>JBAMJR010000182.1:35000-245000 GCA_038501785.1 Myoxocephalus aenaeus
ATTATACATATCACTCCTGGTCTGTGTCTCAGGCGTCTTCCGCAGCCTGCAGCAGTCCTACAGCATCAGCTCGCAGGACGTCCTGGTGGCGATGGACTACTGCGAGGAGTCCCTGCAGGAGATGGACATCAGCTCCTTCCTGCAGACGCTCTGCGGACACATCCGGGTCTTCAGGGAGCAGGCCGGGGCGCCGGCACGGGGCGGCGGTCCGAAACCCCAGAGGAGCCCGGCCACCTTCATCATCGGAGAGCTGGAGGAGGAGCGAGCAGAGGACCGGGCCGTGGCCTCCTCGTCCAGGTGTGTGTACTGACCGTTGTGAGTACACACTACACAGTGTGAGTATGTAACACATGTGCATGCTTAATGTGCTCGCTGCTGCAGCATTGACACGGAGGATGCCGCTGAACCTGAACCCAGAGGGAAGTCCTCGGCTCCCACGTCTCCTTTGATCCCGGATGAGCCCCAGACCCCCGAGTTCCCTCTGCTGCTGCTTCAAACGCAGCCCAGGTGTGAGGCGTTTCCAGACCTGCAGGCCATCATACAGGTACGTCTGAGGCGGCGCTGCATGTTGGAGAGGAGGCTGCAGTGATTACGTCCTACCTCATTTAATAAGATAACGGAGTGAAACTGAGTTCATCACTCATTATTCCACAGGATAAGTTCATGGGGATCATGTCCCAGTATTTCAAAACGGTGCCCTCCAACCCGCACTACTTCTTCTACTGCCCGCCTTCATGCAAGAGAGAGGTGAGTCGGCCCGTCGTGTTCTGACCTTCTCACCCTGTGAAGCCCAATCCATCAAATAATATTCAGAAAATTCAGATTGTTTTTATATTAAAGTGTTATTGAACCTTTAGTCTAAAAAATAATATATATATATATATATATATATTTACATATATGGTATATGTTTGGGTATATCAGGCATATTTGTCAATGTATTGATCCCAACAACGTTTATTTTAGAAACAATTACAAGTTATGTTCATTGCTTTTGGAACATTTGGAACATTTCAGTTGGTTTGGGGCTTTTTTTCCCAAACAGGAACCTTTTTACAACCTTTTTAGTTCTGATTGTGGTCGGCACAATTCATTGTTCAGCTAAAATATGGACTTTACATTTCAACACTGTACCTTTTTGCCATCTAAAAGTAAACAACAAACAACTGATTGTTTACTCTGAATTTCTTTTTCTATTTAGGCAATATAACAAAAGATTATGATAGCCAAGGATTTTTTATTATCTATAAAAAACATAAATGTCAACTCAATATATCTTTCTATGACATTTCTACCTTTAATTAGTTTAATTAAATGATCAAAACAGTGTATTTGGCCTTTTGATATTTCATAATCCAGATTATTATAATGAAATACAATACAATGCCGATACTTTAAATACCTGCTGTATCATATTTGATTCAGGTGTTTTCAAAACTATTTTACTATAAAGATAGTCTCTAACGTCTGTGAAACTCATGTATAATCAAATATGATACAAACGACGCTGCAGGGTGAACATGAACATCAGAGATCATATAAAGGAATAGTACACGATGCTGGATTAATATTGGCTGGATGTGTATTCATCATTTGCGATGCTGTAACATGATGTTCTGGCAGAAAGAGAAAGGTCTCCCACTGGGTGACCCTTTGCCCTGGGGCTTGTCTCCTCAGGAGGACTCAGAGGACGGGGACATGGAGACGAGGCTCAGTGAGGATCTGCTGTCAGAGGCTGAGCCGGCGACTGAGGACGGTGAGGATCCCAAATGTTTACCCCAAGTACCTCCAACTCAACACCAATTAAGCTAGGTTAAGTTAAACTAGGTTAAGGTAGGTTAAGTTAAAGTTACATTCTTCGTTTTGCTCTCTCTGGCGGTGAGTGGTAACGGGCAGCTCAACCACTTGGCTGATGGAAAACTGCTTGAGTTTCTCTCAGAAATGTCACCACATCAGCTGTTTGTCCGTAGGCTCAATCATCATAGTACCTCATTTAGTGTGGTAAAGTCTGGTTCACTTAAGTTAAAGGTTAAAAGTTAAAAGCTAGCCCATGTCGATGTGTCCTTGAGCAAGACACTTAACCCTACATGTCTCCTGTAGCTGCGCCTACGTGAACACACCTGTGTGAATGTTAGTTACTCCTGATGGACAGGTGGCACCTTAGCCCCGCCCATCAGGGGGTGAATGATGACAAGTAGTGTTAAAGACTATACTCGAAATATTAGCAATACTAGAAAAAAAGATATACCGTAAAAGTCAGGTTACAAGCCGCTCCTACCTCCGGTGGGTGTCCCCGCTGTAGCAAGCTAGCAGCAGCGCAAGCTAGCAGCAGCACTAGCTAGCGCTGCTGCTAGCTAGCGCTGCTGCTAGCTCCCCGCTGCTGCTGCTACTGCCCGCGTCCCCTCTGCCCGAGTCGGGTGTCGAGCTGGGGCTGGTCCCGCTACCTTTGGTGGTTGTCGGGGAGCTAGCAGGAGCACTAGCTGGCTACAGCGGGGAGCTAACGGGGACACTGACCGAAGGTAGTAGCGGCTTGTAACCCGACTTTAACGGTACAAGTATAATCCATTTACCGTTTAATGACTTCATGGTCCTTCATCTTTACTCATCTGGTGAAATGATAATGACCGTTTGTGTTTTTTTGCGTGTAGAAAACCTGTCCGGCTGCTGCATCATGACGGAGAGCGACACCGACTTGGTGGTGGAGTACGAGGAGCAGGGCGGCGCCGGGCAGCACGCCGAGGGCGACGACCAGTCCCTGTCGGACTCCAACACGGTCAACCAGGACCAGGACTCCTTCAGCATCCTGGACGGGGACTCCCTGCTGGAGCCCGAGGGCCCGCAGCCGGACATGCCGCCGCTGTTCGTCCACGTCACCTGCTCCGTCAACACCAAGAGCTGCCACGGCTCCATGCCCATGCAGACGCTGCCCACCTGCCTCGGTGAGGACGGACTCGTCCCAGACGGTCTTTACAATGTTCAGAAGTTAAAGCCTTCTGAGCCCCAGAGCCCCAAACATGGGGGCTAAACGCCTTCTGCACCTCTTGTCTCCCGTGTTGAAGTAGTTGTATGAACCCCAAATTAGTTATAATACTTGTGTTATTTCATATGATTTCTTTCAGAATGTATTTGCGTGTTTTATTTTAATTTTTTTAAAGAAATCACGTTTATACCATATTTTGATCATAACTATGAACATCCAGCATGATATGAGCCAGATTCCCCAAAAATGCCTCCTTGAGCGGTCCCTGAGTTTTTCAAACTGTATGGTTCAGGGCCTTAACAACAGCCCTCATACTAATAAGACACCTTTTTGGAAAGATTAGGACCTAAAGAATCAGAATCTGTTCATCAGCTTCCTCATGTGCTGTGACGCGGTTTTAGAAATGTGGGAGGACCAGGGAGGCCTCAGGACTCATAGACGTGCACCTTTAAAATAAATAAATAGGGGGTACTAATAGGGGTTATAAGGATTTGTATTGCTTTGTTAGACTCCCACCAGCCCGTAGGGTTACAGGATGTGTCTGTTAGTGAAATCTGACATTGTAAGGAATACCTATCAAGAGTTTAGTGAAACGTTACGGTCGCCGAGGCAAGTTTACGCAAGTACTTAAACTTAATGGTTACTTTAATTAAGCAATAAGGTACGAGAGGCAGTACTGTGTCGTGCAATAATGTACTGTTCAAGGGAGTTGTTAGGCCCGACGCGCAGCGGAGGGCCTAACAACTCTATTGCTTTTATTATACGGGTACCTGCGACTTTATAAATGTAATAATAAGCTGCCTTTCAGCACAAAATAGTTGGAGCCGGCAAAACGTTGTGTATCGCATTTCAGCGACAGAGAAAATAGTCCCGGGACGCACATACGGGACTATAAAACTGACCGGTTGAAAGCAGGGTGGAGGATGACGCTCAGCACCGATGTAAAGAAGTGCTCTCGCTGCTTCTGTCCGTCTTTTCTCCGTCATGTTTCTCCTCCATGATGTTTAGAGAACTCGCCTCGCGTCGGGAAATTACCGACGTAATTATCTCTCACTGGAAATGATCAGGATGTTGTGATGAAACCCTTTTCATTCCTCATCTTTAGGTTAGGGAGGAAGTGACGTGTGTGTTGTCGTTCGTTATGCTAGTGTGGGGGATGCTACGTGAGCTTGTTAGCTGTTCCGTTTGAGCTACTGTTAGCGAAGAGCCCCGTTGCAATACTGTGAACACTCAAGCAATAAACCTGCAAGTTAAGGAAACCAACGTCTGAGTCGTTACTGCGGACGTGACAATATCAAAGTTTACACCAAACATGTTTTTAACTGTCAAGCTTGAAATGACAACTAACGGTCGCGCAATTTAAATCTAGCTGTTATTTTAAGTGCGCACTGATATGGAACGCTCTAAATGTAAACAGGCTGTACAGTACTTTATGGCTGAATAACCCCATGACTCACTCTCAACCAATCAGAATGCTTGATTTGATCTACCCGTATTATAATTTAGTTTAAACCACCGTTCTCTTCTCACAAGGGTTACGGTATTGTAGCAATTTAAATGAAGTTAAACAACCCTGTGGTTGCGGAGATAATTAAGTTTCCGTTTGTAAAAACAAGATTCTTTTTTTTTTGCGAAAATGAGGCGCTGGGTGGCTTGGGGTAAAAAAAGTCATTACCCCCATCATTCATTCCTGAAGCAGCTGTGTGTTGTGTTGGTGTTTACTCCAGCTGTGTGTTGGTGCTTACTCCAGCTGTGTGGTTGCAGGTGAGATCATTTCCTGCCTGGAGAACGCAGAGGCCTTGCAGTCTGTGGATCTGAACGAGCTCTCCGTCACGCTGGACATCTTTGTCCTGACTCTTCCTCTGGAGATCGAAGTCATGGAGGATTTCCATCACAACCGGTGAGTCAAAGTGTGAGCAACGAGCCCGCTAGCATCAGCAGACACACTGCAGTCTTGAACACACAGAGTGCACAACATGCATGGTGTAGACACTGAGGCCAAACACATGTGAACGTATTTCCTGTCTCATTAAAGCATTGCAATAAGGATTTATTTTCTAACACGCTGTGAAGATGCTGACCAATCAAATCAAAGCAGACTGGTCTTTTGCAGCAGGTGATCTTAAAGAGACAGACGCTAAAACGTTTCAGACAGGTTGAATACAGGTGTATTCAGACAGTTTTAAAAAGACTAGAGTTTTAAGAATTCTAGTAGAAACACAAGTATGAACCTGACAACGAGGATAACATGACATTGGTTTGTCAGCACATTGCGTCATTCTTAAGCGACTATAATATGCTGCGGCTAAACTCCTCCCTCTGTGTGATTAACTCCTCCCTCAAAATTCAGAAAATTAGACAAGCAGTCGGTGGCGCCACACCAACCACCGGATATGTGTTGTCCCCATCTTTAAATAACATCCATTCAAATATCATGACACAGTTTCACTCAATTAACCAGAGAGGCCTAGAAGACATTATACAACATCTGAAAACATCCTCCTGCTGCTTGGATATTCTACCAACACACTTTTTCAAAAACATTTCACACTGCATGACCGCTGATCTTTTACAAATTGTAAACACATCCCTTCTTTCAGGTGTCTTCCCTCAAGCCCTAAAAACTGCAGTGATTAAACCACTCCTAAAGAAAGCTAGTTTAGACCCTGAAATATTGAAAAACTATAGGCCAATATCAAACCTCCCATTCTTAAGTAAAATAATGGAAAAGTTGGTTTTTCAACAGCTGAACAACTTCTTGGCCGAAAATAACAATTTCGATGTCTTCCAGTCCGGCTTTCGTCAGCACCACAGTACTGAAACTGCTCTTGTTAAGGTTTTCAACGACATCCACTTAAACACAGACAGTGGCAGAACTTCAGTCTTAGTATTACTGGATCTCAGTGCTGCATTCGACACGGTCGATCATGACATACTACTAGACAGACTGAAAGTCTGGGTAGGACTCTCTGGCGCAGCACTTAACTGGTTTGAATCCTACTTGAAGGACCGACAATACTTTGTGTCGGTAGCTAATTACACATCAGAGCTGACTAGGATCACATGTGGTGTTCCCCAAGGCTCAATACTGGGGCCTCTTCTGTTCAACATCTACATGCTTCACTGGCTCAGATTATGAAAAACAACAAAGTGTGTTATCATAATTATGCAGATGACACACAAATCTACATAACTATATCACCAGGGGACTATAGTCCCATACAAGGGCTGGCTAAATGCATTGAAGAAATCAATAACTGGATGTGCCAGAATTTTCTTCAATTAAACAAAGATAAAACAGAAGTAATTGTTTTTGGTCCCAAGGACGAACGATTGAAAGTCAGCGCTCAGCTTCAATCACTGACGTTAAAAACCTCAAACCAAGCCAGAAATCTAGGTGTAGTTATGGATTCAGACCTCAACCTGAACAGCCATATCAAGACAATTACTAAACCAGCCTACTACCACCTGAAGAATATATCAAGGGTTAGAGGACTTATGTCTCAACAGGATTTGGAGAAACTTGTCCATGCATTTATCTTCAGTAGACTGGACTACTGTAACGGTGTGTTCACAGGCCTCTGTAAAAAGTCAATCAGAAAGCTGCAGCTGATTCAGAACGCTGCAGCTCGAGTCCTCACTAAGACCAGGAAAGTGGATCACATCACACCAGTTCTGAGGTCTTTGCACTGGCTTCCTGTCAAACAAAGCACTGAATGGTTTAGGGCCTAAGTATGTTTGTGATCTGCTGCTGGTCTACCTTATGAACCATCCCGACCCCTCAGGTGGTCTGGGACTGGTCTACCTTATGAACCATCCCGACCCCTCAGGTGGTCTGGGACTGGTCTACCTTATGAACCATCAGACCTCTCAGGTGGTCTGGGACTGGTCTACCTTATGAACCATCAGACCTCTCAGGTGGTCTGGGACTGGTCTACCTTATGAACCATCCTGACCCCTCAGGTGGTCTGGGACTGGTCTACCTTATGAACCATCCTGACCCCTCCGGTGGTCTGGGACTGGTCTACCTTATGAACCATCAGACCTCTCAGGTGGTCTGGGACTGGTCTACCTTATGAACCATCAGACCTCTCAGGTGGTCTGGGACTGGTCTACCTTATGAACCATCAGACCTCTCAGGTGGTCTGGGACTGGTCTACCTTATGAACCATCAGACCTCTCAGGTGGTCTGGGACTGGTCTACCTTATGAACCATCAGACCTCTCAGGTGGTCTGGGACTGGTCTACCTTATGAACCATCAGACCTCTCAGGTGGTCTGGGACTGGTCTACCTTATGAACCATCAGACCTCTCAGGTGGTCTGGGACTGGTCTACCTTATGAACCATCCTGACCCCTCAGGTGGTCTGGGACTGGTCTACCTTATGAACCATCCTGACCCCTCCGGTGGTCTGGGACTGGTCTACCTTATGAACCATCCTGACCCCTCAGGTGGTCTGGGACTGGTCTACCTTATGAACCATCCTGACCTCTCAGGTGGTCTGGGACTGGTCTACCTTATGAACCATCCTGACCTCTCAGGTGGTCTGGGACTGGTCTACCTTATGAACCATCCTGACCCCTCAGGTGGTCTGGGACTGGTCTACCTTATGAACCATCCTGACCCCTCAGGTGGTCTGGGACGGGTCTACTTTCTGTTCCAAGAGTCAGAACTAAACATGGAGAAGCCGCGTTCAGCTTTTCTGCTCCACAGATCTGGAACAAGGTCCCTGAAAGCTGCAGGTCTGCTGAGACCCTCAGCTCTTTAAGTCCAGATTGAAGACTTTTCTGTTTGCTGTTGCCTTTAATTGATCCAGATTCAATTGCTGCATCTCACTACTGCATTTTATTTCTTAAACTGCACTGCAACTTTTATTAAATTTTTATTTTGTATTTAGCTTTTTGACTGCTCTTAATGGTTTTATGTGAAGCACTTTGAATCGCCTTGTTGTTGAAATGTGCTACACAAATAAACTTGCCTTGCCTCTGTGTGTGATTAAACTCCTCCCTCTGTGTGTGATTAAACTCCTCCCTCTGTGTGTGATTAAACTCCTCCCCCTCTGTGTGATTAAACTCCTTCCCCTCTGTGTGATTAAACTCCTCCCTGTGTGTGATTAAACTCCTCCCCCTCTGTGTGATTAAACTCCTCCCCCTCTGTGTGATTAAACTCCTCCCCCTCTGTGTGATTAAACTCCTCCCCCTCTGTGTGATTAAACTCCTCCCCCTCTGTGTGATTAAACTCCTCCCCCTGTGTGTGATTAAACTCCTCCCCCTGTGTGTGATTAAACTCCTCCCCCTGTGTGTGATTAAACTCCTCCCCCTGTGTGTGATTAAACTCCTCCCTCTGTGTGTGATTAAACTCCTCCCTCTGTGTGTGATTAAACTCCTCCCTCTGTGTGTGATTAAACTCCTCCCCCTCTGTGTGATTAAACTCCTCCCCCTCTGTGTGATTAAACTCCTCCCCCTCTGTGTGATTAAACTCCTCCCCCTGTGTGTGATTAAACTCCTCCCCCTGTGTGTGATTAAACTCCTCCCCCTGTGTGTGATTAAACTCCTCCCTCTGTGTGTGATTAAACTCCTCCCCCTGTGTGTGATTAAACTCCTCCCCCTGTGTGTGATTAAACTCCTCCCCCTCTGTGTGATTAAACTCCTCCCCCTGTGTGTGATTAAACTCCTCCCCCTGTGTGTGATTAAACTCCTCCCCCTGTGTGTGATTAAACTCCTCCCTCTGTGTGTGATTAAACTCCTCCCCCTGTGTGTGATTAAACTCCTCCCTCTGTGTGTGATTAAACTCCTCCCCCTGTGTGTGATTAAACTCCTCCCTCTGTGTGATTAAACTCCTCCCCCTCTGTGCAGGTACACCTCAGAGAGCAGTGTGTCCTTGAATCGTTCACCTGGACAGCCCTCCTCCTATCGCTCTGACGAGGAGCTGATGGCGGTGCTGGACGGTCTGAGGGGAGCCGGTGCTGACGGGTGAGTTTGTTCTACTTCTCTCTGGTTCTCTCTGTTCTCTCTGGTGAGTGTTCTACTTCTCTCTGGTTCTCTCTGTTCTCTCTGGTGAGTGTTCTACTTCTCTCTGTTCTCTCTGTTCTCTCTGGTGTGTGTTCTACTTCTCTCTGTTCTCTCTGGTGAGTGTTCTACTTCTCTCTGTTCTCTCTGGTGAGTGTTCTACTTCTCTCTGGTTCTCTCTGTTCTCTCTGGTGTGTGTTCTACTTCTCTCTGGTTCTCTCTGTTCTCTCTGGTGTGTGTTCTACTTCTCTCTGGTTCTCTCTGTTCTCTCTGGTGTGTGTTCTACTTCTCTCTGTTCTCTCTGTTCTCTCTGGTGTGTGTTCTACTTCTCTCTGGTTCTCTCTGTTCTCTCTGGTGAGTGTTCTACTTCTCTCTGGTTCTCTCTGTTCTCTCTGGTGTGTGTTCTACTTCTCTCTGGTTCTCTCTGGTGTGTGTTCTACTTCTCTCTGGTTCTCTCTGTTCTCTCTGGTGTGTGTTCTACTTCTCTCTGGTTCTCTCTGTTCTCTCTGGTGAGTGTTCTACTTCTCTCTGTTCTCTCTGTTCTCTCTGGTGTGTGTTCTGGTTCTCTCTGGTTCTCTCTGTTCTCTCTGGTGTGTGTTCTACTTCTCTCTGTTCTCTCTGGTGAGTGTTCTACTTCTCTCTGTTCTCTCTGTTCTCTCTGGTGTGTGTTCTACTTCTCTCTGTTCTCTCTGGTGAGTGTTCTACTTCTCTCTGTTCTCTCTGTTCTCTCTGGTGTGTGTTCTACTTCTCTCTGTTCTCTCTGTTCTCTCTGGTGTGTGTTCTACTTCTCTCTGGTTCTCTCTGGTGTGTGTTCTACTTCTCTCTGGTTCTCTCTGTTCTCTCTGGTGTGTGTTCTACTTCTCTCTGGTTCTCTCTGTTCTCTCTGGTGAGTGTTCTACTTCTCTCTGTTCTCTCTGTTCTCTCTGGTGTGTGTTCTGGTTCTCTCTGGTTCTCTCTGTTCTCTCTGGTGTGTGTTCTACTTCTCTCTGTTCTCTCTGGTGTGTGTTCTACTTCTCTCTGGTTCTCTCTGTTCTCTCTGGTGTGTGTTCTACTTCTCTCTGTTCTCTCTGTTCTCTCTGGTGTGTGTTCTGGTTCTCTCTGTTCTCTCTGTTCTCTCTGGTGTGTGTTCTACTTCTCTCTGTTCTCTCTGGTGTGTGTTCTACTTCTCTCTGTTCTCTCTGGTGTGTGTTCTGGTTCTCTCTGTTCTCTCTGGTGTGTGTTCTACTTCTCTCTGTTCTCTCTGGTGAGTGTTCTACTTTTCTCTGGTTCTCTCTGTTCTCTCTGGTGTGTGTTCTACATCTCTCTGTTCTCTCTGGTGTGTGTCCTACTTTTCTCTGGTTCTCTCTGTTCTCTCTGGTGTGTGTTCTACATCTCTCTGGTTCTCTCTGTTCTCTCTGGTGTGTGTTCTACATCTCTCTGTTCTCTCTGGTGTGTGTTCTACATCTCTCTGTTCTCTCTGGTGTGTGTTCTACTTTTCTCTGGTTCTCTCTGTTCTCTCTGGTGTGTGTTCTACTTCTCTCTGTTCTCTCTGGTGTGTGTTCTACTTTTCTCTGGTTCTCTCTGTTCTCTCTGGTGTGTGTTCTACATCTCTCTGGTTCTCTCTGTTCTCTCTGGTGTGTGTTCTACATCTCTCTGGTTCTCTCTGTTCTCTCTGGTGAGTGTGTTCTACATCTCTCTGGTTCTCTCTGGTGTGTGTTCTACATATATCTGGTTCTCTGTGTTCTCTCTGGTGTGTGTTCTACATATATCTGGTCCTCTCTGGTTCTCTCTGGTTCTCTCTGGTTCTCTCTGGTGTGTGTGTTCTACATATATCTGGTTCTCTGTGTTCTCTCTGGTGTGTGTTCTACATATATCTGGTTCTCTGTGTTCTCTCTGGTCCTCTCTGGTCCTCTCTGGTTCTCTCTGGTGTGTGTGTTCTACATATATCTGGTTCTCTGTGTTCTCTCTGGTGTGTGTTCTACATATATCTGGTTCTCTGTGTTCTCTCTGGTGTGTGTTCTACATATATCTGGTTCTCTGTGTTCTCTCTGGTGTGTGTTCTACATATATCTGGTTCTCTGTGTTCTCTCTGGTGTGTGTTCTACATATATCTGGTCCTCTCTGGTCCTCTCTGGTTCTCTCTGGTGTGTGTGTTCTACATATATCTGGTTCTCTCTGGTTCTCTGGTTCTCTCTGGTGTATGTGTTCTACATCTCTCTGGTTCTCTGGTGTGTGTTCTACATATATCTGGTTCTCTCTGGTTCTCTCTGGTCCTCTCTGTTCTCTCTGGTTCTCTGGTTCTCTCTGGTTCTCTCTGGTTCTCTCTAGTTCTCTCTGGTTCTCTGGTTCTCTGGTTCTCTCTGGTCCTCTCTGTTCTCTCTGGTTCTCTGGTTCTCTCTGGTTCTCTCTGGTTCTCTCTAGTTCTCTCTGGTTCTCTCTAGTTCTCTCTGGTTCTCTGGTTCTCTCTGGTTCTCTCTAGTTCTCTCTGGTTCTCTCTAGTTCTCTCTGGTTCTCTCTAGTTCTCTCTGGTTCTCTCTGGTTCTCTCTAGTTCTCTCTGGTTCTCTCTAGTTCTCTCTGGTTCTCTGGTTCTCTCTGGTTCTCTCTAGTTCTCTCTGGTTCTCTCTAGTTCTCTCTGGTTCTCTCTAGTTCTCTCTGGTTCTCTCTGGTTCTCTCTGGTTCTCTGGTGTGTGTTCCTGATCCTCGTGTCTGGTTCTCCTTCAGGGTCTCCAGTGATCCTTTATCCAAACTCCCACTTCCTCACAAGTTAGCCATTCTGGCCACGATGGACGAGGTGAGTCTCTGTCTTGTAAATGTGAGCAACACGGCAACACAGCAGCAACACATCAGCAACAAAAATGCAACACGGCAGCAACACAGCGGCAACACAGCAGCAATACAGCAACAACAAAAATGCAACACGGCAGCAACACAGCAGCAACACAGCAACAACACAGCAACAACACAGCAACAACAAAAATGCAACACGGCAGCAACACAGCGGCAACACAGCAGCAACACAGCAACAACAAAAATGCAACACGGCAGCAACACGGCAGCAACACGGCAGCAACACAGCAACAACACAGCAACAACACAGCAACAACACAGCAGCAACACAGCAGCAACACAGCAGCAACACAGCAACAACACAGCAACAACACAGCAGCAACACAGCAACAACACAGCAGCAACACAGCAGCAACACAGCAGCAACACAGCAGCAACACAGCAACAACACAGCAGCAACACAGCAACAACACAGCAGCAACACAGCAGCAACACAGCAACAACACAGCAGCAACACAGCAGCAACACAGCAACAACACAGCAACAACACAGCAGCAACACAGCAACAACACAGCAACAACACAGCAGCAACACATCAGCAACAAAAATGCAACACGGCAGCAACACGGCAGCAACACAGCGGCAACACGGCAGCAACACAGCGGCAACAACACAGCAGCAACACGGCAACAACACAGCAGCAACACGGCAACAACACAGCAGCAACACGGCAACAACAAAAATGCAACACGGCAGCAACACGGCAGCAACACAGCAACAACACAGCAACAACACAGCAACAACACAGCAGCAACACAGCAACAACACAGCAACAACACAGCAGCAACACAGCAACAACACAGCAGCAACACAGCAGCAACACAGCAACAACACAGCAGCAACACAGCAACAACACAGCAGCAACACAGCAGCAACACAGCAACAACACAGCAGCAACACAGCAGCAACACAGCAACAACACAGCAGCAACACAGCAACAACACAGCAGCAACACGGCAACAACAAAAATGCAACACGGCAGCAACACGGCAGCAACACAGCAACAACACAGCAACAACACAGCAACAACACAGCAGCAACACAGCAACAACACAGCAACAACACAGCAGCAACACAGCAACAACACAGCAGCAACACAGCAGCAACACAGCAACAACACAGCAGCAACACAGCAACAACACAGCAGCAACACAGCAGCAACACAGCAACAACACAGCAGCAACACAGCAGCAACACAGCAACAACACAGCAGCAACACAGCAACAACACAGCAACAACACAGCAGCAACACAGCAACAACACAGCAACAACACAGCAGCAACACATCAGCAACAAAAATGCAACACGGCAGCAACACGGCAGCAACACAGCGGCAACACGGCAGCAACACAGCGGCAACAACACAGCAGCAACACGGCAACAACACAGCAGCAACACGGCAACAACACAGCAGCAACACGGCAACAACACGGCAGCAACACAGCAACAACACGGCAGCAACACAGCGGCAACATGGCAGCAACACAGCAACAACACGGCAGCAACACAGCAGCAACACGGCAACAACACAGCAGCAACACGGCAGCAACACAGCAGCAACGCAGCAACACGGCGGCAACAAGGCAGCAACACAGCAGCAACACAGCGGCAACACAGCGGCAACACAGCGGCAACACTGCAGCAACACTGCAACACAACAGCAACACAGCAGCAACACAGCAGCAACACAGCAACAACACAGCGGCAACACAGCAGCAACACAGCAGCAACACATCAGCAACACAGCAGCAACAACACAGCAACAACACAGCAGCAACACAGCAGCAACACAGCGGCAACACAGCAACAACACAACAACACAGCAGCAACACAGCAGCAACACAGCAGCAACACAGCAACAACACAGCAACAACACAGCAACAACACAGCAGCAACACAGCAGCAACACAGCAACAACACAGCAACAACACAGCAGCAACACAGCAACAACACAGCAGCAACACAGCAGCAACACAGCAGCAACACAGCAGCAACACAGCAGCAACACAGCAACAACACAGCAGCAACACAGCAGCAACACCTAAACATCTTTATATCTTTACCTAAACATCTTTACATCTTTACCTAAACATGTTTACCTGAACATCTTTACATCTTTACCTAAACATCTTTACATCTTTACCTAAACATCTTTACCTAAACATCTTTACCTAAACATCTTTACCTAAACATCTTTACATCTTTACCTAAACATCTTTACCTAAACATCTTTACATCTTTACCTAAACATCTTTACCTGAACATCTTTACATCTTTACCTAAACATCTTTACATCTTTACCTAAACATCTTTACATCTTTACCTAAACATCTTTATATCTTTACCTAAACATCTTTACCTAAACATCTTTACATCTTTACCTAAACATCTTTACCTAAACATCTTTACATCTTTACCTAAACATCTTTACCTAAAACATCTTTACCTAAACATCTTTACATCTTTACCTAAACATCTTTACCTGAACATCTTTACATCTTTACCTAAACATCTTTACATCTTTACCTAAACATCTTTACCTAAACATCTTTACCTAAACATCTTTACCTAAAACATCTTTACCTAAAACATCTTTACCTAAACATCTTTACCTAAACATCTTTACATCTTTACCTAAACATCTTTACCTAAAACATCTTTACCTAAACATCTTTACATCTTTACCTAAACATCTTTACATCTTTACCTAAACATCTTTACCTAAAACATCTTTACCTAAACATCTTTACCTAAACATCTTTACATCTTTACCTAAACATCTTTACCTAAACATCTTTACCTGAACATCTTTACATCTTTACCTAAACATCTTTACATCTTTACCTAAACATCTTTATATCTTTACCTAAACATCTTTACCTAAACATCTTTACCTAAAACATCTTTACCTAAACATCTTTACCTAAACATCTTTACATCTTTACCTAAACATCTTTACCTAAAACATCTTTACCTAAACATCTTTACATCTTTACCTAAACATCTTTACCTAAAACATCTTTACCTAAACATCTTTACATCTTTACCTAAACATCTTTACCTGAACATCTTTACATCTTTACCTAAACATCTTTACATCTTTACCTAAACATCTTTACATCTTTACCTGAACATCTTTACATCTTTACCTAAACATCTTTACATCTTTACCTAAACATCTTTACCTAAACATCTTTACCTAAAACATCTTTACCTAAACATCTTTACATCTTTACCTAAACATCTTTACCTAAAACATCTTTACCTAAACATCTTTACATCTTTACCTAAACATCTTTACCTGAACATCTTTACATCTTTACCTAAACATCTTTACATCTTTACCTAAACATCTTTACATCTTTACCTGAACATCTTTACATCTTTACCTAAACATCTTTACATCTTTACCTAAACATCTTTACCTAAAACATCTTTACCTAAACATCTTTACATCTTTACCTAAACATCTTTACCTGAACATCTTTACATCTTTACCTAAACATCTTTACATCTTTACCTGAACATCTTTACATCTTTACCTAAACATCTTTACATCTTTACCTAAACATCTTTACCTAAACATCTTTACCTAAACATCTTTACATCTTTACCTAAACATCTTTACATCTTTACCTAAACATCTTTACCTAAACATCTTTACCTAAACATCTTTACATCTTTACCTAAACATCTTTACCTGAACATCTTTACCTAAACATCTTTACATCTTTACCTAAACATCTTTACATCTTTACCTAAACATCTTTACATCTTTACCTAAACATCTTTACCTAAACATCTTTACCTAAAACATCTTTACCTAAACATCTTTACATCTTTACCTAAACATCTTTACCTAAAACATCTTTACCTAAACATCTTTACCTAAACATCTTTACATCTTTACCTAAACATCTTTACCTAAAACATCTTTACCTAAACATCTTTACCTAAACATCTTTACATCTTTACCTAAACATCTTTACCTGAACATCTTTACATCTTTACCTAAACATCTTTACATCTTTACCTAAACATCTTTACCTAAACATCTTTACCTGAACATCTTTACATCTTTACCTAAACATCTTTACATCTTTACCTAAACATCTTTACCTAAACATCTTTACCTAAAACATCTTTACCTAAACATCTTTACATCTTTACATCTTTACCTAAACATCTTTACATCTTTACATCTTTACCTAAACATCTTTACCTAAAACATCTTTACCTAAACATCTTTACATCTTTACCTAAACATCTTTACCTGAACATCTTTACATCTTTACCTAAACATCTTTACATCTTTACCTAAACATCTTTACCTAAAACATCTTTACCTAAACATCTTTACATCTTTACATCTTTACCTAAACATCTTTACCTAAACATCTTTACATCTTTACCTAAACATCTTTACCTAAACATCTTTACATCTTTACCTAAACATCTTTACCTGAACATCTTTACATCTTTACCTAAACATCTTTACATCTTTACCTAAACATCTTTACCTAAAACATCTTTACCTAAACATCTTTACATCTTTACATCTTTACCTAAACATCTTTACCTAAACATCTTTACATCTTTACCTAAACATCTTTACCTAAAACATCTTTACCTAAACATCTTTACATCTTTACATCTTTACCTAAACATCTTTACCTAAACATCTTTACATCTTTACCTAAACATCTTTACCTAAACAGCTTTACATCTTTACCTAAAACATCTTTACCTGAACATCTTTACCTAAAACATCTTTACACACATTCACTCTCACACACTCACACACACAGTGACGAGCTGCTCTGGTTGGTGCAGGTCCGCTGGCTGCTGGAGGACGAGGTCGTGTCCTCTCTGCGTCTCTCTCGGGTCGTCAGCGCCGCCGCGCTGCAGAAGGTGTCGCAACACGTCCTGCGCTCCAGCGGCCGGCCGCACTGCCGCTGCGAGGACGTCCCGCTGCAGTTCGTGTTCGGGCCGGAGCAATCTCTGGAGAGGTTCAGAGAGGCAAGACAGACACACACACACACACACACACACACACACACACACACACACACACACACACACACACACACACACACACACACACACACACACACACACACACACACTCCTGTTGCTTATCGTGCTGAAGTATTTTTAAATATGTTCAATACCTCCACATTTTAATTTGTTGTGCTTTTTCACACATTCATATTTATTCATGTCCTGCTGTGAATCATCTAATATGAGACGGTTCAATACGTAGCCTTGATCATGTTTAATAACTCACTAATTGATTCCAGAAGGTTCCACTTTGCTATTTTAAGCTTATTTCAATACTTTTTGCACAGATGTTTCACAATAAAAACCTTCCAGTGCCTTAACGGAGATGTTTCATGTGTATGACACAT
The DNA here is from genome assembly GCA_038501785.1 of Myoxocephalus aenaeus. Taxonomy (NCBI): domain Eukaryota; kingdom Metazoa; phylum Chordata; class Actinopteri; order Perciformes; family Cottidae; genus Myoxocephalus; species Myoxocephalus aenaeus. The sequence continues at coordinate 52,224 of JBAMJR010000182.1, forward strand.
TAAAGCCACTTATTCTGAAAATATTACGTTAAATTCTTCCTGCACAATGTCTGCTGTGTAAAAGAAGAGTCATCTTTCCCCGGGTGGTGATAGATAGATAGATATATACTTTATTAATCCCAAAGGGGAAATTTGATCTCTGACGGTTGCCGTCTGACCCGCAGGAGTTCCGCAGGATGTCTTTCTCCGGCTACGTGCTGAACGGAGAGCAGGGCGGCTTCTACTTCCTGTCCCTGAGCAGAATGCACCGGATCCACGGCGCCAAGAGGCTGTCGGAGCACAGCGCCCCCTGCAGCGCCGCCACGCCGCCGCAGGACGAGCTGCTGGAGAGGGAAGCAGAGGCTCAGCCGGACGGAGAGGTGGGAACGTGGTTCACTCTGACGGACGTTGAGGGCTGAGGACGCCTCATAGTTAGCCCACAGGGAGCTTTCTCTGTCTGATCCTCCATGTGGACAACAGGAGCCTGAAGGCAGCGTCTCTGTTAACTATCAGTCATAATGTGTGATCTGTGTATCAGATGCTTCTAGGGAATTATGAACGACGGGCTTCATGCACTAAACAGAACAAAGTATGTTTCATGTTTCTCCAAGTAGTCAATTCAGGAAATGGAAGAAAACTACAATACAAATAGTTTATTTCAGTCTTTACTAACTATTTTCTAAAAGGAATTCAGATAATAAAGAATAATATTCTTTATTATCTGCATTCCTTTTATGTATATATTCCTCATTGTTGTATATATTGTGTAACAATGAGGAATTAAATGGAGAATAACGAGAACCAGATGTTCTTTGATGAGTTCCTTGTTCCAGTAGATGAAACAGACGCAGCAGGTTGTGTCCTCTTATCCAACCGCATGGAGCTGAAATGTGACATCACCGTCTTAATTTGGGCCTTTTGTGACTTTTCTGAATCAAACTGCATTTCTAAAACGTAAAACGATGTGAAACGTGTATCAGTGAAGACGTGTGGTTGTTGTTGTGTCCGCAGCAGAGTGAAGACAGGAAGAGCCTCTCTGACGCTCCCAGTGAGGCTGAAACCTCCAGGCCCGAGGCCGACGACGCGCTGGCCCCGGGCCTGCTGGGCCTGCTGGGGGACCGGGGCCAGACCTGGACCCCCCAGCTCCAAGCGGAGCCCAGCTCGCCCCCCAAGACGCCGTCCAGCGTCAGCCTGGCCGAGTCCATGCAGTCTGCCTCTCACAGTGAGTCCAGCAGACACCTCAGACCTCTACACCTCTACACCTCAGACCTCTACACCTCTACACCCCAGACCTCTACACCCCAGACCTCTACACCCCAGACCTCTACACCTCAGACCTGTACACCTCTACACCTCAGACCTCTACACCTCAGACCTCTACACCTCAGACCTCTACACCCCAGACCTCTACACCTCTACACCTCACACCTCTACACCTCAGACCTCTACACCTCTACACCTCAGACCTCTACACCTCTACACCTCACACCTCAGACCTCTACACCTCTACACCTCAGACCTCTACACCTCTACACCTCAGACCTCTACACCTCTACACCTCTACACCTCTACACCTCAGACCTCTACACCTCAGACCTCTACACCGTTGTGTTGTGTGGTCTTCTGTCTCTCTGTCCTCAGGCTGTGTGGTCTTCTGTCTTTCTGTCCTCATGCTGTGTGGTCTTCTGTCTCTCTGTCCTCAGGCTGTGTGGTCTTCTGTCTCTCTGTCCTCATGCTGTGTGGTCTTCTGTCTCTCTGTCCTCATGCTGTGTGGTCTTCTGTCTCTCTGTCCTCATGCTGTGTGGTCTTCTGTCTCTCTGTCCTCATGCTGTGTGGTCTTCTGTCTCTCTGTCCTCAGGCTGTGTGGTCTTCTGTCCCTCTGTCCTCAGGCTGTGTGGTCTTCTGTCTCTCTGTCCTCAGGCTGTGTGGTCTTCTGTCTTTCTGTCCTCAGGCTGTGTGGTCTTCTGTCTCTCTGTCCTCATGCTGTGTGGTCTTCTGTCTCTGTCCTCATGCTGTGTGGTCTTCTGTCTTTCTGTCCTCATGCTGTGTGGTCTTCTGTCTCTGTCCTCATGCTGTGTGGTCTTCTGTCTCTGTCCTCATGCTGTGTGGTCTTCTGTCTTTCTGTCCTCATGCTGTGTGGTCTTCTGTCTCTCTGTCCTCAGGCTGTGTGGTCTTCTGTCTCTCTGTCCTCATGCTGTGTGGTCTTCTGTCTCTCTGTCCTCATGCTGTGTGGTCTTCTGTCTCTGTCCTCATGCTGTGTGGTCTTCTGTCTTTCTGTCCTCATGCTGTGTGGTCTTCTGTCTCTCTGTCCTCATGCTGTGTGGTCTTCTGTCTCTCTGTCCTCATGCTGTGTGGTCTTCTGTCTCTCTGTCCTCATGCTGTGTGGTCTTCTGTCTCTGTCCTCATGCTGTGTGGTCTTCTGTCTCTGTCCTCATGCTGTGTGGTCTTCTGTCTTTCTGTCCTCATGCTGTGTGGTCTTCTGTCTCTGTCCTCATGCTGTGTGGTCTTCTGTCTTTCTGTCCTCATGCTGTGTGGTCTTCTGTCTCTCTGTCCTCAGACTGTGTGGTCTTCTGTCTCTGTCCTCATGCTGTGTGGTCTTCTGCCTCTCTGTCCTCAGGCTGTGTGGTCTTCTGTCTCTCTGTCCTCATGCTGTGTGGTCTTCTGTCTCTCTGTCCTCATGCTGTGTGGTCTTATGTCTCTGTCCTCATGCTGTGTGGTCTCTGTCTCTCTGTCCTCATGCTGTGTGGTCTTCTGTCTCTGTCCTCAGGCTGTGTGGTCTTCTGTCTCTGTCCTCATGCTGTGTGGTCTTCTGTCTCTCTGTCCTCAGGCTGTGTGGTCTTCTGTCTTTCTGTCCTCATGCTGTGTGGTCTTCTGTCTCTCTGTCCTCAGGCTGTGTGGTCTTCTGTCTCTCTGTCCTCATGCTGTGTGGTCTTCTGTCTCTCTGTCCTCATGCTGTGTGGTCTTCTGTCTCTCTGTCCTCAGGCTGTGTGGTCTTCTGTCTTTCTGTCCTCATGCTGTGTGGTCTTCTGTCTCTCTGTCCTCAGGCTGTGTGGTCTTCTGTCTCTCTGTCCTCAGGCTGTGTGGTCTTCTGTCTCTCTGTCCTCATGCTGTGTGGTCTTCTGTCTCTGTCCTCAGGCTGTGTGGTCTTCTGTCTCTCTGTCCTCATGCTGTGTGGTCTTCTGTCTCTCTGTCCTCAGGCTGTGTGGTCTTCTGTCTTTCTGTCCTCATGCTGTGTGGTCTTCTGTCTTTCTGTCCTCATGCTGTGTGGTCTTCTGTCTCTCTGTCCTCATGCTGTGTGGTCTTCTGTCTTTCTGTCCTCATGCTGTGTGGTCTTCTGTCTCTCTGTCCTCATGCTGTGTGGTCTTCTGTCTCTGTCCTCATGCTGTGTGGTCTTCTGTCTCTGTCCTCATGCTGTGTGGTCTTCTGTCTCTCTGTCCTCATGCTGTGTGGTCTTCTGTCTCTGTCCTCATGCTGTGTGGTCTTCTGTCTCTCTGTCCTCATGCTGTGTGGTCTCTGTCTCTGTCCTCATGCTGTGTGGTCTTCTGTCTTTCTGTCCTCAGGCTGTGTGGTCTTCTGTCTCTCTGTCCTCATGCTGTGTGGTCTTCTGTCTTTCTGTCCTCATGCTGTGTGGTCTTCTGTCTCTGTCCTCATGCTGTGTGGTCTTCTGTCTCTCTGTCCTCATGCTGTGTGGTCTTCTGTCTCTGTCCTCATGCTGTGTGGTCTTCTGTCTCTGTCCTCATGCTGTGTGGTCTTCTGTCTCTCTGTCCTCATGCTGTGTGGTCTTCTGTCTCTCTGTCCTCATGCTGTGTGGTCTTCTGTCTCTCTGTCCTCATGCTGTGTGGTCTTCTGTCTCTGTCCTCATGCTGTGTGGTCTTCTGTCTCTCTGTCCTCATGCTGTGTGGTCTCTGTCTCTGTCCTCATGCTGTGTGGTCTTCTGTCTTTCTGTCCTCAGGCTGTGTGGTCTTCTGTCTCTCTGTCCTCATGCTGTGTGGTCTTCTGTCTTTCTGTCCTCATGCTGTGTGGTCTTCTGTCTCTGTCCTCATGCTGTGTGGTCTTCTGTCTCTCTGTCCTCATGCTGTGTGGTCTTCTGTCTCTCTGTCCTCAGGCTGTGTGGTCTTCTGTCTCTGTCCTCATGCTGTGTGGTCTTCTGTCTCTCTGTCCTCATGCTGTGTGGTCTTCTGTCTTTCTGTCCTCAGGCTGTGTGGTCTTCTGTCTCTGTCCTCATGCTGTGTGGTCTTCTGTCTTTCTGTCCTCATGCTGTGTGGTCTTCTGTCTCTCTGTCCTCATGCTGTGTGGTCTTCTGTCTCTGTCCTCATGCTGTGTGGTCTTCTGTCTTTCTGTCCTCATGCTGTGTGGTCTTCTGTCTCTCTGTCCTCAGGCTGTGTGGTCTTCTGTCTCTCTGTCCTCAGGCTGTGTGGTCTTCTGTCTCTCTGTCCTCATGCTGTGTGGTCTTCTGTCTCTCTGTCCTCATGCTGTGTGGTCTTCTGTCTCTCTGTCCTCATGCTGTGTGGTCTTCTGTCTTTCTGTCCTCATGCTGTGTGGTCTTCTGTCTCTCTGTCCTCATGCTGTGTGGTCTTCTGTCTCTCTGTCCTCATGCTGTGTGGTCTTCTGTCTCTCTGTCCTCATGCTGTGTGGTCTTCTGTCTCTGTCCTCATGCTGTGTGGTCTTCTGTCTCTCTGTCCTCATGCTGTGTGGTCTTCTGTCTCTCTGTCCTCATGCTGTGTGGTCTTCTGTCTCTCTGTCCTCATGCTGTGTGGTCTTCTGTCTCTCTGTCCTCATGCTGTGTGGTCTTCTGTCTCTGTCCTCAGGCTGTGTGGTCTTCTGTCTCTCTGTCCTCATGCTGTGTGGTCTTCTGTCTCTCTGTCCTCATGCTGTGTGGTCTTCTGTCTCTGTCCTCATGCTGTGTGGTCTTCTGTCTCTCTGTCCTCATGCTGTGTGGTCTTCTGTCTCTCTGTCCTCAGGCTGTGTGGTCTTCTGTCTTTCTGTCCTCATGCTGTGTGGTCTTCTGTCTCTCTGTCCTCATGCTGTGTGGTCTTCTGTCTCTCTGTCCTCAGGCTGTGTGGTCTTCTGTCTCTCTGTCCTCATGCTGTGTGGTCTTCTGTCTCTCTGTCCTCATGCTGTGTGGTCTTCTGTCTCTCTGTCCTCATGCTGTGTGGTCTTCTGTCTCTCTGTCCTCATGCTGTGTGGTCTTCTGTCTCTGTCCTCATGCTGTGTGGTCTTCTGTCTTTCTGTCCTCATGCTGTGTGGTCTTCTGTCTCTCTGTCCTCATGCTGTGTGGTCTTCTGTCTCTGTCCTCATGCTGTGTGGTCTTCTGTCTCTCTGTCCTCATGCTGTGTGGTCTTCTGTCTCTCTGTCCTCAGGCTGTGTGGTCTTCTGTCTTTCTGTCCTCATGCTGTGTGGTCTTCTGTCTCTGTCCTCATGCTGTGTGGTCTTCTGTCTCTCTGTCCTCATGCTGTGTGGTCTTCTGTCTCTCTGTCCTCATGCTGTGTGGTCTTCTGTCTCTGTCCTCAGGTTGTGTGGTCTTCTGTCTCTCTGTCCTCATGCTGTGTGGTCTTCTGTCTCTCTGTCCTCATGCTGTGTGGTCTTCTGTCTCTGTCCTCATGCTGTGTGGTCTTCTGTCTTTCTGTCCTCATGCTGTGTGGTCTTCTGTCTCTCTGTCCTCATGCTGTGTGGTCTTCTGTCTCTCTGTCCTCATGCTGTGTGGTCTTCTGTCTCTCTGTCCTCATGCTGTGTGGTCTTCTGTCTTTCTGTCCTCATGCTGTGTGGTCTTCTGTCTCTCTGTCCTCATGCTGTGTGGTCTTCTGTCTTTCTGTCCTCATGCTGTGTGGTCTTCTGTCTCTCTGTCCTCAGGCTGTGTGGTCTTCTGTCTCTCTGTCCTCATGCTGTGTGGTCTTCTGTCTCTCTGTCCTCATGCTGTGTGGTCTTCTGTCTTTCTGTCCTCATGCTGTGTGGTCTTCTGTCTCTCTGTCCTCATGCTGTGTGGTCTTCTGTCTTTCTGTCCTCATGCTGTGTGGTCTTCTGTCTCTCTGTCCTCAGGCTGTGTGGTCTTCTGTCTTTCTGTCCTCATGCTGTGTGGTCTTCTGTCTTTCTGTCCTCATGCTGTGTGGTCTTCTGTCTCTGTCCTCAGGCTGTGTGGTCTTCTGTCTCTCTGTCCTCATGCTGTGTGGTCTTCTGTCTCTGTCCTCAGGCTGTGTGGTCTTCTGTCTTTCTGTCCTCATGCTGTGTGGTCTTCTGTCTCTCTGTCCTCATGCTGTGTGGTCTTCTGTCTCTCTGTCCTCATGCTGTGTGGTCTTCTGTCTCTCTGTCCTCATGCTGTGTGGTCTTCTGTCTCTCTGTCCTCATGCTGTGTGGTCTTCTGTCTCTCTGTCCTCATGCTGTGTGGTCTTCTGTCTCTCTGTCCTCATGCTGTGTGGTCTTCTGTCTTTCTGTCCTCATGCTGTGTGGTCTTCTGTCTCTCTGTCCTCATGCTGTGTGGTCTTCTGTCTCTCTGTCCTCATGCTGTGTGGTCTTCTGTCTCTCTGTCCTCATGCTGTGTGGTCTTCTGTCTCTGTCCTCATGCTGTGTGGTCTTCTGTCTCTCTGTCCTCATGCTGTGTGGTCTTCTGTCTCTGTCCTCAGGCTGTGTGGTCTTCTGTCTCTGTCCTCATGCTGTGTGGTCTTCTGTCTCTCTGTCCTCATGCTGTGTGGTCTTCTGTCTCTCTGTCCTCATGCTGTGTGGTCTTCTGCCTCTCTGTCCTCATGCTGTGTGGTCTTCTGCCTCTCTGTCCTCATGCTGTGTGGTCTTCTGTCTCTGTCCTCATGCTGTGTGGTCTTCTGTCTCTGTCCTCAGGCTGTGTGGTCTTCTGTCTCTCTGTCCTCATGCTGTGTGGTCTTCTGTCTCTCTGTCCTCATGCTGTGTGGTCTTCTGTCTCTCTGTCCTCATGCTGTGTGGTCTTCTGTCTCTCTGTCCTCAGGCTGTGTGGTCTTCTGTCTTTCTGTCCTCATGCTGTGTGGTCTTCTGTCTCTGTCCTCATGCTGTGTGGTCTTCTGTCTCTCTGTCCTCATGCTGTGTGGTCTTCTGTCTCTCTGTCCTCATGCTGTGTGGTCTTCTGTCTCTCTGTCCTCATGCTGTGTGGTCTTCTGTCTCTCTGTCCTCATGCTGTGTGGTCTTCTGTCTCTGTCCTCATGCTGTGTGGTCTCTGTCTCTCTGTCCTCATGCTGTGTGGTCTTCTGTCTCTGTCCTCAGGCTGTGTGGTCTTCTGTCTCTCTGTCCTCATGCTGTGTGGTCTTCTGTCTCTCTGTCCTCATGCTGTGTGGTCTTCTGTCTCTCTGTCCTCATGCTGTGTGGTCTTCTGTCTCTCTGTCCTCATGCTGTGTGGTCTCTGTCTCTCTGTCCTCATGCTGTGTGGTCTTCTGTCTCTGTCCTCAGGCTGTGTGGTCTTCTGTCTCTCTGTCCTCATGCTGTGTGGTCTTCTGTCTCTCTGTCCTCATGCTGTGTGGTCTTCTGTCTCTCTGTCCTCATGCTGTGTGGTCTTCTGTCTCTCTGTCCTCATGCTGTGTGGTCTTCTGTCTCTGTCCTCAGGCTGTGTGGTCTTCTGTCTCTGTCCTCATGCTGTGTGGTCTTCTGTCTCTGTCCTCATGCTGTGTGGTCTTCTGTCTCTGTCCTCATGCTGTGTGGTCTTCTGTCTCTGTCCTCATGCTGTGTGGTCTTCTGTCTCTCTGTCCTCATGCTGTGTGGTCTTCTGTCTCTGTCCTCATGCTGTGTGGTCTCTGTCTCTCTGTCCTCATGCTGTGTGGTCTTCTGTCTCTCTGTCCTCATGCTGTGTGGTCTTCTGTCTCTCTGTCCTCATGCTGTGTGGTCTCTGTCTCTCTGTCCTCATGCTGTGTGGTCTTCTGTCTCTCTGTCCTCATGCTGTGTGGTCTTCTGTCTCTCTGTCCTCATGCTGTGTGGTCTTCTGTCTCTCTGTCCTCATGCTGTGTGGTCTTCTGTCTCTCTGTCCTCATGCTGTGTGGTCTTCTGTCTCTCTGTCCTCATGCTGTGTGGTCTTCTGTCTCTCTGTCCTCATGCTGTGTGGTCTTCTGTCTCTCTGTCCTCATGCTGTGTGGTCTTCTGTCTCTGTCCTCAGGCTGTGTGGTCTTCTGTCTCTGTCCTCATGCTGTGTGGTCTTCTGTCTCTGTCCTCATGCTGTGTGGTCTTCTGTCTCTGTCCTCAGGCTGTGTGGTCTTCTGTCTCTGTCCTCAGGCTGTGTGGTCTTCTGTCTCTCTGTCCTCATGCTGTGTGGTCTTCTGTCTCTCTGTCCTCATGCTGTGTGGTCTTCTGTCTCTCTGTCCTCATGCTGTGTGGTCTTCTGTCTCTCTGTCCTCATGCTGTGTGGTCTCTGTCTCTCTGTCCTCATGCTGTGTGGTCTTCTGTCTCTGTCCTCAGGCTGTGTGGTCTTCTGTCTCTCTGTCCTCATGCTGTGTGGTCTTCTGTCTCTCTGTCCTCATGCTGTGTGGTCTTCTGTCTCTGTCCTCATGCTGTGTGGTCTTCTGTCTCTCTGTCCTCATGCTGTGTGGTCTCTGTCTCTGTCCTCATGCTGTGTGGTCTTCTGTCTCTCTGTCCTCATGCTGTGTGGTCTTCTGTCTCTGTCCTCATGCTGTGTGGTCTTCTGTCTTTCTGTCCTCATGCTGTGTGGTCTTCTGTCTCTCTGTCCTCATGCTGTGTGGTCTTCTGTCTCTCTGTTCTCAGGTAAACTCCGGCCGAGTCGGGTCCAGAGTGTGGTCTCCAGTCAGGGCAGCCTGGACTCGGACATGCAGGGTAAGTGGTGTCAGCACAGGTCTGAACATGAGGGTCACTTAGTTTTACATTCACAGACCACAGTATGAACGTTACCTCCACCTCCTCAAAGTGTAAGAGCTGTAACCAGAAGGCTGCCATGTCGTCTAGCTTTCATTCCAGCTGGTCCTTTACATCTCAATAGTTTGTTTTAACAATACATTTGACTCACCAGCTCAGTTATTTTATATCACCTGGACAAACAGCTCCATCTAGTGGACAACCTACATCATTACATGTGCTGAATAAGAGGCAGAGATAAGTCCCAGTAAAGTGACTTCTGAATAGATCCACTAGTGACCGGCCTGATGAAGATGAAGATGAAGATGACACCGTAACGTTGCCTCTTCATCACTGTGTTGTGTGTTTGCAGGGTATGATGGCGGCAGCAGCGACTCCGAGTGCGAGAGCCCCACGCTGGACGAGCCGGAGGGCCAGTCGCCTCTGATGCCCGACTTCTGGCTGATTGTCAAGATCCACCAGGACCGAGTGAAGGTGTTCTCCCATTCCAGGTCAGACAACCCTCAGACATGAGAAATAGTAAAAACACTGTGTGGCTTTCCGATGCGACCATGCAGGGCTCTTTAAAGTTGCGTTAACCGAGGAACCCTCAGCCTTTAAAGCGCCGCTGGTCAGGAGGAGGGGCCCTAAACTGTGAAGTAGCACACACACACACACACACACACACACACACACACACACACACACACACACACACACTCCTGTTGCTTATCGTGCTGAAGTACTTTTAAATATGTTCAATACCTCCACATTTTAATTTGTTGTGCTTTTTCACACATTCATATTTATTCATGTCCTGCTGTGAATCATCTAATATGAGACGGTTCAATACACAGCCTTGATCATATTTAATAACTCACTGTGGAGCCCATAGGGGCTCTAGACCTCTTTTTCCTGTTTGAGTCGTCATAGGAACCCCAAATTAATTCCAATACTTGTGTTTATTGTACGTATTTGTTCAGCAAAGTCTTGGGGGAAAAAGTATATATCTGCAAAAAGATATTTTGATCATAACTATAAACATCCAGCATGAGTATGAACAAGGTGTATCAAACAGGATCCTCGAGAGCTCCAGAGTTTTTTTTAAAGTATTGTTCGGTGCCGTAACAACAACCCACAGACTAATAGTGCACCTTTTTAGAAAGATTAAGATCTAAAACATAAACATCTGCAACAATAAAAACAATGCAGGAAAGCATTGGCACGTTAGGAAGCATATTCATAAAAAAAGAAAATGAAAGCAAAGTGCCGCTTTATTAAACCTTTGGGCTCAGCTCTGTGGACGGACTGTCGCGTGCTCGATCCCGGCCGCTCTCTGAATCCCTTGCACGTCTGCTGCAGGTGCTTCACGGCAGGCAAAGAGGTCGGTGAGGAGCTGGAGAAGAAGGAGGAGGAGCTGCCTGAGTCCTTACACCTGCATCAGATGGTGGTCCGGAGGGTTGGAGAGATCTGCAGGATAGTCAACCAGGTGGGACATGTCCTCTGTGACCGTAGCTAAAGGAGCAACACGCGTGTGATGAAGAACAGTGTAACCCCACCGTGTGCTTTGTGTGTGCAGCGCATGCTGCTGCAGGACTTACACGACAGCCATGTGTGTAACTCTCTGCTGGTGGCCGAGAGCGAGGAAGACATCTGGAAGAACGAGTCTCTCTACAGGCAGCGCGTCAACACCTCCGACGGTCAGTCACAACATTCTCCACGGCCTTCAGGGCCTTCAGACACTTTGTTTATTTATTTATTCTGCAGGGACAATGTAATCAACAGTAAAAGAGTAAGTGAGCCAGAGAGGATACTTTTCATCTGCTGTCCCTGGCCACATGCAGCCTGAAAATACATTTTCAATAACATAATGCAGCTAAGATAGACAGACAGTAACGTACAGACGCAACTAATTCACATCAAAGGAAAAGAAGTGTATCTCCAGTGGACGCACATATAAAACACTGGAGGCAGATAGAATACATAAACACTAAACAAGACAAATGCACATAAACACCAAACAAGCAGGCAGGACAGACGTACATTGATGTCTCTGCATCCTAATATAAATAAACAAGTGGGCAGGACAGACGTACATTGTTGTCTCTGCATCCTAATATAAATAAACAAGTGGGCAGGATAGACGTACATTGTTGTCTCTGCATCCTAATATAAATAAACAAGTGGGCAGGACAGACGTACATTGTTGTCTCTGCATCCTAATATAAATAAACAAGTGGGCAGGATAGACGTACATTGTTGTCTCTGCATCCTAATATAAATAAACAAGTGGGCAGGACAGACGTACATTGTTGTCTCTGCATCCTAATATAAATAAACAAGTGGGCAGGACAGACGTACATTGATGTCTCTGCATCCTAATATAAATAAACAAGTGGGCGGGACAGACGTACATTGTTGTCTCTGCATCCTAATATAAATAAACAAGTGGGCAGGACAGACGTACATTGTTGTCTCTGCATCCTAATCTCTCCCCTGACGTCACAGACTACAACACGGAGGAGAGCTACCAGGCCAGAGACTACCTGGCAGCCACCATGCAGTTCATCCCTGGACACTTTGCCTGTGACGTGATGTGGAGCACCATCATCCACATCCACCCGCGCCTCAAGATGGGACCCAACATGGGGGTGTCCCGGGGTGAGTGCAAGACCCCAACGTATCAAGACATGTTCCTGTATAGGGGTTGAGTCCCGCAATGACCAGGATACTGGATCCACAGATCCAATCCAATTCATTAGAAAACTGCACAAGCTGTAGGGTAAAGTGCATAGGAAAAGGGAAGTCAGAGGCCTTTGAGTTGGACAGTAGCCATGGCCGCCATGCCTTTGTGCAAGGCCTTAACTGTTACCTGTGCAGTGAGCTGGAGCTGGCTTGTGCAGACTAGTGTGTCATGTGCTCTCTTGTTCTCTCATTAGCAAACCAGTCCTCAGAGTTTACAGGGCTCTTACTGTCATGGAAAACCTGGAACAGTCATGGAATTTTAAAATGGTTATTTCCAGGCCTGGAAAAGTCCTTGAAAAAAATTAAACCCCAAAGGTTTTGTAAAAGTCATGTAAATGTGTTATATTCATGTGTTCATGTCGTTCATTTACGCTGAGTTTGAAATAATTAATATGCAATTAAAAGAAAGACGCTCAAAATATAAGCAGGCATACATACAGGCATCTATATAAATGTTTATTCTTTTAATCAAACTATTGTCTCATTCATTTGAGTCATTTAAGGTTTACTGTATGCTTTGTATTCTCATTGTCAGTTTAAATACTACATTTACTCACTTTTTTACTGTTTACACCCAGATTTCACTAAATGTTTCATGACTTTAAACCAAAATTAAAAGTCATGGAAATTTGGTTAAAAGTCATGAAAATTTGGTTAAAAGTCATGGAAATGTATGAAAATTTGGTTAAAAGTCATGGACATTTATGAAAATTTGGTTAAAAGTCATGGAAATGTATGAAAATTTGGTTAAAAGTCATGGACATTTATGGAAATTTGGTTAAAAGTCATGGAAATTTGGTTAAAAGTCATGGAAATATATGGAAATGTGGTTAAAAGTCATGGAAATGTATGGAAATTTTGTTAAAGGTCATGGACATTTATGGAAATTTGGTTAAAAGTCATAGAAATGTGGTTAAAAGTCATGGAAATATATAGAAATTTGGTTAAAAGTCATGGAAATGTATGGAAATGTGGTTAAACGTCATGGAAATGTATGGAAATTTGGTTGAAAGTCATGGAAATTTGGTTTAAAGTCATGGAAAAGTCCTGGACTCCACTGGTCAGACTGTGTGAACCCTGGTTTAGTTTGAATCTGGTGCTGATGCTCCTCCAGATGAAGGACTTTATCTGAACCGGTCCTCTTCTTCTCAGCGATGCAGCCGCTGCGCTCGGTGCTCAACTCGTTCTGCGTGGTCAACAGGAAGAACATGTTCGTCTACCAGGAGCGCACAACCAAGTCCGTCTACTACCTCAGGTGAGACCTCGGCTTCATCACTTCCTCTGGATTTCCATCGTCTCTGCTCAGCCTCACGTTTGAGTTTTTCCTGCGGGAACATTTTTCATCAGTCTGCTGGGAGTAAGGGATTATTTAGTGAATAAATAAATGTTCTTAAAACAGCAATGTGGGAGAGAGGAAATCCAACCCCCGTCAAACACGGCCCTGCGAGCACATGTACCACATCACATCGGTAACGCTGAGGTTGGAGGGAACACTCCTGTTCTGTTCAGTTCACAAATCATTTCCCGAGACCGGAATGAAAGGGATTGATCACCGAGGAGAGGGACGAGCACCCAGAACACACTGGATACGCTCTGTGTGATGAGGTCGTTTCTCAAGCAGCTTCAGTAACTTGTGGTTGTTTCAGGGTGTTCTCCTCCATTTGGACCGTAGTGCTGAAGTCCATCACTCATCTCGCTCATCACTCACTCAATAGGAGGACTTAGACCTGTTTCTACATCAATACTGCATCGTGTTCCAGGACACTTCTGCTTATGAATGCTGCCTCTTTTCCTTTCTGCAGGGTACTTTGCCAAATTGAATTAAATAAGATATAAGACAAGAGATAAGATACAACTTTATTATTACCAAAGGAAATTCTTGTCAGAATTTGATCAAATATTACAATAGAAGAAAAAGAAAAAACTATAGAGGAAAAAGGTAAATGTACTGTATATAAACAGAATAATAATAATTATTAAGCGTAAAAGAAGTAATACACACACCGGTGCAAAATAGAATTGTGATAAGAGTGAGTTAAATATATTAAATAAAATACAACACAATAGAAAAAGTAAATCACAACAGAAGAATAAAAACAATAGCAAAGTGTAAAATAAGTGCCTAATACTGTAGACAATAAAATAGAAAAGTCTTGATATTGAGAGTAATATTATAAAGTTACATTGCACATAATATATTGAACGTAATAGTACAGGTTATATTGTTCAGTGTAAGTAATTTCTCTCTGAAATACAGTGTATGTCCCTTCAGACCGTCTGTGGCCGTGGAGCCAGACATTCAAACCCTTGCAGTATTTTACAGGTCACCGCCATATGAACCGCCATATGAACCCGCTCTTTGTCACAATTGGACCATTGTACTTGGGCAAGCATGACCTGTTGTTTTCCGATGGTCATGCTGCCTTCGTCTTGTCAGATATCATCACCTTTAGTGGTCGGTTATAATTTACTTTCCAACACTTTGTTGGAAGCATTGGTGCGTTATGAGAGCGGCTCACTGATGGAAAATAATGAAAACACTGAGGACAAGAAAGAGAAGGGATCTAATGATGGCATTCAATATGAACGGCAGAGATGGACGTTCCAAAAGTACGACGTTCATGTCTGTAACTAGCGTGTTGTCACATACAGATGTACATGTCTGTAACTAGCGTGTTGTCACAGACATCCATACAGACGTACATGTCTGTAACTAGCGTGTTGTCACAGACATCCATACAGACGTACATGTCTGTAACTAGCGTGTTGTCACAGACGTACATGTCTGTAACTAGCGTGTTGTCACAGACATCCATACAGACGTACATGTCTGTAACTAGCGTGTTGTCACAGACATCCATACAGACGTACATGTCTGTAACTAGCGTGTTGTCACAGACATCCATACAGACGTACATGTCTGTAACTAGCGTGTTGTCACGGACATCCATACAGACGTACATGTCTGTAACTAGCGTGTTGTCACGGACATCCATACAGACGTACATGTCTGTAACTAGCGTGTTGTCACAGACATCCATACAGACGTACATGTCTGTAACTAGCGTGTTGTCACAGACATCCATACAGACGTACATGTCTGTAACTAGCGTGTTGTCACGGACATCCATACAGACGTACATGTCTGTAACTAGCGTGTTGTCACGGACATCCATACAGACGTACATGTCTGTAACTAGCGTGTTGTCACATACAGACGTACATGTCTGTAACTAGCGTGTTGTCACGGACATCCATACAGACGTACATGTCTGTAACTAGCGTGTTGTCACATACAGACGTACATGTCTGTAACTAGCGTGTTGTCACGGACATCCATACAGACGTACATGTCTGTAACTAGCGTGTTGTCACATACAGACGTACATGTCTGTAACTAGCGTGTTGTCACATACAGACGTACATGTCTGTAACTAGCGTGTTGTCACATACAGACGTACATGTCTGTAACTAGCGTGTTGTCACAGACATCCATACAGACGTACATGTCTGTAACTAGCGTGTTGTCACAGACATCCATACAGACGTACATGTCTGTAACTAGCGTGTTGTCACAGACATCCATACAGACGTACATGTCTGTAACTAGCGTGTTGTCACAGACATCCATACAGACGTACATGTCTGTAACTAGCGTGTTGTCACGGACATCCATACAGACGTACATGTCTGTAACTAGCGTGTTGTCACAGACATCCATACAGACGTACATGTCTGTAACTAGCGTGTTGTCACATACAGACGTACATGTCTGTTACTAGCGTGTTGTCACAGACATCCATACAGACGTACATGTCTGTAACTAGCGTGTTGTCACATACAGACGTACATGTCTGTAACTAGCGTGTTGTCACATACAGACGTACATGTCTGTAACTAGCGTGTTGTCACAGACATCCATACAGACGTACATGTCTGTAACTAGCGTGTTGTCACATACAGATGTACATGTCTGTAACTAGCGTGTTGTCACAGACATCCATACAGACGTACATGTCTGTAACAAGCGTGTTGTCACGGACATCCATACAGACGTACATGTCTGTAACTAGCGTGTTGTCACATACAGACGTACATGTCTGTAACTAGCGTGTTGTCACGGACATCCATACAGACGTACATGTCTGTAACTAGCGTGTTGTCACGGACATCCATACAGACGTACATGTCTGTAACTAGCGTGTTGTCACATACAGACGTACATGTCTGTAACTAGCGTGTTGTCACGGACATCCATACAGACGTACATGTCTGTAACTAGCGTGTTGTCACATACAGACGTACATGTCTGTAACTAGCGTGTTGTCACGGACATCCATACAGACGTACATGTCTGTAACTAGCGTGTTGTCACGGACATCCATACAGACGTACATGTCTGTAACTAGCGTGTTGTCACATACAGACGTACATGTCTGTAACTAGCGTGTTGTCACGGACATCCATACAGACGTACATGTCTGTAACTAGCGTGTTGTCACAGACATCCATACAGACGTACATGTCTGTAACTAGCGTGTTGTCACAGACATCCATACAGACGTACATGTCTGTAACTAGCGTGTTGTCACGGACATCCATACAGACGTACATGTCTGTAACTAGCGTGTTGTCACGGACATCCATACAGACGTACATGTCTGTAACTAGCGTGTTGTCACATACAGACGTACATGTCTGTAACTAGCGTGTTGTCACGGACATCCATACAGACGTACATGTCTGTAACTAGCGTGTTGTCACATACAGACGTACATGTCTGTAACTAGCGTGTTGTCACGGACATCCATACAGACGTACATGTCTGTAACTAGCGTGTTGTCACATACAGACGTACATGTCTGTAACTAGCGTGTTGTCACATACAGACGTACATGTCTGTAACTAGCGTGTTGTCACATACAGACGTACATGTCTGTAACTAGCGTGTTGTCACAGACATCCATACAGACGTACATGTCTGTAACTAGCGTGTTGTCACATACATCCATACAGACGTACATGTCTGTAACTAGCGTGTTGTCACAGACATCCATACAGACGTACATGTCTGTAACTAGCGTGTTGTCACAGACATCCATACAGACGTACATGTCTGTAACTAGCGTGTTGTCACAGACATCCATACAGACGTACATGTCTGTAACTAGCGTGTTGTCACAGACATCCATACAGACGTACATGTCTGTAACTAGCGTGTTGTCACAGACATCCATACAGACGTACATGTCTGTAACTAGCGTGTTGTCACGGACATCCATACAGACGTACATGTCTGTAACTAGCGTGTTGTCACAGACATCCATACAGACGTACATGTCTGTAACTAGCGTGTTGTCACAGACATCCATACAGACGTACATGTCTGTAACTAGCGTGTTGTCACATACAGACGTACATGTCTGTTACTAGCGTGTTGTCACAGACATCCATACAGACGTACATGTCTGTAACTAGCGTGTTGTCACATACAGACGTACATGTCTGTAACTAGCGTGTTGTCACATACAGACGTACATGTCTGTAACTAGCGTGTTGTCACAGACATCCATACAGACGTACATGTCTGTAACTAGCGTGTTGTCACATACAGATGTACATGTCTGTAACTAGCGTGTTGTCACAGACATCCATACAGACGTACATGTCTGTAACAAGCGTGTTGTCACGGACATCCATACAGACGTACATGTCTGTAACTAGCGTGTTGTCACATACAGACGTACATGTCTGTAACTAGCGTGTTGTCACGGACATCCATACAGACGTACATGTCTGTAACTAGCGTGTTGTCACGGACATCCATACAGACGTACATGTCTGTAACTAGCGTGTTGTCACATACAGACGTACATGTCTGTAACTAGCGTGTTGTCACGGACATCCATACAGACGTACATGTCTGTAACTAGCGTGTTGTCACATACAGACGTACATGTCTGTAACTAGCGTGTTGTCACGGACATCCATACAGACGTACATGTCTGTAACTAGCGTGTTGTCACGGACATCCATACAGACGTACATGTCTGTAACTAGCGTGTTGTCACATACAGACGTACATGTCTGTAACTAGCGTGTTGTCACGGACATCCATACAGACGTACATGTCTGTAACTAGCGTGTTGTCACATACAGACGTACATGTCTGTAACTAGCGTGTTGTCACGGACATCCATACAGACGTACATGTCTGTAACTAGCGTGTTGTCACATACAGACGTACATGTCTGTAACTAGCGTGTTGTCACATACAGACGTACATGTCTGTAACTAGCGTGTTGTCACAGACATCCATACAGACGTACATGTCTGTAACTAGCGTGTTGTCACAGACATCCTTACAGACGTACATGTCTGTAACTAGCGTGTTGTCACATACAGACGTACATGTCTGTAACTAGCGTGTTGTCACATACAGACGTACATGTCTGTAACTAGCGTGTTGTCACAGACATCCATACAGACGTACATGTCTGTAACTAGCGTGTTGTCACATACAGATGTACATGTCTGTAACTAGCGTGTTGTCACAGACATCCATACAGACGTACATGTCTGTAACTAGCGTGTTGTCACATACAGACGTACATGTCTGTAACTAGCGTGTTGTCACATACAGATGTACATGTCTGTAACTAGCGTGTTGTCACAGACATCCATACAGACGTACATGTCTAACTAGCGTGTTGTCACAGACATCCATACAGACGTACATGTCTGTAACTAGCGTGTTGTCACATACAGACGTACATGTCTGTAACTAGCGTGTTGTCACATACAGACGTACATGTCTGTAACTAGCGTGTTGTCACAGACATCCATACAGACGTACATGTCTGTAACTAGCGTGTTGTCACATACAGATGTACATGTCTGTAACTAGCGTGTTGTCACAGACATCCATACAGACGTACATGTCTGTAACTAGCGTGTTGTCACATACAGACGTACATGTCTGTAACTAGCGTGTTGTCACAGACATCCATACAGACGTACATGTCTGTAACTAGCGTGTTGTCACAGACATCCATACAGACTCTAACATGAGAGACAAAATCCTGAACATCATGGCTGACCATCCCACAGTGAAAAACCTCATTGTGCATACGGGAAGCTGTGATATTGTGAAACAAGAGTCTGAAGTTCTGAAGTGAGACTTTATTGACTTGTTAAACACAGTCAGCTCTGTCAATGCTGAGGTGTTTATCAGTGGCCCTCTTCCACCAGCCAGGAGAGGAGATGAAAGATTCAGCAGGCTGTTTGAACTGAACAGATGGCTGTCAACTGCATGTACTGACCATACAGTACATTTTATTGACAATTTTTACATTTTCTGGGAGCGTATACATCTTTTTAAGGCAGATGGAGTTTGCCTGAACAAGTCAGGGGTAAAACTCTTTACCTCTAACTTATTTTTCTTCCTGCGTCACCCGTCTGTTCCCACTGCCAAGGACAGGAGACAAGAGGAGTCTAAACAAGAGATAACCACACAGCATCGCCGTGGAGACCTCATGGGAAGGATGCCAAAGGAGAGCCAAGAGGAGGAGTCTCCACCCTCATCAAGGATTGATACCCCCTTCGGAGAGGAGGAGTCTCCACCCTCATTATCATCATCAAGGATTGATCCCCCTCTCGGAGAGGACGAGTCTTTACTTCCCTCACCAGCACCTACTTCCACCCCCCATACTTCATCCAGGTCCCTCTCCTCTCTACTCTCTCCCTCCTCCCCATCCTCCCCCCTCATGGAGTTCACTGACCGCATGAACGAGATGGTCATTGCTGGAACCAAACTCACTCCCCTCCGCACTCCCACTTCCTGTGAAACCCCTCCAGCTAGACCTCCGCCACTGGTTCTAAGTGCTTTGACACAAACACCGAAGTTAAAGCGCCGTGCCCCTCTCCCGCCTCCACAACGGCTCCACAACCATCCCCTATCTCCCCTACCTGATGCCACGAATTGATGTCTTTTGGGTCCGGACTACAAGGCTAATGACACTACTGATTATCTCCAGGAACAGTCTGGGCCCTGTATGAAGTTAGCCTTCTTAATTCCTGTCCTGACTTATCGAAAACAAAAGGTGAGGCTGCAAAGAAACATTAGTAAATCTGCAAATTTATCAAATTTAACATTCATTCCTTGTCAGCCTATCCAAAGAAATAGGGCAAATAGAGTTTTAAATACATTAAACTTAGCTTTATTAAATGTCAGGTCTCTGTCAGGAAAAACATTTTTAATCAATGATTTCATTATTAGGCACAAACTAGATTTTTTGTTTTTAACCGAAACTTGGTTAGACCAAGATAACAGTGCAGCTGTTCTTATTGAATCAACACCTCCCAACTTCAGTTTCATGAGTGAAACAAGAGCGCATAAGAAAGGAGGTGGAGTTGCTATTTTATATAATGAGTCTCTTCAATGCAAGCAGATGTCTTTTGGTCATTTTACTTCCTTTGAATATGTGGCTCTCAATTCCACTCAAGTTTTATTCCTCAACATTTACAGACCTCCTAAATACTGTGCAACCTTCTTTGATGAGTTTACTGAACTGCTGTCTATAATCTGTATTGATTTTGATTGTGTTGTCATTGTTGGTGATTTTAATATCCATGTTGATAATCCCCAGGACAGAGGGTCTATAGAGCTCTGTGGTGTCCTTGATAACTATGACCTGACACAGCATGTAACAGGTCCCACCCACAACAAGGGGCACACTCTAGACCTAATCATCACCAAAGGTCTGGACATTTCCAAGGTTGCTGTGACTGATGTTGCACTCTCTGATCATTTCTGTGTTTTCTTTGAGAGTGCAATCTCCCTACACACACATGTCCAAACCAAGGTTGTGACGAAGCGTTACATCACTGAAAACACCAGTGAACTATTTATTCAGAAGTTCTCCTCCACACCAGCCCTCTCTTGCATCTCAGTCAATGAGCTTGTGGATGGCTTCAATTCTAAAGTAAAACATGTTATTGATGCCATTGCACCCAGTAAGGTGAAGGTTGTCTCGGGTAAGAAAAGATCCCCTTGGAGAAATGCCACGCTGGTCAGAATAGAGAAAAGAGAGTGCCGGAAAGCAGAGCGCAGGTGGCGAAAAACTAATCTCCAGGTTCACTGTGGTATCTATAAAGAGAGACTTCGCAATTATAATTTGGAACTTAAAAATGCAAGACAGTCTTTCTTCTCTGACATCATAACCAAAAACAATAACAATACACGTGCCTTATTTGCTACCGTCGACAGGCTAACAAACCCTCCGGTGTCGGTAACTGCTACGCTCCAATCCACCTGTGCATGCAATCAATTTGCATGCACAGGTTCAAAAAAAATTCAGAAAATTAGACAAGCAGTCGGTGGCGCCACACCAACCACCGGATATGTGTTGTCCCCATCTAACAGCCATTCAAATATCATGACACAATTTGACTCAATTAACCAGAGAGGGCTAGAAGACATTATACAACATCTGAAAACATCCTCCTGCTGCTTGGATATTCTACCAACACACTTTTTCAAAAACATTTCACACTGCATGACCGCTGGTCTTTTACAAATTGTAAACACATCCCTTCTTTCAGGTGTCTTCCCTCAAGCCCTAAAAACTGCAGTGATTAAACCACTCCTAAAGAAAGCTAGTTTAGACCCTGAAATATTGAAAAACTATAGGCCAATATCAAACCTCCCATTCTTAAGTAAAATAATGGAAAAAGTGGTTTTTCAACAGCTGAACAACTTCTTGGCCGAAAATAACTGTTTCGATGTCTTCCAGTCCGGCTTTCGTCAGCACCACAGTACTGAAACTGCTCTTGTTGAGGTTTTCAACGACATCACTTAAACACAGACAGTGGCAGAACTTCCGTCTTAGTATTACTGGATCTCTGTGCTGCATTCGACACGGTCGATCATGACATATTACTAGACAGACTGAAAGTCTGGGTAGGACTCTCTGGCGCAGCACTTAACTGGTTTGAATCCTACTTGAAGGACCGACAATACTTTGTGTCGGTAGCTAATTACACATCAGAGCTGACTAGGATGACATGTGGTGTTCCCCAAGGCTCAATACTGGGGCCTCTTCTGTTCAACATCTACATGCTTCCACTGGCTCAGATTATGAAAAACAACAAAGTGTGTTATCATAATTATGCAGATGACACACACATCTACATAACTATATCAATGGGGGACTATAGTCCCATACAAGGGCTGGCTAAATGCATTGAAGAAATCAATAACTGGATGTGCCAGAATTTTCTTCAATTAAACAAAGATAAAACAGAAGTAATTGTTTTTGGTCCCAAGGACGAATGATTGAAAGTCAGCGCTCAGCTTCAATCACTGACGTTAAAAACCTCAAACCAAGCCAGAAATCTAGGTGTAGTTATGGATTCAGACCTCAACCTGAACAGCCATATCAAGACAATTACGAAATCAGCCTACTATCACCTGAAGAATATATCAAGGGTTAGAGGACTTATGTCTCAACAGGATTTGGAGAAACTTGTCCATGCATTTATCTTCAGTAGACTGGACTACTGTAACGGTGTGTTCACAGGTCATTTATCTTCAGTAGACTGGACTACTGTAACGGTGTGTTCACAGGCCTCTGTAAAAAGTCAATCAGAAAGCTGCAGCTGATTCAGAACGCTGCAGCTCGAGTCCTCACTAAGACCAGGAAAGTGGATCACATCACACCAGTTCTGAGGTCTTTGCACTGGCTTCCTGTCAAACAAAGAATTGACTTTAAAATCCTGCTGCTGGTTTATAAAGCACTGTATGGTTTAGGGCCTAAGTATGTTTGTGATCTGCTGCTGGTCTACCTTATGAACCATCCCGACCCCTCAGGTGGTCTGGGACTGGTCTACCTTATGAACCATCAGACCTCTCAGGTGGTCTGGGACTGGTCTACCTTATGAACCATCAGACCTCTCAGGTGGTCTGGGACTGGTCTACCTTATGAACCATCCTGACCTCTCAGGTGGTCTGGGACTGGTCTACCTTATGAACCATCCTGACCTCTCAGGTGGTCTGGGACTGGTCTACCTTATGAACCATCAGACCTCTCAGGTGGTCTGGGACTGGTCTACCTTATGAACCATCCTGACCCCTCAGGTGGTCTGGGACAGGTCTACTTTCTGTTCCAAGAGTCAGAACTAAACATGGAGAAGCCGCGTTCAGCTTTTCTGCTCCACAGATCTGGAACAAGGTCCCTGAAAGCTGCAGGTCTGCTGAGACCCTCAGCTCCTTTAAGTCCAGATTGAAGACTTTTCTGTTTGCTGTTGCCTTTAATTGATCCAGATTCAATTGCTGCATCTCACTACTGCATTTTATTTCTTAAACTGCACTGCAACTTTTATTCCATTTTTATTTTGTATTTAGCTTTTTGACTGTTTTAATGTTTTCTTAACTGTTTTAAATCCTGTTTTCTCTGCATTATGTTTTGATGCTCTTAATGGTTTTATGTGAAGCACTTTGAATCGCCTTGTTGTTGAAATGTGCTATACAAATAAACTCGTCACAGACAGACGTACATGTCTGTAACTAGCGTGTTGTCACAGACAGACGTACATGTCTGTAACTAGCGTGTTGTCACAGACGTACATGTGTTCCTCTCCAGACTTTGTGAAACGTCGCTGACGGGGAAGTACTCTGACGTGGATGGAAACCTCCACATGACTCGCTCCATCGGACTCGCTAGGAGTCAAGAGCCGCTGCTCTCTGACGAACTGATGGTGAGTGAACAGATACACACACACACACACACACACACACACACACACACACACACACACACACACACACACACACACACACACACACACACACACACACGAACACACACACACACACACGAACACACACACACACACACGAACACACACACACACACACACACACACACACACACACACACACACACACACGAACACACACACACACAATGCAAGAGGACTGGTGGCTTGACTTGGACTCGTCCGCTATGAGACACATGATTATTTAAGACTTGAGACCTCGTGTTAATATGTATTGGAAAGCATGAATAACTGAGATGCACATGCTCGTGTTTTAGAAACATGGCACAAGAATTATAAAGTCAATTTTAAATTAAACAAGTCAGTTAAGAACATGACTTTGACTCGTATAGCCTCAGACTTGTCTGACTAGTCTTTAATAACCTCAGACTTGTCTGACTAGTCTTTAATAACCTCAGACTTGACTGACTAGTCTTTAATAACCTCAGACTTGACTGACTAGTCTTTAATAACCTCAGACTTGTCTGACTAGTCTTTAATAACCTCAGACTTGTCTGACTAGTCTTTAATAACCTCAGACTTGTCTGACTAGTCTTTAATAACCTCAGACTTGACTGACTAGTCTTTAATAACCTCAGACTTGTCTGACTAGTCTTTAATAACCTCAGACTTGTCTGACTAGTCTTTAATAACCTCAGACTTGACTGACTAGTCTTTAATAACCTCAGACTTGTCTGACTAGTCTTTAATAACCTCAGACTTGACTGACTTGTCTTTAATAACCTCAGACTTGACTGACTAGTCTTTAATAACCTCAGACTTGTCTGACTAGTCTTTAATAACCTCAGACTTGACTGACTAGTCTTTAATAACCTCAGACTTGACTGACTAGTCTTTAATAACCTCAGACTTGACTGACTAGTCTTTAACCTCAGACTTGACTGATTAGTCTTTAATAACCTCAGACTTGACTGACTAGTCTTTAATAACCTCAGACTTGTCTGACTAGTCTTTAATAACCTCAGACTTGTCTGACTAGTCTTTAATAACCTCAGACTTGACTGACTAGTCTTTAATAACCTCAGACTTGTCTGACTAGTCTTTAATAACCTCAGACTTGACTGACTAGTCTTTAATAACCTCAGACTTGACTGACTAGTCTTTAATAACCTCAGACTTGACTGACTAGTCTTTAATAACCTCAGACTTGTCTGACTAGTCTTTAATAACCTCAGACTTGACTGACTAGTCTTTAATAACCTCAGACTTGACTGACTAGTCTTTAATAACCTCAGACTTGACTGACTAGTCTTTAACCTCAGACTTGACTGATTAGTCTTTAATAACCTCAGACTTGACTGACTAGTCTTTAATAACCTCAGACTTGACTGACTAGTCTTTAATAACCTCAGACTTGACTGACTAGTCTTTAATAACCTCAGACTTGACTGACTAGTCTTTAATAACCTCAGACTTGTCTGACTAGTCTTTAATAACCTCAGACTTGACTGACTTGTCTTTAATAACCTCAGACTTGACTGACTAGTCTTTAATAACCTCAGACTTGTCTGACTAGTCTTTAATAACCTCAGACTTGACTGACTAGTCTTTAATAACCTCAGACTTGACTGACTAGTCTTTAATAACCTCAGACTTGACTGACTAGTCTTTAACCTCAGACTTGACTGATTAGTCTTTAATAACCTCAGACTTGACTGACTAGTCTTTAATAACCTCAGACTTGACTGACTAGTCTTTAATAACCTCAGACTTGACTGACTAGTCTTTAATAACCTCAGACTTGACTGACTAGTCTTTAACCTCAGACTTGTCTGACTAGTCTTTAATATCCTCAGACTTGACTGACTAGTCTTTAATAACCTCAGACTTGACTGACTAGTCTTTAATAACCTCAGACTTGACTGACTAGTCTTTAATAACCTCAGACTTGACTGACTAGTCTTTAATAACCTCAGACTTGACTGACTAGTCTTTAATATCCTCAGACTTGACTGACTAGTCTTTAATAACCTCAGACTTGACTGACTAGTCTTTAATAACCTCAGACTTGACTGACTAGTCTTTAATAACCTCAGACTTGACTGACTAGTCTTTAATAACCTCAGACTTGTCTGACTTGTCTTTAATAACCTCAGACTTGACTGACTAGTCTTTAATATCCTCAGACTTGACTGACTAGTCTTTAATAACCTCAGACTTGACTGACTAGTCTTTATCCTCAGACTTGACTGACTAGTCTTTAATAACCTCAGACTTGACTGACTAGTCTTTAATAACCTCAGACTTGACTGACTAGTCTTTAATAACCTCAGACTTGACTGACTAGTCTTTATCCTCAGACTTGACTGACTAGTCTTTAATAACCTCAGACTTGACTGACTAGTCTTTATCCTCAGACTTGACTGACTAGTCTTTAATAACCTCAGACTTGACTGACTAGTCTTTAATATCCTCAGACTTGACTGACTAGTCTTTAATAACCTCAGACTTGACTGACTTGTCTCAAGTCATGCTCAGCATCCCCTAACATATGTCCAGGCCTTTAGAATTGAATGTCCCAGACGTTTGTTGTCTGTAGAGGCAGAGAGGGACAAAAGCAGATATTGATAAATCAATTCAAAAGCATGAAGACAATTACGATGTTGAGTTGTGTTCTTTTCTCCCACAATTCACTAGTGAATAAGCAAGAGTAGGGCAGGATTGTGTAGAATGTATGATCACATCAGTGACAGGAGGAGACAGAGGTAAAGCTACATGAAGGCTGTGGGTCAAAGGTCAGTCCGTGTCATCGTTCTGGAGTAACAACATGGTGTGACATCATCATGTCTGTGTGACATCATCATGTCAGTGTGACATCATCATGTCTGTGGGCACAGTGACATCATCATGTCAGTGTGACATCATCAAGTCTGTGTGACATCATCATGTCAGTGTGACATCATCAAGTCTGTGTGACATCATCATGTCAGTGTGACATCATCATGTCAGTGTGACATCATCATGTCTGTGGGCACAGTGTGACATCATCATGTCTCCTCAGGGCTCCAGGGCGTCGCTGGACGGCTCCCGGCCCGTTGGACAAGTAGACAAACACATCCTGCTGCTGGTGCACGGAGTGGGGAACGCAGGTAAGAGCTGGACAGATTTACATTCCTGATGTGACCACAGTGACCGTGATCAGTGGTGCAGGGGTCATAACAAACCAGGGGAACGATGAGGTTTCATAGAAGAAGAGTCTTTAGGCGTCAGAGAAAGTAGATGATGATGGTGGGGCCTCTGCTCTCTCTGAAAGAGATTAACATCAGCTACTGCACATCTGGTTCACACGGACAAAAGGTGATGATGATTCCATAGTTTTCTCCTCTGCCTCTTTCCTGTCATTACGGCGTTTAGACACCAGTGTCTTTTGTTGAGATTCTGGAAATGCTGCGCTCTACCAGTCATGGGTTTGATTTATTCAGCCTGGTACAACCCCGTAAAACCAGACTTAAGAAGGCTGTGCTTAGAGGCGGGTCTTCGGTCCAGAATGAGAAGATACAGAACAAACTGAGGCTAGTTTGGTTCTAGTTGTATTTTGGCTAAAGTGTGTGTATAACTACAACCTTGGATGTGTGAGGGACACACAGTCTGCAAGGAATTAAACACACACTGACTCTGCCAACAGGCAGACAAAACCCCTTAAGATATCGAGGTAACATGGTGACATAACTCTGAAATACAGAAGATTTGTAATTATATATTTGACACCGATCGGTGTTATGAGTTGCTTTACCAAACGTCCTTTTATCTGAAGGGACATCCCTGCTCTGGTGAGCTTGGTAAACGTCTCTATACTGAACATTACAAGGGAACACTGTCACTGTGACTCTCCTCCTGCTTCCTGATCTGATCCTCACTGTTCCCACTGCAGCTTAGCATGTCTCATTAGCGTGCTAGAGGACCATGACATCATCACAGCTTGTTCTCTGCAATAAGCATCTCAGTGTGTTCATGAATCACTGAGGCAGTAGCTCACTGTAGATCAGATACAGCTGCGTGAAGACCAAACACTTGCGTGCTTAGCGGAGCTCTGCATGGGATTCATTCACAGATTGACATTTCACAGTGGTATTCATACGGTCACCCTCCATCTGTGGATGATTTGTGGAGAAACGTTGCTCTCTGAGGCCGTAGAGCGAGGACGGATCACGCATGACTGGGAAGTAGTTCTGAAGAAGTCCCTCAAGCCTCCGGCTCATCGCGTGGCTCCTGGTGTTCTGGACCAGCTTTCTGCAGCCGGATGACGATGCTCTGCACTGAGGAAGAGCAGAGGACGAAGGGCGGGAACGCAGCCGGAGTGGAGACGCTCTCTTCTCAGTGTGGCTTTTGTCAACTCTGGACATCTTTTAAATGTTAAATAATATATCGGCCTTCCACAAAGCTTTATGCTTCACACATCTTGGAGATTAAAACAACAATCGCAATCTTACAGCTGGAGTCCTTAAGAGTGGCAGCAAGTTGTCAGGCCCTTAAGACAACAACACAATGAAAATAAAGGTTTCAAAGGTACATAGGATCAGCTTCAGCTGTAATTATTCCAAAGATACCTCGTTAATCGTCCTTCCAGTCCTTTTACTTATGATAAAGAGGAAAACTAAAGTTCCACAGACTGACATGTAACTCCTGATATTTCATTAGGGTCCACATGATGACATTAAATTCTATTAAAATCAGTACCGCTAAGCTCCTGAATAAATATCTGAGGTGGATTATGATTACTCCATTCAACTCAGACAGGCACAAACACAGCATGTTAACAGCTGTTGACCCTTTGATCAGGAAAACTACACTTCCTGTGTGTAGATGTCTAAACATTATCCCTCATACAGATCAATAAGACCACTTCCTGAAGAGATTTCATCATCAGCAGATGGCTTTATTAATAGTTTTTGATGTTTTGGAATCCTGCTAAAATCCCATCTGCTATCATCTCATCCTGCGTCTGTGTTTCACGACATCAACACGGCACAGAGTCCACATGGAAGCAGACCAGACCCAGCTTAGGTTGGGTTGTTGTTGCACAGAGGAAGTGGAGCAGGCTGCTGTTCCTCCGCTGATGCCTTGATGGCGCTGTTGCACTGGCAACTTCTCCCCGTTCAGACGGCTGAGGTTCCATCAGCAGTTTGTGAGCAACACGACTCATGAGAAGCCGTCTGCTCTCCACTCCCTGGCCTCTGACCTCTTCACTGGGCTGCAGCCCTCATAGCTGCCTTCACTGCCTCCTGGATGTAAAATACACCATCAGGATCTCCTCTTTCAGCAGAAGAACATATTGCAGCTGAATAAGCAGCACTTGGTATTTTAAAGCATTGATAAATAATACTTCATAACACCGAGTTGTTCATAATGGAGCATGATGTTCATTCTTGGCCTGACTGATGAATGAAGGTCTTTCCACGAGGATGAGTTTCCTCTTTAAAGGACACGTCGTCATATTTAAAGGCAGGTTGGTGATCTTCTTGTTGACGATCTCATGACATCATGACATCGATCAATGAATCAAATGCTGAGAGAAGAAAGAAGATAACGATACAGTATGGATTGTAATAAACGCTACCAATCATTTCATTCAGCCTGCAGTCTACCTGTCTGTCTACCTGTCTGTCTACCTGTCTGTCTCCCTGTCTGTCTACCTGTCTGCCTCCCTGTCTGTCTCCCTGTCTGTCTCCCTGTCTGTCTCCCTGTCTGTCTCCCTGTCTGTCTCCCTGTCTGTCTGTCTTGACCTACAGACTCTTTGGTTTGGTGGAGTAACACTTTGATGCTCACCTCCTGTTTCTGTGTGCAGCAAAACCAAATGTGCTGAGCTTTTAGAAGTGACCATGCTTGAGTGCACCACCTGTTATGATGCAACAGATTATTATATTATTATTATTGTGTATGCAGCGCTGTTGACCCCGCTGTGTTTGCTCAGGTCCAGAGATCACAGACGAGCTGCTCAAGGTGTTGCGTAAGCGGCTGGACGAGACCACCCTGGACATCATCACCGTCATGCTGGTCAGGAACTGCAAGCTGACTCCAGCCGACGTGGAGGTGAGCGGCTCTTTGACTCTTCTTTCTAGAAATGCATGAAAACACCAGCAAAAGCTTTTTATTGGGGCAACCAGAGAGCACCAAGTCTCTACATCTTCCGTCGTGAACTAAAAACACATCTTTTTTGACTTGAATAAGGAAGGTAGCACCGTAGTTTAGTAGCACTTAAATGTCACTTAGTGATGGCACTTTGTGGTTTAACTTTATTGAAGAAATTGTACTTTCTTGATTCTTGTTGTCCTGAGTTTGTTCTCATGGTGGAATGCACTTATTGTAAGTCTCTTTGGATAAAAGCGTCACCTACATGTCATGTCTTTGGATGGAAGCCCTCACACGGTGTTGTCTGCTCAGTTCATCCAGCCTTCAGGCTCTCCGGCCACGGAGGTCATGACCTTCGGCCTCCCCCGGTACTGCCTCCCCTGGCTGCCCGCCGTGGCGCACTACCTGAGGCAGAACCTGCTCATCTTCCTGCACGTCCCCAAGTACACCGACAGCAACACGGCGCACCACTTCAAGGTACGGCCCACCTGGTGGCGTCCAGCTAACCGTGTGATGCGCTATGTTCATGTTCTTAACTCATGAGTGCAGCTGAGCTGGGCATCAAACCGCTCTGACGTCGCTCTGTCTATTGCTCCGTGTGTGTGCTTTGTTTCTGGCTTATGTGTGTGTAACAAGGTCCTGTTACTTCTGAGTTCCCCAGCACCGATGACACGAGCACGCTTGAGAAATCGGTTGCAACTGGTTTTATTGTCATATGCACACGCTGGCAGACTGTGCCTCTGCCAGACATGAAAATCCCTCACCTTTCGGCGAAATTCGCCGTTTTGAAACCAAAATAGGTGACCTACGTGAATCGTGTAGATTTGATGAGAAATGGGTTTTTTGGGGGGGGGGGGGGGGGGGGATTTATAGTGAACTGCGAACAGGTGCGCGTGCCAGAAGGGAGCGCGAGTGAACACATTGAACACAGCAGGAGAGAACGCAACGTTAGCCAGCTAGCTAAAGCTCCGGTGGAAAATTATTAGCTAACGCTACTGTTTTTGAGGAGGTAGATTTTGAGGAGAGGGGACTGACAAGGCAGAAGGTAAAGTGGTCCACCGTTCTATCAATAAGCAGACCTGCCAACCTGTACGCAATTTGCGTAGCGGATACGCATTTTGACGTCAAAGTACGCTGGTAAAAATTAGTCTAAAATTAATTTTAGACTAGTTGACCAGCACACATTATATGCAATGCAATATAACGCATGACGAGTATTTAATGACTTGTCCCCTATTAGTCGTCGTCAATTCCCATCCCCCCCTCGTCGGTACGCAAAAAATATCACGGTTGGCAGGTCTGAATAAGGCTAAACTAGAAGTTAACACTAATACAAACATTATTTTTGCAGCATGAGTGTGTTAGGGGAGAAGGATGCAGCCATTGTTAAACAGCTGGATTGAAATGCAGCTGGAACTGGTCGTGGCTAAAACTGGAAGGCAAGGTCTCAATAAAAGGGCAAGAGGTGTCCTTTCATCTAGGAGATGTATTCTCCAAAATCAACAGGCAGGGATTCACCAGATGCATTCTCTGCATCAAAGATATAAATGATGCTAACAAAGGCAGCCATGCTCTCCCTTACCACATTGTGCCTCATATACTGTAAATGTTAGACCAGTGACAGGCTGGCATGAAATGGCTTGCATAATACTTAGTAAGGAGGCCATAATCATGTTTGACTCATGGCTGAAGTTAAGTTTCTCCAGCTCTCCCCAGGTTGGCAAAAAAAGCATCTCAAAATGCATCAGATTGATGCTTTAAAATATGGAATATTTAAATGTTTCTTACGGGGGAGCATGCCCCCGGACCCCCTAGAGGGGTAATATCCTTCTCACCTTTTTCACCCCTGACCCGTTTTCATGCCTGCTCTGCTCCCTGCTCTCTCCCCGCTCCATCCCTACTGAGCCTCATATAGGGACAAAACACACACCTAAACAGTTTCAGCTTCATCACGGCACCTGTTCCCTGAGCCGCTCCTCCCCTCCCCCTCTGCAGCTGAGCATAACCACACCCCTGGCACCACAGTGTGTCATGAACAACACTGTAGAAACTGAATTTCCCCAAAGATGATGAAAGCTGCCTCTTTCTATTTGGCTGGAGAGCCTGGAACATAACAAAATGCTGGATATCAAACCTTTCTTTGAGTTGCAGACAAAGGCCAAAATCTGATGGTTGACCTTAAAGTTCTGCTTCATTACTACTCGGGTCATATGTTGTAGTTTTATTTATTTTTTACACCGTTGCTGTCTGCTCAGAGGGCTTTCTGATGCAAAGCAAGGTAATTGCTGAGATCCGGGAACATGTTCAGCAACATCACGACAACAAAGTCTGACGGGCCGAGAAACACAAGCGGCAGATAATTGGAAGGAAAAAGGAAGAAACAGCCAAATCGTCTAAATTATTTAATTTGAAGGTCAAATAGAAAGTGAACTATGCTAATAAGCTCAGACAGGAGAGCTGTGCTGCACAACTACAGTAAGTCCAGCAGGTCAGAGCTGAAGCAGGAAGTTTCTCTAGAAACGGACGGATGTGAACAGTGTCAAAACATTTCCATTTACCTTTTTGTTTGACTAAACCTTGTAAAAAATTTAAAGAATTCTACAAGCCACGGACCAGAATTACCGCTGAAAGCCTCTTTTCTTTTATCTGACCGGAAATAATGGAAAAAAAAGATTATTTACACACTGTCGCAAAATACGTGGCGCTAAAAGCTTGGTGACTGAGTCACTGCAGACTAGCTATCGAACTACCGAAGGTGAACTGATTAATGAGCTAATTATGTACACATTACCCAGCAACTATTAGAGCTGCAACAAAAAATTGCAAATGTTTTGATAATTGGTTGATTGGTTTGAGTCATCTTTAAGAAAAAGAAAAGTCAAAATGTTCTGATTCCAGTTTCTTAAATGTGAATATTTTCCGGTGTCTTTACTCCTGTGACAGTAAACTGTATTTAGTTACGCCGCAGATTTAGTAGTTTTAGGAGTTGGACATTTCCGTCATTTTGCTTTTCACTTTCCTATAACGAGAGGAACACTCATCAACTTTGGAGCTAGCGCCAGGGATGAGTTAGCTAGCATAACTGGAAGCAGAGGAATCAGCTAGCCAAATGAAGCTAAACCTCTGGAGCTATTAATATGTTTATTTTTCCCATACACAAACACAACCCTTTTGGGTTTACTATGCGTTATACCGACCCTGCCTAGGCAATAGGCATGCACCATGTTGTAAGTTCCAAGAGTTAAGAGCTAAGGAAGAGAGACAACATTTCCAGCAGCCATCTCATGATCTCCGGAGGATTTGTGATCTCTCTCTCACTCGTAACCCGAGAAACGGCCGCTGCTCTGAATGTCTGAGCAGTGGAAAGGTCATAAAAACAAAGTCAACAGTCCGGCTTTTTCTTAAGTCCCTGAACTCCTTTGAATGACTTGTTGACTTGTAAAAATAAGTAATTGCTGCTTGCAAATCAAACATGCCTCCCTGCACTGATGATGCTGTTTGACATGAAGGGCGCTACAAGCAGCTCTGTTCAGCGTGATCGGGATTAAGAATGAATACGTCCTAGATATGGGAGGCTTCCAGCTCTGCACAACTGTGGCAGAGACTAAAATCATTTTTGACAAGTCTCATTGTGATGTATGAAATAAATGCTGACTCGTGTGGTTTGAGCTTCCAGCTGATTTGCTCTCTGTTCCGTCTGCAGCACTACTTCCATCTGAGCAGCGACTTGGCCGACGGTGATATCTACCTCTACAATAAACCTGGAGGCCAGGGGACGGGAGGCAAAGGTAATCACATTCCCTGTCTGTGTGTGTGTGTGTGTGTGTGTGTGTGTGTGTGTGTGTGTGTGTGTGTGTGCGTGTGTGCGTGTGTGCGTGTGTGCGTGTGTGTGTGCGTGTGTGCGCACATTTACTTAGACCAGGCGGCATTCTCCGGTTCTGAAAAGTGAAGCCAATGCAGAAGTGCCTTAACTTGCATTCTCTCGACCGACTCCTCTGGTTGTATAGAAGTCTATGCTTCATGTGTTAAAGCTGCATTCTCTCTCCTGACCACCAGGGGGCGACTCCTCTGGTTGTATAGAAGTATATGCTTCATGTGTTAACGCTGCATTCTCTCTCCTGACCACCAGGGGGTGACTCCTCTGGTTGTATAGAAGTCTATGCTTCATGTGTTAAAGCTGCATTCTCTCTCCTGACCACCAGGGGGCGACTAGAAGTCTATATAAATGACTCTACTTCTCTTGATGTATTCCCTCAGTAAACATTGTAAACATGAGTTTATGTCTCAATCTCTAGTTTCAAGTCTTCTTCAATACAGCATGATGTTCATTTAGTAAATTATGGTCATTTAGAGTCAAACAGACCATAAAGCAGGGGACGCTTTAGGGCGGGGCTAAAGGTGATTGACAGGTCTCTACAGGTGTCTGTGTGGATGACGTCCTGTCAGCAGCAGCGCGTCTCATGGTTTGCTTTCATGCAGATCAAGACTCAGAGTTCAGCTGAGCTGTTGTCACATCCCCGTCAGAGAGGAGCTCAGTGTGGGAACACACGACTCCTTCAACAGCTCTCACCAAAAGGGCAACTAGTTAATGATGTGAATGACGAGTTTACGGAATTAAAACCCCTCATTTACTGTTACTAATCTGCTTCATTGCCATTTCAACTTAACATTTGGCTCATAACCACGCGCTACGTTCTTCATTTGTGGAACACGCTATCCTGAAGGAGCTTGTTCCGTTAGCCCAAGCAGCAAAGAAGCTGTGAACAAGAGTCTGACCTTGTGAGTGACGCTGTCATGTATCAGCTTCTTCCTCAGTAACCCTCCTGCTCAACCGTCATTTAGCCGCTATTTAAAACCCCTTAAACTGTGGAGCCCATATGGGCTCTATGGGAGATATTGCTCTAAAAACTGTATAATTCACTTCTTCATTCACTCATAACCAGTAACATATAGACTGATATTTACACATCTGAACACACAACTCACATTGTACTCTTTTATTATAACACCACATTATTCAAACAGCCCTAGTGGTTGCAGAGATGCACCTTTTTTAGTTTGTATGACATGTTAGAGCAGAGGCCTAGAGATAGATGTGTTTTCACAAGGTTTTATGTGTCATTACTGCTTTTAAATTTAATTAACAAACGGCTCAGCTGAACCCTGAAACCCGGCGGCGGGATTGAAAAGCACGTTTTTGCCGATAGTACACAGTTTATCATCATCATCATCATCGCCAGATCTTCACTTAGTCGACGGTCCTTGAACCTGAAGCTTAAAATTATGATATTTCATCAAAAACATCTCCTTCTACATGTCGGCCCAAATGATGCAGATGAAGTAACAAACATTAAACTCTGAGCTCCTCAGACACGAGGAAGATGGACTCGTCTGAGAGCAACAGCCTTTTGCATTTGTATCCCAACATTGCTAACACTTGGGAACATGTTGGATGAATAGATTCAAGCGTTTTTCAATTTTTGGAAATTATAATTTACGGGATTCTAACTGTAGTTCTGCACAGCAGACATGTTGGAGTTGTGATTGTTGTGTTCCCACAGAGCAGCAGGACTTGTATTGCAGTGCAACACGAGGCCACAGAGAGAAACCCGTGACACCTCCAGGCGTTCAGAGGGTTAACCCGGTGTTGTTTGTGACTGCAGAGAACTGGCAGCTCTCTGGGGATCCTCACCTAAAGTCTCTTTAAACGGCTTCTCTGCGCCTGTCAGCCCCTGAACACCGAGGCCTCCTGCACTCGTCCCACTTAGCTGTCTAACTACTTTTTAATTGCTGTGCGGAGGAGCTGTGACTCCGTCTCATTTGTTTAACAAAGTGCTCCAGTCGTGTGACGCTACCTGATCCCTGCCCGGCGTTTGAAATGACGGAAAGCTCTTCCTGTCAGCTAATCGCCTGCCGCGACGGCCTCGCCGCTGTTGTTTTCACCTCGTGTGTGAGTCACCGGGATAAAACGTGGCCCCGGAGAGCCCTGCTGTAGCAGGAGGACCACAGAGGAGGAGGGTTGAGTACCTTGACGGGTGTTTACACGTCCGTCTGCACCACAACTGTGCAAGAAGCATTCCCCAAACTTTACAGGCGTGTAGTCGAGATTAAAAAGAAAGCCCACGTGATGCGGGTCGAGAAGATCAAAGAGTTGAGTGACTGTCTGCTCTGAGAAGCAGAAGGTGGTGGTACGGTCAATAATTATTAGTGGTTATTGCACCAGATGCAACTGCAACGAAGACGAGAAACCATCTTCGACCGGACGGCTCTTCAGGGGTCTTACGGTCATGGAAAACCTGGAACAGTCATGGAGTTTTAAAATGGTTATTTCCAGGCCTGGAAAAGTCCTTGAAAAAAATAAAATCCCCAAAGTTTAGTAAAAGTCATGTAAATGTGTTATATTCATGTGTTCATGACGTTCATTTACACTGAGTTTGAAATAATGAATATGCTTTTAAAAGAAAGACTCAAAATATAAGCAGGCATACATACAGGCATCTATATGAATGTTTATTCTTTTAATCAAACTATTGTCTCATTCATTTGAGTCATTTAAGGTTTACTGTATGCTTTGTATTCTCATTGTTAGTTTAAATACTACATTTACTCACTTTTTACTGTTTACACCCAGATTTCACTAAATGTTTGTCATGGACGTTTGGTTTAAAGTCCTGGAGAAGCATTGGTCGAGACGTGTCTGAACCCTGCCTCTTGCTCTCCTTCTCTCTGACCTGTTTACAAACCCGGCCTTCATTTTGAGCTCAACCACACACGGGAAAAGTTGTATTTCCTGCACGGCTGAGGCGTCACGAGGACAGACGGACGGAAAAACCGAAGGAAAAATCTCAAGTTCAACATGTTTGATTCCGAAAAGTCTTTCAAAAAGTGACCAGCCAGAGCAACACTGTTGGTGTCTTTAGCCTGAAGCTCCGGGCGAACAGCGCTGCGTTGCTGCTGCTGGTGTGGAAGAATAACTCATCACTGAGCCTGTGCATCAGCACTATGTCATATTTATTAGACAGTGGGATAATTACATTTTTCTGCAGCTGGTGTGCATGTTCATGTGTCAGCGGCCGGATTACAAACCACAATGGAGAGGAAGTCCTCAACCGTCAGAGTGGAGCTCAGAACAACCTGCTGCTTAACGTCAGTGAACCAAGCCGCTGATTAAATAGGAGGTGAAGAGACGCAGCTTTAAGTTAACAGCTTTAAGTTAACAGCTTTCCTGGGAATCAGCGTCACAAAAATCATAAACGGCTGTATTTCATGTGGAATTTCATAACAGAGAAGAATAGAAAGCATCCTGATGTGCACGTCCAGGACAGGAGGCTCTGCAGCGGGGTTAAACCACCAGAACGTCATTGGTTCCATCTCCTGAGCATCCAGGACTGACTCACTGGCTCCTGTTTAATATACGCTGCTGTGATAAAACAAAGGAGAAGGTGACGGACAGCCCGGCAATTAAAAGCAGGTTTTATATTTTCCAGTTGCTCAGATGACCCCGAGGCTAAATGAAAACCGCTTCCCTGTCTCTTTGGATAACTGAACAAAAGCAGATGCTTTGTCTCCGCAGGCCGTAGGGTCTGCACTAGTTGGTGATCAGTCTTCTGCTCTTTCAGGTATCGCCTGCATCGCCCTCTCCTTCCTGGACGCCCGCGGTCGTCCTCTTCCGGTTCAGGACTGTGCTGCACCTCAGAGGTCAGAGAGCTGCACGATCCCTCTTCACCCAGACCACTTCCATGAGCTGACCACCGTGGGTAAAGCGGACCGCGTCGACGTCGTCTCAGGTACGCGAGCAGCCGGGGGAACAGAACAGTTCAACCTTGTTATTAACCGTTGACTCGATCGGGGAAGAAGTCCCGTGCTGAAAGTGGCTATCTGGTAGCTGCAGGTAGGGCTGGGCGGTACGGCCAAAAATTCATATCACGGTATTTTTGTAAGATTATGCCGGTTTCACGGTATATCACGGTATTTATTTAAACACATTCATTCATTGATGCCGAAAAGGACCACCGGCCAACTGAACAGCTGTTTGTACATAGAGGGTGTTAGGAAACATGGAGGGACTTAGGACCCAGGGGAATGTAGGTGAAAAAAGACCAGAAGGGTCTGTCTGTTCCTGTTTGTTTTTTTATGTGGCGATGGAGTTTCTTCTTGTTGTGATAGTGGGCGAGCTCTACCCAGCATGCAGTTCAGCGGTGTCATTTTATAAATGTATTATTAGTGTTACAAATTGTTTATATGTCACAAACTGTTGTGTTGTGATGTTTTATCTGTTAAAGAGCGTTAGTTGTGGGTTATTAATTGACTAAAGTTATAACATGACTAAAGTTATAACATGACTAAAGTTATAACCATGACTAAAGTTAGCACATGACTAAAGTTAGACCATGACTAAAGTTAGAATCATGACTAAAGTTAGAACATGTCTAAAGTTAGAACATGTCTAAAGTTAGAACCATGTCTAAAGTTAGAACATGACTAAAGTTAGAACATGACTAAAGTTAGAACATGACTAAAGTTAGAACCATGTCTAAAGTTAGAACCATGTCTAAAGTTAGAACCATGTCTAAAGTTAGAACATGACTAAAGTTAGAACATGACTAAAGTTAGAACATGACTAAAGTTATAACTATGACTAAAGTTATAACTATGACTAAAGTTACAACCATGACTAAAGTTACAACCATGACTAAAGTTACAACCATGACTAAGTTATAACATGACTAAAGTTATAACCATGACTAAAGTTATAACATGACTAAAGTTATAACATGACTAAAGTTAGACCATGACTAAAGTTAGAACCATGACTAAAGTTAGAACATGTCTAAAGTTAGAACATGACTAAAGTTAGAACATGACTAAAGTTAGAACATGTCTAAAGTTAGAACCATGTCTAAAGTTATAACATGACTAAAGTTATAACATGACTAAAGTTATAACTATGACTAAAGTTACAACCATGACTAAAGTTACAACCATGACTAAAGTTACAACCATGACTAAGTTATAACATGACTAAAGTTATAACCATGACTAAAGTTATAACATGACTAAAGTTATAACATGACTAAAGTTATAACATGACTAAAGTTAGACCATGACTAAAGTTAGAACCATGACTAAAGTTAGAACATGTCTAAAGTTAGAACATGTCTAAAGTTAGAACATGACTAAAGTTAGAACCATGACTAAAGTTAGACCATGACTAAAGTTAGACCATGACTAAAGTTAGACCATGACTAAAGTTAGACCATGACTAAAGTTAGAACCATGACTAAAGTTATAACATGACTAAAGTTATAACATGTCTAAAGTTAGAACATGTCTAAAGTTAGAACATGACCAAAGTTAGAACATGACCAAAGTTAGAACATGACCAAAGTTAGAACCATGTCTAAAGTTACAACCATGACTAAAGTTACAACCATGACTAAAGTTACAACCATGACTAAAGTTACAACATGACTAAAGTTAGAACATGACTAAAGTTAGAACATGACTAAAGTTAGAACCATGGCTAAAGTTAGAACCATGTCTAAAGTTATGACCATGACTAAAGTTAGAACATGACCAAAGTTAGAACATGACCAAAGTTAGAACATGACCAAAGTTAGAACCATGTCTAAAGTTACAACCATGACTAAAGTTACAACCATGACTAAAGTTACAACATGACTAAAGTTAGAACATGACTAAAGTTATAACCATGACTAAAGTTAGAACATGACTAAAGTTAGAACCATGGCTAAAGTTAGAACCATGTCTAAAGTTATGACCATGACTAAAGTTATGACCATGACTAAAGTTAGAACCATGTCTAAAGTTATAACCATGACTAAAGTTAGAACATGACTAAAGTTAGAACATGACTAAAGTTAGAACCATGACTAAAGTTAGAACATGACTAAAGTTAGAACCATGTCTAAAGTTAGAACATGACTAAAGTTAGAACCATGACAAAAGTTAGAACATGACTAAAGTTAGAACCATGACTAAAGTTAGAACCATGACTAAAGTTAGAACCATGACTAAAGTTAGAACATGACTAAAGTTAGAACCATGACTAAAGTTAGAACCATGACTAAAGTTAGAACATGTCTAAAGTTAGAACATGACTAAAGTTAGAACATGACTAAAGTTATAACATGACTAAAGTTACAACCATGACTAAAGTTATAACATGACTAAAGTTATAACCATGACTAAAGTTACAACCATGACTAAAGTTATAACATGACTAAAGTTATAACATGACTAAAGTTAGAACCATGACTAAAGTTATAACATGACTAAAGTTAGAACATGTCTAAAGTTAGAACCATGACTAAAGTTAGAACATGACTAAAGTTAGAACATGACTAAAGTTATAACATGACTAAAGTTAGAACATGTCTAAAGTTAGAACCATGACTAAAGTTAGAACATGTCTAAAGTTAGAACCATGACTAAAGTTAGAACATGACTAAAGTTAGAACCATGACTAAAGTTAGAACCATGTCTAAAGTTACAACCATGACTAAAGTTACAACCATGACTAAAGTTAGAACCATGTCTAAAGTTAGAACCATGACTAAAGTTAGAACCATGACTAAAGTTAGAACATGACTAAAGTTATAACATGACTAAAGTTAGAACCATGACTAAAGTTAGAACCATGACTAAAGTTAGAACCATGACTAAAGTTAGAACATGACTAAAGTTAGAACCAGTCACAAACTGTTGTCGTGATGTTTTACCTTAAAGAGCGTTAGTAGCTCAGAAGGCTGCGCCCTCAGTGGTGAGCTGTGAACAATACATTTTGCTGCCTGCTTGTTACGGCTATAACGGTATATGAAAAATTCATACCGTAAGGCAGTAGTTCTCAAACCTTTTCTGTCGGGCCCAACCGCCCCAACAACATTGTAACAAAATGGTCCAACTTTTTGTGACTCTTTCAAGTAAACCAGATTGCTGCATCAGACAAAAAATCAGTGGTGTATAGTAACGAAGTAGAAATACTTCGTTACTGTACTTAAGTCGTTTTTTGGGATATCTGTACTCTACTTTACTATTTATATTTCTGTTTACTTTTACTTTTACTTCACTACATTTTGCAAAGAAAACCGGTACTTTTACTCCGATACATTTCCCCTGAAACCTTCGTTACTCGCTACAAAATCAAATCTATCTTTAGAAGAAAAAAAACACAGAACACAGACTCCACCAAGCAGGTTTTGCGAATCACAATGTTTTGCATTAGCCCTCTACATCCTCTAGTCCAGCGCTCCCAAACCTTTATGCGTCACGGACCGGTTACGTGAAGACAATATTTTCACGGACCGGGTCCGACCTCGGAGAGACGGGAGACAACGACACCTGACGTGTGTTCGTTATGTCCAGTCTACTGACTCTACTGCTAACTAAACCTTTAGTCCAGTCTACTGACTCTACTGCTAACTAAACCTTTAGTCCAGTCTACTGACTCTACTGCTAACTAAACCTTTAGTCCAGTCTACTGACTCTACTCCTAACTAAACCTTTAGTCCAGTCTACTGACTCTACTGCTAACTAAACCTTTAGTCCAGTCTACTGACTCTACTGCTAACTAAACCTTTAGTCCAGTCTACTGACTCTACTCCTAACTAAACCTTTAGTCCAGTCTACTGACTCTACTGCTAACTAAACCTTTAGTCCAGTCTACTGACTCTACTGCTAACTAAACCTTTAGTCCAGTCTACTGACTCTACTGCTAACTAAACATTTAGTCCAGTCTACTGACTCTACTGCTAACTAAACCTTTAGTCCAGTCTACTGACTCTACTCCTAACTAAACCTTTAGTCCAGTCTACTGACTCTACTGCTAACTAAACCTTTAGTCCAGTCTACTGACTCTACTGCTAACTAAACCTTTAGTCCAGTCTACTGACTCTACTGCTAACTAAACCTTTAGTCCACTCTACTGCTAACTAAACCTTTAGTCCAGTCTACTGCTAACTAAACCTTTAGTCCAGTCTACTGCTAACTAAACCTTTAGTCCAGTCTACTGCTAACTAAACCTTTAGTCCAGTCTACTGCTAACTAAACCTTTAGTCCAGTCTACTGACTCTACTGCTAACTAAACCTTTAGTCCAGTCTACTGACTCTACTCCTAACTAAACCTTTAGTCCAGTCTACTGACTCTACTGCTAACTAAACCTTTAGTCCAGTCTACTGACTCTACTGCTAACTAAACCTTTAGTCCAGTCTACTGACTCTACTGCTAACTAAACCTTTAGTCCAGTCTACTGACTCTACTCCTAACTAAACCTTTAGTCCAGTCTACTGACTCTACTGCTAACTAAACCTTTAGTCCAGTCTACTGACTCTACTGCTAACTAAACCTTTAGTCCAGTCTACTGACTCTACTCATAACTAAACCTTTAGTCCAGTCTACTGACTCTACTCCTAACTAAACCTTTAGTCCAGTCTACTGACTCTACTGCTAACTAAACCTTTAGTCCAGTCTACTGCTAACTAAACCTTTAGTCCAGTCTACTGCTAACTAAACCTTTAGTCCAGTCTACTGCTAACTAAACCTTTAGTCCAGTCTACTGACTCTACTGCTAACTAAACCTTTAGTCCAGTCTACTGACTCTACTCCTAACTAAACCTTTAGTCCAGTCTACTGACTCTACTGCTAACTAAACCTTTAGTCCAGTCTACTGACTCTACTGCTAACTAAACCTTTAGTCCAGTCTACTGACTCTACTGCTAACTAAACCTTTAGTCCAGTCTACTGACTCTACTCCTAACTAAACCTTTAGTCCAGTCTACTGACTCTACTCCTAACTAAACCTTTAGTCCAGTCTACTGACTCTACTGCTAACTAAACCTTTAGTCCAGTCTACTGACTCTACTCATAACTAAACCTTTAGTCCAGTCTACTGACTCTACTCATAACTAAACCTTTAGTCCAGTCTACTGACTCTACTCCTAACTAAACCTTTAGTCCAGTCTACTGACTCTACTGCTAACTAAACCTTTAGTCCAGTCTACTGACTCTACTCCTAACTAAACCTTTAGTCCAGTCTACTGACTCTACTGCTAACTAAACCTTTAGTCCAGTCTACTGACTCTACTGCTAACTAAACCTTTAGTCCAGTCTACTGACTCTACTGCTAACTAAACCTTTAGTCCAGTCTACTGACTCTACTGCTAACTAAACCTTTAGTCCAGTCTACTGACTCTACTGCTAACTAAACCTTTAGTCCAGTCTACTGACTCTACTGCTAACTAAACCGTTAGTCCAGTCTACTGACTCTACTCCTAACTAAACCTTTAGTCCAGTCTACTGACTCTACTGCTAACTAAACCTTTAGTCCAGTCTACTGACTCTACTGCTAACTAAACCTTTAGTCCAGTCTACTGACTCTACTGCTAACTAAACCTTTAGTCCAGTCTACTGACTCTACTCCTAACTAAACCTTTAGTCCAGTCTACTGACTCTACTGCTAACTAAACCTTTAGTCCAGTCTACTGACTCTACTCCTAACTAAACCTTTAGTCCAGTCTACTGACTCTACTGCTAACTAAACCTTTAGTCCAGTCTACTGACTCTACTCCTAACTAAACCTTTAGTCCAGTCTACTGACTCTACTGCTAACTAAACCTTTAGTCCAGTCTACTGACTCTACTGCTAACTAAACCTTTAGTCCAGTCTACTGACTCTACTGCTAACTAAACCTTTAGTCCAGTCTACTGACTCTACTCCTAACTAAACCTTTAGTCCAGTCTACTGACTCTACTGCTAACTAAACCTTTAGTCCAGTCTATTGACTCTACTGCTAACTAAACCTTTAGTCCAGTCTACTGACTCTACTCCTAACTAAACCTTTAGTCCAGTCTACCCCTAACTAAACCTTTAGTCCAGTCTACTGCTTAACTTATAACCCGCTGCACAAAGACAGGATGTTGGAATGGAAGCAGGTTTTCGTGCTTTTTTGGCGATCTCAGGATACTCTGCCTTGGTTTTAATCCAGAACACTGGCAAAGTTAAACAGACTTTTAAGTTTCATTTTTAGAGTAACGGAACCTCTTGACATGTGTCAAGAGGTTCCGTCTGAGGTTACCACAGACGGATGTATGCGGTCTTTTTTCACAATAAAACATCGTTCCGGCCTTTATTTTTTAAATTTTATTTTTTATTTTATTTATTTTTATTTTTATTTTTCATTCATTCTTTCTGTGCGGCCCGGTACCAAGGGACCCACAGCCCGGTACCGGGCGGAATGAGCATACTTATAACCACACTGTTACAACTCCTTCATAGTGTCATATTGCTTTTTGGAGAATTATGATGATAAGTTCATAGTAGATGCAAGAGTATACTTAGGTACAATATATTATGTTGAACATAATATATATGGATGGATCCCAGCCAACCCAGTTATTTTCAACACAACTCCTGGTCCTTGGTCACGGTGGCCACAGCACTTAAAAGAATAAACTTCATAATTCTAAAAATTCTGACCCTTTGCTTTTTTATTAAAAGCATGTACTTACTTTCAATAGTTAAGTACATTTTATATCAGAAAAATACTTTTGATACTTAAGTAAAGAAAATATCAGATACTTTAAGACTTTTACTCAAGTAGTATTTTAATAGGTGACTTTTACTTTTACTCAAGTACGGCTTTTGGGTACTTTATACACCACTGCAAAAAATAACAACATGTGCAATCACTTTGTTAGAACAATGCAAATAAAGTTTAATCTGTGCAAAAAATAACTAATATTTGGCAAAAAAAAAACTTATTGTGGCTGCAAATAACCTGTTTTGCACTGAATATATTTTCAAGATAATAACGATAACGTTCAACCTGTGCAAACAGAATGAGTGAGATGTGAGCATCAGGTTGTGTCAGTGTTAGTGGAGCAGTGAGCTGCTTTCCTCTACACACATTCTTTAAACGGGGTTGTATCATGCTCCAGAACCAGACTCTTTCCATCGCGCTGTCTCTACCTCCACACTGCATGCTTTCCTTGGCACATTGACCTTTTGTTCATTCAGAAGCAGATTCCACCTCCCCTCTTGTCCCAGCAGCTCAGGAACACGGTGTCAGAGATGGGCTCACCAGACAGGTTTCTTAGGGAAGCAGCGGATCTGCTGCAGTCTGTGTTTGATCTGTGGAGTCAGCAGTTCCTCCTTCCTGTTGGAGAACAGAAAGACAGAAAGACTGCTGGTGACAAAGAGTGAAGTGGTTATTGTATAATGTCAGATCAAAGGTCACT
This sequence comes from Myoxocephalus aenaeus, assembly GCA_038501785.1. Taxonomy (NCBI): domain Eukaryota; kingdom Metazoa; phylum Chordata; class Actinopteri; order Perciformes; family Cottidae; genus Myoxocephalus; species Myoxocephalus aenaeus. The sequence goes on from JBAMJR010000182.1 coordinate 96,903, forward strand.
GTGACCTTCAAATGTCAATTATGACAATTTATTTTCAGGATAAAATGTTGATGCGACGACATTTTGGACAGACGTGGATGTAAACTGCAACATGACTTTGGTGGAGGCTCATTTGTGTTTTTTTCTTTTAAAATATATTTCTTGGTCTTTTTGCCTTTTTATTTGAGAGCTGGCAGTGTAGAGGGAACAAAACAATCCTAGCACACAGGTTAAAATGTACTTCTGCCCAAAATGAGCATGGAACTCTAAATGAACCATGGAGGTAGAAAATACCTTTTTAAAAATGGTAAAAAAAAAAGGTTTTAAAGGCTGCCAGGTGAACACCCACAGGACACCTGATCACAGCAGGTCTTAATAAGCGCTGGTTATCACCAAAGCCACCAGACTCCTTTGGAAAAACCTGGTTCAGAGCAATTTCTTCAAACATCCACTTGAACTTAACTGAACTGATTATAAATTGGTGGTCAAAGGTCAATGTGACCTCACAAAACACCCTTTTGCCCATTAAGGCACGAATTTAAATGCTAATTCTGACAATTTCACACAAAAATGGTCAACCATCTACTGTAGGAAATGACGATGATAAGTACCTCATGCAACCCCACTAGAAAACATTCAAAGTAACGGTCCAAGCGGCGCGCTCACGTCCTCAGGCTCATCGTCTCCGGCCAAACTCTCAAATCCACAGAAGAGTTCCCCAACTGACGAGTGAACTGAAGGTGATGTGTGTAATCAGTGCAGTCTCCCTTTAGAATTACTGTTTGATTATCTTACACGTTTACGGCGAGTCCCAGGAGTCAATTTATTGTATAAACTGCACTAATTTGAAGATGGATTAATTGCAGTCGTAAATGTCAAGCTACGTTATGGGTAACAGTCCGGCTATTAAATTTAAAGTCTGAATATTAAATGCCTCCTTAAATTGAGCGAGTAAATCTTCCTGGTAAATGAATACCGCTCCGTGATATGAAGAGATTTCTGTTCCTGGAGGCTAGATTTGTCCCTGTGACACAGGGCCATAAATCAGATTTAAATCATGGTTTGGGAGCTTATTAATATGATTGTGTTGCTCAAGCCCTGCTCTGTTGTCGGTGTTGCAACAGGAGAGAAGTGACAAATACGACTCCAGCTGTTTTGGTTTTGGGCATAAAAAGAATAGAGCCACACTTAAAAGGTTGGTTTGATTCATTAACCGTCCCGGTGCAGTGAGTCACATTCAGAGTATTGTATAGTATGTCCCCATCTGTGCCATTGTATGCTTTAAGGAAAGTGCTGCTGAAGGAAGTAGCAGAGGACCGGAAGCAGCAACGCAACGTTTGCATCACATGAACAGAACCTCTCCTGGTTCAGATGCTTTGAATCAAGATTTAAACTTGTATCTTGTAGAATTGATCACGGTTCAACGGGGAATTAGCGGAGCTCCGTTGGCGGCTTCTCTAAAACAAGTCTGATCACTGTGATCCGCCGGGTCATCGTTGAGGTGTCAGATGTGTTAACACGTGTGTGAACTCAGCGTTCTAATCTCAACATCCAATCATAGGATGTTGAAATAGACAGGACACCATGGTGGAGAGCCTCAGGGCTACTGACCCACTCTGAAGTGGTTTAAAGGTAGTATTTCATCAGACACCTGAATATTTCTTCAATCAGTTACAATATACATTTAACAGACATAACCATACATAAGCAGCGCTAGCTTCGGTCACTTAATACCTCCAACCCCAAGAACAAACCTCCTCAAACGTACAGTTATTTTTCATGCAATTACTGCTTGGAATTTACTACCTCCTCATATTACTCATACAGGTAATCATCTGGCATTTAAAAAACTATTAAAGGCGCACCTCAGGACATTGACCACTCGACGCTTTCCTTTGCTTTTTTAGTCATCTGATTTTTCTTTGTATAAATTATGGATGGACTGCATAATAATAATAATATACATGCTAGCCCTCGACTGCACTAGTTATCTGACTGTACTATTTTTATTTGTATTCTGTTTGTTTCACGTTATGTTTTGCACGTTTTTGTATGTATTATATTTTGTCCTTTCGTTGGACCCCAGGAAGATTAGCGGCCGCTAAGGCTAACGGGGATCCAGTAAATAAACTAAACTATTAAGACCACATTTCCCATGAACCTCTCTGCTTTCATATTGCCTCTGATCCCTCTTTCCGATGTGCTGAGTCAACAGGATTGTGTCTGCTTGTGTTCCCACAGAGCCACAGCTGTTTGTGCGGTTTGACATCTGGGAGCAGGGCAACGTCAGCCCGTTGCAGCTGAGCGACAAGCTGCAGGGGGCGCTGCGCCACGCGCTCTGCGACGTCGTCATGGAGCTGAGGGTCCTGCCCAATGCTCTGTGCGTGGGGGCGCTCTGCCCGGCGAGCAAAGCGCAGAGAGAAGAGGCCAAAGGTGAGGTCATCAGTTGTTCGCTCTCCCGGCTCGTCCACTTTGAGAAAGGAAGGCCAACTCGCCGTTAGCTAAGCGCTGAGAGTATCACACCGAACGCGACACGAATTGTCGCGTCGCGCTTACCGCTTCAGTTTGATCGCGCGAGTGAAACGAGGGTGTTCAAACCAAAAGTGACAAAGACAAATCGCACCGCGACAAAGGGGGCGTGGCTTATCGCCGTCGCTTCTCTCCGTGAAAAATAGTTATCTTTTCTGGTATCGACCATGGAATAAATAACCACTAGTTCTGCTTTATACTTGTTGTGGAAGTTCCAAACATGTGGGAACATGAAACGCCCTCGTGTTTGGGTTCTTAACACCATCCGTAGCCGCACACAGCTCGGTGAATTTCTCCGACTCCTCCAGGAACTGCGTCTGGCTTATCTGCCTAAAACGGATACCGTTTCCTCCATCCACCATGAAATAACCACTAGTTCTGCTTTATACTTGTTGTGTAAACTCCACATACGTGGGAACATCAAACTCCATGGTGTCTGGGTTCATAATATTATCCGTAGTCCCACAACAGTGTCTGAATGAAGCCGCTACCAGAGCTACTTCAGGACCAGCAGCAGTTTGATTCAGCAGCGGCAGGACGGCGGTGACGACGGGCGGAGCTTCAACGCTGATTCTCAACGCTGATTGGCTGACGCAACTATCACTCACGCGATTTTGTCGCCGGAGTTGGGAAATTTCAACTCGTCGCGTCCTTCGCTCTGTTCGCGCCGCCTCAAACACGTCAGTCGCGTCGCCTGGCAGAAATGTCGCGCCTTCGCAACCTGTCGCGTCTGTGCATTGACTTTGCAAGCCATTGAGGAAGTCCAGAGAAAACGTCTGCATGGAGCTCGCAGCATTCTCAAGGACGCCTCCCACCCTGCACACAGACTGTTCGCCCTCCTGCCCTCAGGCAGACGCTTCAGGTGCTTTCGGACAAGGACCAGCAGACTGAGGAACAGTTTCTTCCCCAGAGCTGTGTCCTTATTGAACTCTGCCCCATGCTATGTTTATAGTTCCTGTTTATAGTCTACCTACATTTAATGCACAATCAACCTGTATAATATGTTCATATTACTCAATCAATCAATCTGCATATTCCGTATTTATATATTACAGTTCCACTTGGAGCGTTAACTTATTATCTATAAAATACTTACTTATTATCTGTATATTGGTACTTACTACTATTGCACTTCTGGTTGGATGCTAAACTGCATTTTGTTGCTCTGTACTTGTACATGTGTAATGACAATAAAGTTGAATCTAATCTAATCTAATCTAATCGCGCGACAAAACCGTGTCGCGTTTGGTGTGAACGCAGCATTAAGCTGCATTCACACCAAAAGCGTCGCGAATTTGACGCGCGAGTAGATTACATGCAAAGTCAATGCACAGACGCGAATGGTTAAGCCACGCCCCCTTTGGTGTGAACGCAGCATGAGATATAAAAGTGACTTTGTGTCTGTAAAATTGTGTCTTCAGGACCGGCGACGCCTGTGGCCGAGATGAAAGAAGTGAAGGACGGCCCCCGGCCACGCAGTGGCTCGCGGGTCTTCAAGACCAGCCCCTCCCCCATCAGCTTGACCCCGGCTGTGGGCAGCGCCCCCGTGACGGGGACCAGCACGCCTGAGTCCACCACGCCCACCAGCAAGAGCACCCGCCGCAGCTTCTGGGACATACTGGTGAGTTCCTCCAGAGGCTGAAGGCCTTTATCTGTGTGTAGCCTAGTCACTGGCTACATTAGCATGCGTCACAACACTCAGTGGGTGTATAGCTGCGTTAATATTATATAGTTGAACTACGAGTTCTTTGCTTTTGCTGACTGTCGTAATTACCTGAAACCACCTACTTGGTCTTATCACCGCCACGAGGATCATGCCATCAGCTCCGTGTGCACCTTTAGTGATAAAACCAAGATGCTGCTCTGCGCCCAGAGACAAACCCACAGCCAGTTGACAGTCTAAGACATTCAGAGCAAACTCTGTGCCACACTGCTGCTAAAGCTCAGAGTCTTGTCACATGTCATAGAGATGCTGAGTCTTTAAAAAGGCCACAGCCTCTCACCTCTTATCCATATGAGCCTGGCAGCACCTGAGTCCTCAGACGGAGCCTTGTTTGTTGGTATAGGTATACATACAGGTATAGGTACATAGGTATCCTTCTGTTTCCTCGCAGAGTAAGCCAGATTCCTCGGAGCTTGGGAGCCCGAAGACCACCGACGACATCGTGCAGGAGAAGGGAGAGGAGGGCCGAGTGGCTCGACGGAGACACAAGACGGAGATCGTGAAGCAGCAGTGGAGCCAGGAGAAAGCCAAGACTGTGGAGCTGGAGCAGGCCCAGAGGTGGGCTAACGTTGAATTATTACCAATGAGTTGACCACAAACAGATCCCCTCTTCTCGCAGTCAAAAGCCATGTTAAAATTATTTCCACATGTATTATTGAAAGATAAAAGAGGTCTTTCCTTCTTTGACCTTCGAGTCTCTGAGTGGGCGGAATACAATTGTTCTCAAAAGGAAAAGCAGAAGATGTCATTCATACGGCCGATCTGAAAGCTGTAGCAGAACACATGGCTAAGCAGTGAGCACCAGTAGGGCTGTGCGGTATACCGGTTTAAAATGTACATACGGTATGAATCTTTCATATACCGTCATACCGGTGCATAGCCGTACACCTGTTGTCGCTCTTCAGCAGGAAGCAACATTTATTTCTCACCGCTGAGGGCGCAGCGGGCTGAGCTACTTACTGTCATGTTGTAACTTTAGTCATGGTCTAACTTTAGTCATGTTCTAACTTTAGTCATGGTTCTAACTTTATTCATTTTCTAACTTTAGTCATGTTTATAACTTTAGTCATGTTATAACTTTAGTCATGTTCTAACTTTAGTCATGGTCTAACTTTAGTCATGTTCTAACTTTAGTCATGGTTCTAACTTTAGTCATGGTTCTAACTTTAGTCATGGTTCTAACTTTAGTCATGTTCTAACTTTAGTCATGGTTCTAACTTTAGTCATGTTCTAACTTTAGTCATGTTATAACTTTAGTCATGTTCTAACTTTAGTCATGTTCTAACTTTAGTCATGGTTCTAACTTTAGTCATGGTTCTAACTTTAGTCATGTTCTAACTTTAGTCATGGTTCTAACTTTAGTCATGTTCTAACTTTAGTCATGTTCTAACTTTAGTCATGTTATAACTTTAGTCATGGTCCTAACTTTAGTCATGTTCTAACTTTAGTCATGGTTCTAACTTTAGTCATGTTATAACTTTAGTCATGTTCTAACTTTAGTCATGTTCTAACTTTAGTCATGGTCCTAACTTTAGTCATGGTCCTAACCATAGTCATGTTCTAACTTTAGTCATGTTCTAACTTTAGTCATGTTCTAACTTTAGTCATGGTTCTAACTTTAGTCATGTTCTAACTTTAGTCATGGTTCTAACTTTAGTCATGGTTCTAACTTTAGTCATGGTTCTAACTTTAGTCATGTTCTAACTTTAGTCATGTTCTAACTTTAGTCATGGTTATAACTTTAGTCATGTTCTAACTTTAGTCATGTTATAACTTTAGTCATGTTCTAACTTTAGTCATGGTTATAACTTTAGTCATGGTTCTAACTTTAGTCATGTTCTAACTTTAGTCATGGTCTAACTTTAGTCATGGTTATAACTTTAGTCATGTTGTAACTTTAGTCATGTTATAACTTTAGTCATGTTGTAACTTTAGTCATGTTCTAACTTTAGTCATGGTTGTAACTTTAGTCATGGTTGTAACTTTAGTCATGTTGTAACTTTAGTCATGTTGTAACTTTAGTCATGTTCTAACTTTAGTCATGTTGTAACTTTAGTCATGTTGTAACTTTAGTCATGGTTATAACTTTAGTCATGTTGTAACTTTAGTCATGGTTCTAACTTTAGTCATGGTTCTAACTTTAGTCATGTTCTAACTTTAGTCATGTTGTAACTTTAGTCATGTTCTAACTTTAGTCATGGTTATAACTTTAGTCATGTTATAACTTTAGTCATGTTCTAACTTTAGTCATGTTGTAACTTTAGTCATGGTTACAACTTTAGTCATGTTATAACTAGTCATGTTGTAACTTTAGTCATGTTCTAACTTTAGTCATGGTTATAACTTTAGTCATGTTATAACTTTAGTCATGTTATAACTTTAGTCATGTTATAACTTTAGTCATGGTTATAACTTTAGTCATGTTCTAACTTTAGTCATGGTTATAACTTTAGTCATGGTTATAACTTTAGTCATGTTGTAACTTTAGTCATGTTGTAACTTTAGTCATGGTTCTAACTTTAGTCATGTTCTAACTTTAGTCATGTTATAACTTTAGTCATGGTTCTAACTTTAGTCATGTTGTAACTTTAGTCATGGTTCTAACTTTAGTCATGTTATAACTTTAGTCATGTTCTAACTTTAGTCATGGTTCTAACTTTAGTCATGGTTCTAACTTTAGTCATGGTTCTAACTTTAGTCATGGTTATAACTTTAGTCATGTTCTAACTTTAGTCATGTTCTAACTTTAGTCATGGTTATAACTTTAGTCATGTTCTAACTTTAGTCATGTTATAACTTTAGTCATGTTCTAACTTTAGTCATGGTTATAACTTTAGTCATGGTTCTAACTTTAGTCATGTTCTAACTTTAGTCATGGTCTAACTTTAGTCATGGTTATAACTTTAGTCATGTTGTAACTTTAGTCATGTTATAACTTTAGTCATGTTGTAACTTTAGTCATGTTCTAACTTTAGTCATGGTTGTAACTTTAGTCATGGTTGTAACTTTAGTCATGTTGTAACTTTAGTCATGTTGTAACTTTAGTCATGTTCTAACTTTAGTCATGTTGTAACTTTAGTCATGTTGTAACTTTAGTCATGGTTATAACTTTAGTCATGTTGTAACTTTAGTCATGTTGTAACTTTAGTCATGTTGTAACTTTAGTCATGTTGTAACTTTAGTCATGGTTATAACTTTAGTCATGTTGTAACTTTAGTCATGGTTCTAACTGTAGTCATGGTTCTAACTTTAGTCATGTTGTAACTTTAGTCATGTTCTAACTTTAGTCATGGTTATAACTTTAGTCATGTTATAACTTTAGTCATGTTCTAACTTTAGTCATGTTGTAACTTTAGTCATGGTTACAACTTTAGTCATGTTATAACTAGTCATGTTGTAACTTTAGTCATGTTCTAACTTTAGTCATGGTTATAACTTTAGTCATGTTATAACTTTAGTCATGTTATAACTTTAGTCATGTTATAACTTTAGTCATGGTTATAACTTTAGTCATGTTCTAACTTTAGTCATGGTTATAACTTTAGTCATGGTTATAACTTTAGTCATGTTGTAACTTTAGTCATGTTGTAACTTTAGTCATGGTTCTAACTTTAGTCATGTTCTAACTTTAGTCATGTTATAACTTTAGTCATGGTTCTAACTTTAGTCATGTTGTAACTTTAGTCATGGTTCTAACTTTAGTCATGTTATAACTTTAGTCATGTTATAACTTTAGTCATGTTATAACTTTAGTCATGGTTATAACTTTATAACAACAATTAATAACCCACAACTAACGTTCTTTAACAGGTAAAACATCACGACACAACAGTTTGTGACATATAAACAATTTGTAACACTAATAATTGTACATTTATAAAATTACACCGCTGAACTGCATGCTGGGTAAAGCTCGCCCACTATCACAACACCTACATTCCCCTGGGTCCTAAGTCCCTCCATGTTTATCTTCCTAACACCCTCTATGTACCAGTACAAACAGCTGCTCACCACTCTAACAGCTGTTCAGTTGGCCGGCGGTCCTTTTTCAGCGTCAATGAATGAATGTGTTTATTGAAGGTATTGAAAAAATACCGTGATATACCATGAAACCACCAGAATCTTACAAAATACCGTGATATGAATTTTTGGCCATACCGCCCAGCCCTAAGCACCATCCTAAAATTGATTTGTGAAAGCCCAAAAATCGCAGCACCTGTCATTGAGAGTGAGCAACAAGCCTTTAAAACCACGTAGAGCTCCACTCCTGTAAGCAGCCCTGATGTGTTGTCTGTAATGTCTGTGTTGTCTGTGCAGGAGGCAGTTGTCCCAGCTGGAGGAGGGAGACGCCGGCGCTCTGCATCCCGTCTACCAGCTCACCTGCCAGCCCTGGATCACCTTCATGGCTGAACTCGGTGAGTGTTGTGAGGCTCATATTGTCTGCAGACTGGGGAGAGAAGGATGAGTTTATGTTCAGCGCGCTGACGCGTCTTTCTCTCTCTCCGTCCTCTCTCTCCGTTCTCTCTCTCCGTTCTCTCTCTCCGTCCTCTCTCTCCGTTCTCTCTCTCCGTCCTCTCTCTCTCCGTCCTCTCTCTCCGTCCTCTCTCTCCGTCCTCTCTCTCCGTTCTCTCTCTCCGTCCTCTCTCTCCGTCCTCTCTCTCCGTTCTCTCTCTCCGTTCTCTCTCTCCGTCCTCTCTCTCCGTTCTCTCTCTCCGTCCTCTCTCTCTCCGTTCTCTCTCTCCGTTCTCTCTCTCCGTTCTCTCTCTCCGTCCTCTCTCTCTCCGTCCTCTCTCTCCGTTCTCTCTCTCCGTCCTCTCTCTCTCCGTCCTCTCTCTCCGTCCTCTCTCTCCGTCCTCTCTCTCCGTCCTCTCTCTCCGTCCTCTCTCTCCGTCCTCTCTCTCTCCGTCCTCTCTCTCCGTCCTCTCTCTCCGTTCTCTCTCTCCGTTCTCTCTCTCCGTCCTCTCTCTCTCCGTCCTCTCTCTCCGTCCTCTCTCTCCGTTCTCTCTCTCCGTTCTCTCTCTCCGTCCTCTCTCTCCGTCCTCTCTCTCTGTTCTCTCTCTTCTCTGGCGACAGGATGCCCCTCCATCCAGCAGTGCACGGCGGAAATGGCTTCGCACTTCCTGCTGCCGTCCATCTTGGCAGAGATCGTCAGCTTGGTCAGTTCTCTGGCCGGCGACACGACGGTGAAGGCCTTCGAAAAGACCCGGTGAGTCGGTAGCGCTGGGTATGGAATGAGGGTATTTATTATATATATATATATTATATATTTATTTATTTTCTAAATGAACCAAAAGACTGACAATGAGGAAGATCTTGGGTAGATTATAAATCTTAGCCTCTAAACTAAAAGTAAAGGTGGTTTTAAAGGAAATCAAACAATAACTAAGCTTGATTACAAGATATTTGTTCAATGCTCATCTATAATAGAAACATAAAGTGTGTCTTTGGATTGATGGGAAAGACGACACTGAATTTAAATACCAATGACTATTCCAGTGCATAAAGAACTCATAAACATGTACTGATTAGTTTAGGTTACACTCACACACACTGCTTCCATATTTAAACTGAAAGTAAAACATAAAGCAAAATGAAATCATGCGCTGTCCTGGAGTAAAGGAGTTGTCCCGCCGTTACACTTCAACTGAACATCCAACTGGAAGTTAACCTTTCAAACACTTTCAGCCGATTCAGGAATTTATTTATTTTTTGTCCGACTTATTATTATTTTAATAATAATAATACATTTAATTCATTTAGCGCTTTTCAAAATACTCAAAGACACTTTACAAACGTTTAAAATCATAAAAGAGCTATACAATATAAACATAAATCACACATTAAAAGCAGTTCTGAAGAGCTGGGTTCTGATCTCAATAAAGAGGTCAGTGTCTGATGAGTTATCCTTTATTAATCCCACAGTGATTCTCTGCATTGACCCATCCTTAGAGACGAAGGAGCCGTGTGCTGCTGTGAAGCGCTGAGGAGATTTAAGACTTCACGCTTCCTCTCTGTGTTTCGTATTTACATTGAGGAACGAGGGGAACGGCCGACTCGTCTCAAACAAACACAAGCTGGTAGTTTTTATTTGTGTTCGCGTCATTCCCACAGACCGGGTGATAACTTGGGATTTTCACTGTGACATTTTTCTTTTGGCACAATCATCTAAGTCATTGAACAAGACAACACGAGGTCAGTGTGACTCCGTTCTCCTGCCAGGGAGACAGAGGAGACCAAAAGTTTGGATCGCATCAAGACGATGAGGAGCTGAGACATGAAGGGCTTTATGTCCGCTGGTGTCAGTCGTTCCTCCTTCAAATGGTTTATTTAATAAGGGGGCAGTGCACATTAATAACACCATTTCTGTTAAATGTGCCATAGTTAGCCAAGAGTGTTTATTCTTTTAATCAAACTATTGTCTCATTCATTTGAGTCATTTAAGGTTTACTGTATGCTTTGTATTCTCATTGTTAGTTTAAATACTACATTTACTCACTTTTTACTGTTTACACCCAGATTCCACTAAATGTTTGCTCATGGACATTTGGTTTAACGTCATGGAAATCCATTGGTCAGAATGTGTATGAACCCTGTTTCCATCTGTAGTCCTGAAAAAAAAAAACTAAACAAACCTAAAAACAGAAATAAGATAAAATATACAAGGTTATAAAATGTTGACGCTTTTCCAATGCGTGCACAACAGTCAAACAGCTAAAAAACAATAAAAGACATGCAGGTAGATGATGGTCGACCGGCAAAGTCAAGACCGACAGAGGGAAAGTACAGAAAGAGGACAGAAAAATGTTCATGCTCCACCGCCCCAACACAGTTGTAACAAAAGGGAAGCCTCTTCATTCATACACATCTCAATAACGTCCCTGTTTCCTGCAGCTGCCCGGCATCTGGAGACGTGTTTGTCCCGTTCCCTCTCGCCCACAACCTCAGCCCGCCTCCAGACGCCACCAGGAGCTTCCTTCTCATCGGACGCAACTTCCACCAGTGGCACTGCAGCACAGAGCAAGGTAAGAGGCCTTCAGACGGACTAGAGGGAACCAACCAAGTAGAGGACACCAGGTCCTGGAAGAAGAGAAGCTCCCAGCAGAAAGAGTTGAGGATGTGACCGTCTGGATACAAACATTTCAATCTAGAGATGCCTCTGAAGGAATGTGGCTGACCTGAGGCTCCTCACCAGGTCACATGAGGCACACTGCTAACACCTGTTCTAACCTCACCTGTATAGAGGAAGAGGTCCGTGCCCAAGCTTTCCACAGCTCTGCTGCTCCCTGTGTCCTCTGTCTCCAGGCTGTCTAACACTGTGTTGTGTCTGTCTGCTTCCACTGTGTCTGTGTCTCACTGTCCACCCGCCTGCTGTTTGTCCATCTCGGTTTGCCTACAGACGAGCGCTCAGAGGAGGAACACCCCGCAGGGATAAATAGGTTCACACGTGAGTTCACCTCTCGGCTCTCAGCTCGACACGCTGATGGGATGTTTGACTGTGCTTTTGATAGAAATGTGCTTTTGTCCTTCTGAGCCCCAGAGCCCCAAAACGGGGGCTAACAGCCTCCTGCCCTCTTGTTCCCCGTGTTCAAGCAGTCGTATGAACCCCAAAGGAGTTCTAATACTTGTGTTATTTCTTTTGTGAGATGTGTCTGTTAGTGAAATCCGACTTTGTAAGGGATACTATTAAGGGTTTAGTGAAACGTTACGATCGCCACGGCAAGTTACGGCGTTTACGTAAATATTTTGTATTCTTTTTTTATTAAGACAGTCTCTTCTCACAAGGGTTGCGGTATTGTAGCAATTTAAATGAAGTTAAACAACCCTGTGGTTGCAGAGATACATTTTTTTTGGGGTGAAAATGAGGCGTGAGGGCTTGGGGGCGCAGAAGGTTTTAATATGTAGTTTGGGGATTTTCTTTGTTGAATATATGTTTTCCTTTTATAATGATTATACAAATAGGAATGGTTTCAGAAATAATAATAGACTTATGCCAATTAAAGTTAATTTCACAAGTAGTTTGATGACAGGCCAAAATAGTCTGTTGATGGACATCCAAATTTGGACTAAAATAAATCAAATGTGGCAAAGTCAGTAAGCTGTGTGTCCGTTATTTAATCACCACATCTGATGGTGATAAATGTTTTTACTGTTTGTTCTTACTGGAAAGTGATACCTTACCTCGTTCAGAGGTTGTAGATTTGAACTACATAAAAAAAATAAAAAAAAACATAAGTCACTTCCAAAAGTTAATTAGTAAGCCTCTAAAAACTGAGGCGTCAGTGTGAATACATGCCTGCACGCACGGATAAAGAGTCCAGTGAGTTTCTTTACGACACAACCAAAGGTACATGAGTATGCATTACATCATTGTGTTTCACTTTGTAGTGAGTCTGTTCTAATACAGTGAGGAACAGCCCCAGGAGGGTAAATAGCTCAGTAGAGAACTAGATGCACGGTCAGGCAGGCAGAACTAAATGCTGGGAAGTCGAGGCCCGCCTGGCAGGGAATGAGTGGAAACGGCCCGTCTATACGCTGCAGGGAGGCTGGCTCTGAGACGACAGGAGGGTCAGGAAGCAAACCGCAGACAGGAACACGTGATTTAAAGAATCAACATTGATCATGTTCAGCTCTTTTTCTCTCCTACAAATAGCTGTTTGATAATTGAGTCAGAAAGCTTTACGTATTGGAACAGCCATACCTGGGAGACCTCTCAGAGGATTCTGGGTAATACAGTGCATCTGGGCTAATGAAGACCCGCTGAGCAGTTCAAAACAAATGTTCCAAAAAAACAAGTTGATCTCAAAGTCACGGTGCGGTGCCGTTTAAGAACAGATGAAAGAAAGTCCTGACAGTCGGCAGGGAGTCTGTTCAAGGACCCGGTTCTGATTCCTCCTGCTTCCACTCAGTGTCTCTCTCTCTCTCTCTCTCTAGCTCATAAGGGCTTCCAGCGCTTCGAGGCTCTGGAGCAGAGCGAATGGTTCAGTGCGAGCCAAGCCGGGGAGGGACTGGCTCCCCGCCAGAGGTTCCTCTTCATCAGCATCCTGGACAAGAAGGTGACTTGGCACAAGTGAATGTCCTTCAGTTACACATGCAAAAGGTCCCCGTCGTTTCAGCTGTGAATACATCACACTTGTATTAAATGTCCCTCCCCTGCTCCTCTTGTCTATTTAATGGCTTCAGTTAAACTAAAACAAGTCCCATTTATATCCAGTAGTATGTCAACATGCTGGTAATTGTTAGTCACATCTGATACACCATAATGAAGCAGAAGCAGAGCACCAGGTGGAAGAGCTTTAAAGATGCACTGTGTAAGATCTGACCAGAACTGTAGTTTTAATATTGAAACCTGACCTTTATCAACAGAATGTGAGGAGAATACAGTGTTGACATTTGTGATAGTGAGTCACTGCAGCCTCTTGGCCACGGGTAGGATGATGAAATACTCTGTTTTCTTGTTTATGACACTTTGGATTTTAGTTCAATAAACAGAAACTATCTACATGTTACACTTCTATACAACCAGACTCCTCTGGTTGTATAGAAGTCTGTGCTTCATGTGTTAAAGCTGCATTCTCTCTCCTGACCACCAGGGGGTGACTCCTCTGGTTGTATAGAAGTCTATATAAATGACTCTACTTCTCTTGATGTATTCCCTCAGTAAACATTGTAAACATGAGTTTATGTCTCAATCTCTAGTTTCAAGTCTTCTTCAATACAGCATGATGTTCATTTAGTAAATTATGGTCATTTAGAGTCAAACAGACCATAAAGCAGGGGATGTTTTAGGGCGGGGCTAAAGGTGATTGACAGGTCTCTCTACCAGTATTCGGTGTCTCTTCGTCACTCCTCCTCAGTCCAATAATGGTCCCTTCTGTTCATGGTCACAGCTAGAGAGGTGGTGACGTAATGGAGAGGCATGTGTGTGATGCCTCTACTGCTCTGCTGGTCACATGACACAACACAACCTGACAGAACCCTCCTTGCTTCAGGTGACTCTGTACAGCTACAACTGGTCTGTGGACCTGGGCGCCTCCCTGAACCGGGAGCTGGTCCGCCTCGTCCGGTGGCAGAACGCCAGGGCCCACGTCGTGCACTGCCTGCTGAACCAGAAGATGGGGCTCTTCCATCACCACTGCTTCTCCGACGCACCCATCCACGAAATGGACTCCAAGCAGGTAACGACACGACGACAAATGTATTACAAAAACTAATAACATGTGCAATCACTTTGTTAGAGCAATGCAAATAAAGTTATATCTCTGCAAAGAATTACTGATATTTGGCAACGAAATTGCCTATTAGCAAATAGAGTTCATCCTGGTCTCCATAGTTTCATGTTGAAGTGTCCTTGAGACACTGAAGCCCCAGAGCTCCACAGCAGCTCACTGCTCCTTCATTACTAAGAATGGAAACATGCAGAGAATAATTTCCCCACTGTGGGATTAATAAAGGATTATAAAAAAGAGAAGATAAAATATATATAAAAAGAAAATCAACATCCCCCCTTCGCGCCCCACTTGTAATACCTCCGTACCCCACTAGAGGGTCGCGCCCCACAGTTTGAGAACCACTGGTCTAAACCAATCATTCCGTGGTCAGTTTGAAATGAGGTAATGCTGGTGCTCCAGTGTTTGTTTGTTTTAATAGGAGAATTTGAATAAACCAGGATTAGAAGTTTAAAGTTCCAATTCCTGGCGCCATTCACCTCTTTTACCGCCACCAGAACACACATAATGAGACCGACCGTAGCAGGACTTTCAGGATGACATTTCCTCATCTAAATTGGATACCTCGCAGACTCCTAGGAACACGCTGACACTCTTCAGCTGCGTCACCAAAGAGCAGCTGCTTCACAGTGCCGTCAGCACTGCGGAGGAGAGGCTGCTGCTAGTTCAGGAGCAATCCGCTGCCAGGTTCAGCATCTGGACTCGCGCTGCTGCAGCAGGTAGCGGGTCCTGGGGCTCACGTCACAGCTGGGGATCCTGGGGAGGGGGTGACGTCACTACCTGTTCACCAGCAGCCTGTTTCAGGTGTTCGACACAATTATTATGGAAGAATAGCCGCTGACTACGCTCTGCCAATGGGGAGGTTAACACATTTTAGATTATATGCAGGGTTCTTACGGTCATGGAAAACCTGGAAAAGTCATGGAATTTTAAAATGGTTATTTCCAGGCCTGGAAAAGTCCTTGAAAAAAATAAAATCCCCAAAAGTGTTGTAAAAGTCATGTAAATGTGTTATATTCATGTGTTCATGACGTTCATTTACGCTGAGTTTGAAATAATGAATATGCTTTTAAAAGAAAGACTCAAAATATAAGCAGGCATACATACAGGCATCTAAATAAATGTTTATTCTTTTAATCAAACTATTGTCTCATTCATTTGAGTCATTTAAGGTTTACTGTATGCTTTGTATTCTCATTGTTAGTTTAAATACTACATTTACTCACTTTTTACTGTTTACACCCAGATTTCACTAAATGTTTGCTCATTTGGTTTAAAGTCATGAAAAAGCATTGGTCAGAATGTGTATGAACCCTGTAACTTTCAGAGTTATTAATGAATTGAAGTTCACGTTTTAATCTGTTGCCGATGAAGCCAGTGCTGCAGGTGACATTCAGTGTTGCATTCAGTGTTGCAGGTGACATTCAGTGTTGCATTCAGTGTTGCAGGTGACATTCAGTGCTGCAGGTGACATTCAGTGTTGCATTCAGTGTTGCAGGTGACATTCAGTGTTGCAGGTGACATTCAGTGTTGCATTCAGTGTTGCAGGTGACATTCAGTGTTGCATTCAGTGTTGCAGGTGACATTCAGTGCTGCAGGTGACATTCAGTGTTGCATTCAGTGTTGCAGGTGACATTCAGTGTTGCATTCAGTGTTGCAGGTGACATTCAGTGTTGCAGGTGACATTCAGTGTTGCAGGTGACATTCAGTGTTGCAGGTGACATTCAGTGTTGCATTCAGTGCTGCAGGTGACATTCAGTGCTGCAGGTGACATTCAGTGCTGCAGGTGACATTCAGTGCTGCAGGTGACATTCAGTGCTGCAGGTGACATTCAGTGTTGCAGGTGACATTCAGTGTTGCATTCAGTGCTGCAGGTGACATTCAGTGCTGCAGGTGACATTCAGTGTTGCATTCAGTGTTGCAGGTGACATTCAGTGTTGCAGGTGACATTCAGTGCTGCAGGTGACATTCAGTGTTGCATTCAGTGCTGCAGGTGACATTCAGTGTTGCATTCAGTGTTGCAGGTGACATTCAGTGTTGCATTCAGTGTTGCAGGTGACATTCAGTGTTGCAGGTGACATTCAGTGTTGCAGGTGACATTCAGTGTTGCATTCAGTGCTGCAGGTGACATTCAGTGTTGCATTCAGTGCTGCAGGTGACATTCAGTGTTGCATTCAGTGCTGCAGGTGACATTCAGTGTTGCATTCAGTGCTGCAGGTGACATTCAGTGTTGCATTCAGTGCTGCAGGTGACATCCAGCGTTGCATTCAGTGTTGCAGGTGACATTCAGTGTTGCATTCAGTGCTGCAGGTGACATTCAGTGCTGCAGGTGACATTCAGTGTTGCATTCAGTGCTGCAGGTGACATTCAGTGTTGCAGGTGACATTCAGCGTTGCATTCAGTGTTGCATTCAGTGCTGCAGGTGACATTCAGTGCTGCAGGTGACATTCAGTGTTGCAGGTGACATTCAGTGCTGCAGGTGACATTCAGCGTTGCATTCAGTGTTGCATTCAGTGCTGCAGGTGACATTCAGTGCTGCAGGTGACATTCAGTGCTGCAGGTGACATTCAGTGTTGCATTCAGTGTTGCAGGTGACATCCAGTGCTGCAGGTGACATCCAGCGTTGCATTCAGTGCTGCAGGTGACATCCAGCGTTGCATTCAGTGCTGCAGGTGACATCCAGCGTTGCATTCAGTGTTGCAGGTGACATCCAGCGTTGCAGGTGACATCCAGGATGGATGGCCTCCCTCCTTCCCGTCCCCTGCAGCGTGTTGCTGCATGGTTTCTGTTTTGAGCGTCTCAGCATAACCTCCTGTATTAAATAGAGCCTCAGATCAATGTGCGACTGATGGACTCGGCGGCGCAAACCAAAACAAGATTTCCCAGCTTGGCCACTCAGCGTTTTATCCTCCTCGACTCTTACCTCCTCCGCATCTCCTGTTGATCGCGTCCAGGAAATACAACCTGTCACATGGACGGCCTTGTTTTTTCTAAACGAAAGGCTTAACTACCTCGATGCAATTCAGTCCCCGTCAGTTTCCATTTATCCTCTTGCATTATTTACGATCGGCTCTGGCGCAGAGCGGTCTGAGCAGGGGAGCTTTCACAGTCTGGGTTTTTTAAAGCATGCATCCAGTAGCAAAACTTGTTTGCTCAGCATATTTCACACTCCTCTACCTGCTCTCCTCTCCGCCCTCGCATCAGGAGTCAGCTGTCGTATTCAGCCTCTCTGTTCCCACTGGTGAGCGAGAGACTCTGGTCTGATGCTAGAGAGCCTGACGCAGTTAAAAGACCACAGGAGTGCTGGAGATCTGCAGTAAGGGCAGGATGTCCTGAGCAGA
The DNA here is from genome assembly GCA_038501785.1 of Myoxocephalus aenaeus. Lineage (NCBI taxonomy): Eukaryota > Metazoa > Chordata > Actinopteri > Perciformes > Cottidae > Myoxocephalus > Myoxocephalus aenaeus. The sequence continues at coordinate 114,701 of JBAMJR010000182.1, forward strand.
GCGACTCACAGGAGCCGCCTGTGGGTACAGAGGCCCACGAGCTGTGGAGGTAAAATCACAATGCTTTTTATTTCTCTTAACTCCCATGCCCGGTGCGAGGCCAGTGGGCTGCAGGTGTTCCTGCAGGAAGGAGAGGCGTCCATTAAAACAAAGCAGAGACGCACTGCACCCGTCCCCAGGACATTACATCATTTTGAATCAAAAGTTGTTCAGTTCTGCCTGAATTGTGAGGGGGTGAATGTGTGCACGTGTTTTCTCTGCCTCCGCCCGGCGACAGCAGTGAGGCTTTCTGTCGTCCATCTGGTCCGTTCTCATGAACGCTGCAGGGAAGCTCAAACGTCACTGACCTCGCAAAACACATCACTCAAGTTCAGATGCTATCATGATCATGTCACTCTAATGTGCGATACTGCAAACTGCATTAAATGTAATATTTAGATTCATAATAATAATAATAACCTCATTAGGAAAGCAAGGTTTGAGCCCCAAAGTGTTCCAAGAGAGCTGCAAGGACTCCAGTGGATGGTTATTTCCAGGCCTGGAAAAGTCCTTGAAAAAAATAAAATCCCAAAGGTTTAGTAAAAGTCATGTAAATGTGTTATATTCATGTGTTCATGTCGTTCATTTACGCTGAGTTTGAAATAATGAATATGCTTTTAAAAGAAAGACTCAAAATATAAGCAGGCATACATACAGGCATCTATATAAATGTTTATTCTTTTAATCAAACTATTGTCTCATTCATTTGAGTCATTTAAGGTTTACTGTATGCTTTGTATTCTCATTGTTAGTTTAAATACTACATTTACTCACTTTTTACTGTTTACACCCAGATTTCACTAAATGTTTGGTCATGGACATTTGGTTTACAGTCATGGAAAACGCAGGGTTCAGACACATTCTGACCAATGGGTTTCCATGACTTTAAACCAAATTTAAAAGTCATGGAAATCCATTGGTCAAAACGTGTATGAACCCTGACCCTAACCGAGTGCAGGTCAGGGAGCTCTGGCGGTTTCACTGCTTCATGGATGTGCAGCAAAGTAAAGGACTCCGTCCGTGTTTAGTCAAGTCACCACTCGAATAAGAGGATGGCCAGAGTAGGAGGACAGGAGCGGGTTAACGGGTTAATACGGCCCGCAGCGCGTCGACCTGGCCGTGGCGACCTCGTCACAAAGCATGCAACGCAAGTGGAGTTTGAACTGAGAAAGGTTAGAGAGTACAGAACGGCTGGCCCCGTGTTGCTGTGGAGCGGCTGCAGCAGAGAGACATCAGAGCGGCTCTTCACAGCAGAAGACCCCCGATGCCCTTTTAGCCTCTCCCCCCACGGCCAATTACAAAACAAGCTCAAAGAACGGAAAGCACCAAACTTTTTCCCCTTTCCCTCCGACGGCCCCGCTCTTCATCGCTGCGTCACTAATGAGCGCGGACAGAAGGCAGAGTCAGAGCAGCAGAAAATTTGCCTGAACAGAGCTTCATCTGTCACGGTCCTGATGAGAAGCAGAGGGAGCACCAGCGCACACTTAGAGCCCTGCAGCCGTGAGGCGCGGCGGCGCCAGCGCTGCCACGCTGGGGCATCTGGGCCCTGAGCTGCTCCGCTGAGCTAACTCGCCCAAAAGTTCCTTTTCCAACAGCAACCAGGCGCACGAACAACGCTCTGGACATGCATGTAGCACTGATCCCAACAGCCAGAGCAGGGAATGCTATATGCTCCATCTGCCAGTGACACGGCGTAGGATGATGGAATGGGCTTCCTAGTAGGGTTGTGTGGTATACCGGTTTCAAATTTCAATACGGTATGAATTTTTCATATAACGTCATACGGTGCATAGCCGTAACGACTGTTGTCGCTCTTCAGCAGGAACGTGTATTGTTCACCGCTGAGGACGCAGCGGTCTGAGCTACTTACTGTCATGGTTCTAACTTTAGTCATGTTCTAACTTTAGTCATGTTCTAACTTTAGTCATGGTTATAACTTTAGTCATGTTCTAACTTTAGTCATGGTTCTAACTTTAGTCATGTTCTAACTTTAGTCATGTTATAACTTTAGTCATGGTTATAACTTTAGTCATGTTCTAACTTTAGTCATGTTATAACTTTAGTCATGGTTCTAACTTTAGTCATGGTTCTAACTTTAGTCATGTTCTAACTTTAGTCATGGTTATAACTTTAGACATGGTTCTAACTTTAGTCATGTTCTAACTTTAGTCATGGTTCTACCTTTAGTCATGTTATAACTTTAGTCATGTTATTACTTTAGTCATGTTATAACTTTAGTCATGGTTCTAACTTTAGTCATGTTATAACTTTAGTCATGGTTCTAACTTTAGTCATGGTTCTAACTTTAGTCATGGTTCTAACTTTAGTCATGTTATAACTTTAGTCATGGTTCTAACTTTAGTCATGGTTATAACTTTAGTCATGGTTATAACTTTAGTCATGTTCTAACTTTAGTCATGTTCTAACTTTAGTCATGGTTCTAACTTTAGTCATGTTATAACTTTAGTCATGGTTCTAACTTTAGTCATGGTTATAACTTTAGTCATGTTCTAACTTTAGTCATGGTTATAACTTTAGTCATGGTTATAACTTTAGTCATGTTCTAACTTTAGTCATGGTTCTAACTTTAGTCATGGTTATAACTTTAGTCATGGTTCTAACTTTAGTCATGGTTATAACTTTAGTCATGTTCTAACTTTAGTCATGTTCTAACTTTAGTCATGGTTATAACTTTAGTCATGTTGTAACTTTAGTCATGTTCTAACTTTAGTCATGGTTCTAACTTTAGTCATGTTGTAACTTTAGTCATGTTGTAACTTTAGTCATGGTTCTAACTTTAGTCATGTTATAACTTTAGTCATGGTTATAACTTTAGTCATGTTATAACTTTAGTCATGGTTATAACTTTAGCCATGGTTCTAACTTTAGTCATGTTATAACTTTAGTCATGTTATAACTTTAGTCATGGTTATAACTTTAGTCATGGTTCTAACTTTAGTCATGTTACAACTTTAGTCATGTTCTAACTTTAGTCATCTTATAACTTTAGTCATGTTCTAACTTTAGTCATGGTTCTAACTGTAGTCATGGTTCTAACTTTAGTCATCTTATAACTTTAGTCATGGTTCTAACTTTAGTCATGTTCTAACTTTAGTCATGGATATAACTTTAATCATGTTCTAACTTTAGTCATGGTTATAACTTCATAACAACAATTAATAACCCACAACTAACGTTCTTTAACAGGTAAAACACCACAACACAACAATTTGTGACATATAAACAATTTGTAACACTAATAATTGTACATTTATAAAATTACACCGCCGAACTGCATGCTGGGTAAAGCTCTCCCGCTATCACAACAAGAAGAAACTCTGTCACAGGAAGAGACAGACTCTTTCAATTTGTCTCATCCTGGTTTTTTTTTCACCTACATTCCCCTGGGTCCTAAATCCCTCCATGTTTAGCTTCCTAACACCCTCTATGTATCAACATACAAACAGCTGCTGGCCAGTTGTGAGCGAGTTGGCCAGCGAGCGGTGAACAACGACGCCGGAAACATGTATCTACCATTGTATTCATGTATTCCACTGCTTTTGTGAACCTAAGACCTTTGCTAAACCAATTTCAACCACCAAAACAATTCCACATGAGTAAAGTTATGTTTTCACAAGAGATATGAAGAATTTCAAAAATCGAGATTAAATCTTTCAGCTTTTGGGCCATATTATGACTTTACACTTGTGCCTTAGGACAATGGTGCCTCATTATATAGAGAGCTGAGATTGTGCTGAGATTTTTGATGTAACACATGGGTATATATCTTATATGCAAGTGCCTTTTCAAAAGGTGAATTTAAGAAATTATGTAAAATCGAGAAAAAGGCCTAAGTCCCCTAAGGGTTAAAAGAACCAATCCTCTCTGCTTCGGATGCTTCTTTTCTGTCTCTTCGTTTAGCATTCATTGTCCAACCATCCTGTTGTCCTTGCCCTGGTCTTTCTTCGTCTCTTCCCAACCATCCAACTGTTGTTGTCTGTCTTCGTCTCTTCAGGACCCCAACCCGTTCCTGAGCCCCTCCATGGAGCCTGATGCGCTGCTGCGTAGCGCGGTGCCTCCTCTGCCCAGTAAAGAGCCGGGCAGGCTGGGCAGCTCTGGCCGAAGTCTCGCTCCGCTGCACTTCCCCTCCGAGCTGCTGCCCTTCGACGAGGCTCTGAGGGACGTGTGCACCATCCGGCCCCTGACAGAGGGCGACGTGGTGGCCCGACACGGCGGCCAGCTGCTGGAGATCAAAGTTGCTGAGCGGAGAGGTCAGTTATGCTGCTACTCCAACAACTACTACTACTAATAATAATATCACTCTTGTCCAATGAGCTCATGAAACCCCACACTGGACAGAAAGGGTAATGCTTTTGTGTTTGTGCTGACAGAACTGGAGAAGCAGATGAAGATAGAGAACCTGTTTGTGACGTGGCAGCAGAGGTCAGCCCAGTCCAACATGCCCATTTCAGTAAGTAGCCCAGGTCTTAGTTCTGAGGCGAGACGAAATGTTTGGAACTGGGTGCTAAATTCCAAATCAGTAGCTTCCACACGGCTACCAACATGGCAGCTAACAGTGCTAACAGTGCTAACAGCGCTAATGGTTTGAGTCCATGGGATCCGTCATTTCCTCACTTCCCATTCATTGTCTGTGTACTGTAAGCAGCCGTGAAAATGCAGCAATAGACGGACCGTCGCGTTGGCTGCTCTTCAACTGCGACTGTGTCTCAGTGGTGAGCAGGGTCGTCCTTCAATCAGAGGATCGGCAGTTCGATCCCCGGCTCCGCTATCGATGTGTCCTTGGGCAAGACGTTTAACCCCAAATTGCTCCCGCAGCTGTGCCCACGGTGTATGAATATAAGTCGCTTTGGATAAAAGCGTCAGCTAAATGAAATGTATTGGTATGAATGTTAATCAGTCCTGATGGGCAGGTGGCACCTTAGCCACTGACAAGTAGTGTTAAAGAGCTTTGAGTGGTCAGAAGACTAGAAAAGATCTATACAAGTACAGGTACATTTACCATAAAGTTGAGGTCTTGGCTACTTCATGCCGATCAGGGACGTCCAGAGAAACTGACATCGATCTAAAATGAAGATGGATTCAGCAAAGGCACGCCTCAAATGTTGTCAGAAACACATTTCAGTGAACTGCTTAATGTAATATAAGAAGAAGAGTCTCCAAACGAGCCGTCACGTTGGACCCCAGGTCCATAAACGCACCATTACTTTGCCGCTGACAGAGCTAACAGTGTTTACCTGAAGGGTTCAACTGTAACTGAACAAAGCAAGAGGCTCGGGTTACAACACCCTCTGCTCAGGAAGACATTACTCCACTATGTCTTTACCTTCATGAGATCATTGTTCGCTGCTATATTAATGCTCTGAATATTGTAGTATATACGTAAATATGGCATTCTAATAGTTGAAGGATATGTTTACACTGCAGGGGAAAGTGGACACGTACAGAGTAAATGCTTCTTTTTAATCAGCAGATCAGATCAAGTCACATTCATATCCGACATCTTTCTGTCTCATTTGAGGTTGTTTCACTTCAATGCATCTCTTTCACGAGGAAAAGTGAACACAGCACTTCTGGAAGTATTACTTGTTGTAATGTTTCCCCAGTCTAGGAAACCAAACCGGTTTAGTAGCTCAGTGTTACACAGGTTACACACAAAGAAGTAGCTGATAAAAGACACAGCTCAGCTCCAACTGGTCCCGTCCTTGCTTTCTTTTTTTTATTACTTTGGCGCTCACTATCAAGACATCAGATTCTGTGTAATGGTTACCACAGAATCTCAAGGTTTGTGGGTGCTGTCCAACAGGGTTTGTCAAGGCGTTCAGACCACTTTAGAAAAGGTCCTCTTGAAAGCCAAACACTAACATGTATCTGATTAAGTCTGTTTCAGCCTCTTTACTCTGCTCCGTATGTTCCGGCGTTAAACAAAGTTAAAGCGGTTTGTGGATCTGGTGTGATGGTGTACTTTTGCTCGTGGGTTGGTTCTGAAAGGTCAAAGTGGTCTTAGATGTTGGACACAATCAAAAAGCATAATGTGAGCAATCTCACAACAAATTGGATCTGACCAGTAAGTCAGCATAGAGTATTAAATTCCTGTAATATGAAATACAGCTAATTGGACTTGTCAGAACCTGGAGGAGCGCTGCCTCTCACCACTTGATGGCTTTACAGATTCACAGTTCCGGTTCGTTCCTCGAGGGAAATCATTTAGCATCGCCTCGTTTCAAAGTGGGCAGTATCGGGGGTTAATTAAAAAGGTTTCCGTCTTCCAGGGTGACATCTCATGAGAGGTTACGCCGTGGCATTACATTCACAAATGAGATATTTCAACAGACACACAGAGCACTCAAACTCAAGCACGTCTAAGAGATCTGCAGCCTGACCCGGGTCCGACGGGCCCGCAGCCAATTCCGCTGGCAATTGGTTTTTAGGTGGATTTTCATGCCGCTGGGTGAACTGAATGAACTATTAGATGTGATGTGACTGCACCGTAGTCTAGATGAGAATATCAAGCCCCATGTACAGCGTTTAGTCTCCCTCGTCTCTTGATGTCACCCCTGTGTCTCAACAGGGGACCGATCTGGAGACCCTGAAGCAGTCGGCCCGGCTGGTCCACTACTGTGCCACCCCTCTGCTCTTTGACCCCGTCTTCCGCAAGCAGATCCAAGAGGAGCAGATCGCTCAGCCGCCAGTGAAGGTATGTCTCTTTAGGTTTTCACCCAGGTGCTCTTTACAGAGCGCCAAACACAACGTATATGAGGCTTTGGGCCCTTTGTGATTTTGATGCATGAAACAGTTCAAACAGAAAGAGCCACATTGAGCTCAGAGCTGCAGGCGACAGCTCGCACACCTCCACGCCAACACTTTGAGCCCATAGCGGGTTGATTTTAACGGCCCGTGTGGACGAAACGGGTGCGAAAATCCCCCTGCTCCTATTATCAGACAAAAAACGACAACATATTATCTCCGGAACCACATCGTTGTTTAACTTCATTTAAATTGCTACAATACCTCAACCCTTGTGAGAAGAGACATCTGGTGTGAAACATAATTAAAGTCACCGTTAAGTTTAAGTATTTACGTAAACTCCATGTTTTAACTGAACGACACCGTTTTTTGACTGAAACTCCTTAGAACACCCAAATGCTGTGTTCTCCTGTGGTGTTTGTTGCAGATTCTGATTCTTTAGGTCCTAATCTTTCCAAAAAGGTGTCTTATTAGTATGTGGGCTGTTGTTAGGGCTCCATAATACAGTTTGAAAAACCGCTCAAGGAGGCATTTTTGGGAAATCTTGCTCATATCGTGCTGGATGTTCATAGTTTTGATCAAAATATCTTTTAAAAGTGATTTTTTTACAGATATACATTTTTTTCCCAAGACTTTGCTGAACAAATACATACAATAAACACAAGTATTGGAATTAATTTGGGGTTCCTACGACGACTCAAACACAGGGGAAAAAGAAAAAAAAGTCTGGAACCAAAACTGGTTCCACCGTGCTTAAAGGGTTAAGAGCACCAGAGTCCCTTTCCCACACCTCATTCTACTGCAACAGGGTCTGACGGTCTGCTCAGCAGAGTTCTGGTTCTGGTTCCTCCCGCTGCAGCTCAGACTGCTGGGCGATGGTGGCAGTGAAGACCGGCCCCGGTGGCACCAATGCCAAGCATTCAGAATAACTACATGGAAATAGCCAATCTTCTCGTCCATGGTCTTGTTTACTTATAAAGCTCATAGAGACTGTTTCATAACCAGTTAAACGTTCCTGTGAATAGCTTGAATCGACTCAATGGCACGGAAATGAAGGAGTCTTGTATGTTCACGGTGTTCTGTTCTGTGTGCAGAAGCGGCATCGCTCCAGCGACTCCACGGCGTCCGGGCGGGACCGGAGCTACAGCACCGACTCGGCCGACATGCTGCCCAGCCGCCTGAAAGAAGAGCCCTGGCTGCTGGAGATCTCTAGCAACTTCCTCCAGCAGTACGTCCAGTACCTGCAGAGCATGGGCTTCATTCTGGTGCAGGTCCGGCCTCAGTCTCCAGCTCGCAGGTCTGCCTTTGAAACAAAGAAATGCTTTAAACTGTTGTTGAATGTGTATTGCTTCTCTTTACCAATATGTTATTTCTGTGTTTGGCCTCATATTTGAGGCTTCCCCCTCGATCAAAGGAAACTATCCTCTATAGACACACCGAACACCTTTTCTAGTCGTACACCATTTTTAAACAATGTTACGAGCATTGGCTGACCGTTCCATCAGTGAATGGCTCACAAATAGTTTTTCCCTCATGTGTCTGCTCATTTTTCCGTGCAAAAAAAAAAAGAAACAAAGATGCATCACTCCATTTCTGCCCCTCTTGGTCTCCTCCCTTCCTCCATTGAGAGCGGCACTCATCCGTTAGTCATCGCATGTGTTTGGATCCTCTCTGACCTCTGACCCGCAGCGCGGTGCCCCGTGGCTGATGTAACCGGAGCAGATGCGGGGCAGATGCCTGTCGCTTTCTAGGCTCAGACCGTGGGACTCTCTCTGAATTACGTCTCACGGCCCGGCGCCGCGCTGCCGGCGGTCCGTTGTCCCTCGGGTCTAGACCTCTCTGCTTTAACGAGACCCTAACCGACCCCAAAATGTCTTCCACCCAAAATGTCTTCCAGCGTCGCCCGGGCCCGCGCTGCCATGCTGAGCTCCATGTCATCAGAGGGGAGGATGTCTTTTTCTTATGTGAAGCAGAAGAGCGAGGACATCCCTAAGGTCAGCGTTAACCTCAGAGATGCACAAACCTATTCTACACACACACACACACACACACACACCACACACACACACACACACACACACGGGATGGAGCCAGGCTGCTATTGTAACAGTGGCCTCTCTACATTCAGAGTGTCTCATTAAAAGTGAGTCAATGCGTACAAACGCAGTTCTTTCCTCTTTTCTTTGTATCTAATTCTCTGTTTGTGAATATCAATGATCTAGAAGCTAGAATAAGTAGTATAGTAGTGGCGCTCAAGCTAAACACTGTTCCTCACTACGTACAGCATCTAAAGCAGGGATCAACACAGCGATAGAAATAGAAACTGCTACTTTGCTGTTCACTGTGTATACTTTTCTGTATTGTTCCCAGTAAACTGCACAATGCCCTGAAGAGGTCTTGGTAGAATGTGTGTGGCGTCAGTAATGACACACACTCAACTAGCTGCGGGGCATTCAGGGAGCGTGGGGCATTTCTATGTCAGGTAGCGGTAACCTTTTCACTGCTGCTAACATCAGTGAGAGGAGGCTGGGATTAGAGTTTGCTTGTACTTGGTGGCACACTACTTCAACTCACAATACCAGGAAACCCGGTTCTGAACTGGAACGGGTTCTACATGTGGAAGGTATTTTATATTTATATAAGTTCTTTCAGCAGGTACTTGATGAAGAACAGGAACTATGGTTTTGCTGCAATGTACGGTCGCGTGAATTAATCTTCTCGACTCTGTGTTTGGGCCAGACACACACACACACACACACACACACACACACACACACACACACACACACACACACACACACACAGGTGAAAGGTGTAGTCACAGGTGTAGTAAAGCAGAATGTTAAAGCTCCTCTAATGACATCTATGACATAACATCTTTGTTGTAAACATTGCAGCTCGAAGCGATGTTTAGTTTCTGTTCTACTGTGAAATAAATGTAAATAAATGTAAATATATTCTTTTCACAGTACCAGTCCCGATTCACACAATAGTTTGAGGATTTTATGACTCTTTTTAAATACTCTTCAATAACAGCACCACATACCCCTGGCTTAGGAACCAGCCTTCATGAGAATAACTGTGATGTATGACTGTTTTGTAAATGAACCTTGCAGATTGCAGCATCAGGCACCACCGCGTATCACCTGCAGAGGGCGCTGCCAGGGGGCATCGTGTTGATGGAACTGGCTTTTCAGGTGAGATCACTCACATGTTGGCCAACACCCCAAAGCTATATCTGTCGGTCTTTTTAGCTCTTTTGGGACGATTCATTGTGTGTTTTAATGATAATGCTGACAACTTTCTGGATCATACCGCAGAGTTTTACAATGACCTCCCCCAGACGATTATTGCTGTCTATGCGGTCTGAAAATTAACTTTTTACAGACTTCCTCTTAAAATAGTCAAGAGTTTAAAAACAAATATTGCACCATATTACAGTAACTGACAAAATATTAAAAGAGAATGTTGTCACTGATGGATTTTAAGTCTCTGAATGTTGAACAAGACTAATGTCAAAGACTATATCACCTTACTCTTGCGTATGCCAGAAGAAGATTTAGTTGGTCCCAACACACAGAATGTCAATGCAGCAAATTACAAGGAGGTCCTTTTACATCTGGCAGTATAAGCCAGGGTACTTGTTGGCATATTCCGACCCACAATCCATTTTTCACAGCAAGATATACGCTATTTTTAACACAGCCTCATCAGAATCAGAACCATTTATTGCCAAGTACGTTTACACATACAAGGAATTTGTCCTGGCTGGAGGTGCAAAACATTTAACAACATTTAACAAAGAACATTTAACGATAAACATGAAACAGAGTGCAATAAAAAGGGAGCATGGATATTTACAAATGGGTGTATTGAATATATTCATACAAGACATGCTAGCAGCTACATGAGGCAGCACTGAGGCACAGTGGTGCTTTGAGCTAAATGCTAACGTTAGCACGCTAAAAGGCTCTCAATGGCCATGAAACATGTTCATGATCGGCAGATAGGAAGTCCACCATGTTCACTACCTGAGTTTAGCGTGTTAGCATGCTATCAATATTGACCTGATAATGGCACTGGAGGAAAGGTGTATTAGGATTCATCCCCTGGGGACCATGACATGTCTATAACGTTTCATGGTGTTCCATCCAATAGTTGATATTTCACTGTAGACTGAAGTGGTGGAGCAACTGCCTGACTGACGCTGCCATTTAGAAATAATCATCTAAACACACGCACCTTTCAAGCTCCTTAGCTCTCAGTTTCCCAGCCCAAGCTGAGATAATCACAAATTCAATGTTCCCCGACCTGACAAAGCTCCTGCAGAGCCATAGAATAATACAACTGTGTTCTCTGGAGCTGACAAGACAAGTGAAACGAGGCAAAAGGTCAGCTTTGACCCGAAGATCCTCACAGGACGAGGACTGATGTTTGATTACTTTCCCATGTTGTCACAGTGCAGGGAGCTGGACCCCTTGTGTGCATTGTCTGCTTTTCCAGCCAAAATATTTCCAGGCAAACATCACAATTAGTTTCCTGGTGTCTGGGTTTTTGTTTTGTTCTTCGTTGCAGCTTTAAATAGCTGCTGTAGGTTCAGTGGGACTTCATGTTGTGCTTGTGTGGCTCAATTAGTCTGAGTTTCCATTGGAAGCCTTTTGAAGGGTCTTAAACGATCACCCAGTCTCTTTGAGACCGGCAGCTATCCCAATGAACTCCATTCTGCCCATAATAACCATGTGTCCTCCATGTGCCTTCTCCTTCCTGCAGGGGTGCTACTTCTGTGTGAAGCAGTACGCACTGGAGTGTTCCCGCATTCCCATGGGCCAGACGGTCAACTCCCAGGTAAATGATTGACCCGCACACTGAGCTGGGACTTTTCTTTCCGTGGGGTTTTATGGGATTGACGGCATGAAAGAGAGAGTGCAGGTCCACCGATCTCCTGCAGGGTTCTTACGGTCATGGAAAACCTGGAAGAGTCATGGAGTTTTAAAATGATTATTTCCAGGCTTGGAAAAGTCCTTGAAAGAAATAAAATCCCAAAAGTTTTGGAAAGGTCATGTAAATGTGTTATATTCATGTTTCATGACGTTCATTTACGCTGAGTTTGAAATAATTAATATGCTTTTAAAAGAAAGACGCTGGGGCGGCTGTAGCTCAGGGGGATGAGTGGTCGTCCCGCAACCACAAGGCAGCCGGCTCGATCCCCAGTCTCCCCATAGCTCACATGTCAAAGTGTCCCTGAGCAAGACACTTAACCCCTAATTGTTCCCCGTTGCTGTGTCTACGGTGTATAGAGCAAAAATGTAAGTCGCTTTGGATAAAAGCGTCAGCTAAATGAAATGTAATGTAATGTAATGAATATAAGCAGGCATCCACTCTCAGTTTAAATACTACATTTTCTCTTTCTATTTCACTAAATATTTGGTCATGGAAATTTGGTTTAAAGTCATGAAATCCATTGGTCAAAATGTGTATGAATCCTTTCCTGTATAGCAGTGGTTTTACAGCAGGGTCCAGGGACTTCTGGGGGAAGTTTCTGGGCCCTGGATTTGGTTCCAGGGGTCCTTAAGAAGGTTCCAGGGCAACTGGCCGGGGTCTTAAAGGTCCCAGGGGTCAGAAAGTTTGGATGTTCCCGATCTCATTTTAAGGATTTGGGGCTGGAAGGGTGCGATTAGCCTTGTTAAAAACTCAACTCTAACTCTGGTCTTGATTCAGGTGTATCAAGTCCTGTCTGGATTTGTCAGTCGGCAAAGCTTTGGGCTACTGTTTGTGTTATAGAGTCCTCAAACTGAGCAAATGAGTCGCCATCTTTTCAATTCCGATTCCCTCGTCTCAAAGTCAGTGGGTTAACTGAATGTGTTTTTGGTGAGATGTCTGCTTTTAACACGAGCTTATGAGAGCTTAACATTTTGTTCTACGACATAAACAACGTCGGTAAATACCCGCTCTGGAACCAGAGCCGTCTACGTGTGTCTGAACTCTAAAGAGACGACTGAACGTCCTTCACGGCCTTGTTGGTGAAGTTCCTACATAGCATAACGTTGGCTTTTTACATGCCGACTGCATTCACACTAAAACCATCAATGTGGTGTTCATTCGTGAAGATTATCGTGTCATAAAAGTGTGTTTGCCATACGGCTTATTTTCTGCAGTGATTTAATATCCAATGGAAGAATCCCATTGTCTTTTTGTCCCGGGATCAGTGGGATGAATACTTTCTGGGTCGGCCTTCGACGATGCGTCATCCCAGCAGACCTTTATGGGTGTTTCACCCTTTTAATGGGAAACTGGAAAACAAATGAATCTCAGACTCGTGTTTTCACTCGGTGGTCCATGGTCAGCGAGGTCTGAGAAGCTGTTTCTCCTGTCTGGTCTGTCGTTCGGTTAGATGTTGTTGCTGTGATATCATCGCTGTGGGTTTTTCTTTCTGTCTACGTCTTTGGTGCCAGATGGTCTTTGCTGAGATTACAGGTCAGGGAACACGTTTGGTTAATAGTCATAGTGTGATGTCCCATTTCTGGGGTTATGTGTTGATGAAGTTTGTGCAGCTGGTGCTCTCTGATTTCTCATCCATAGAAGCCAGTTATCAAAGGATTAATATGCAGTTATTTGTGTTAATGTCAACAAATGCCATGAAAAGACTGAAACCAACAATGGGTTAGTCTGTGGCTCTCCATCATGAATAATGCATTTGACGGGGACTATTCTCACACCATATTTGAATCACCCAAGATGTGAGCAAATCTTATAACTTAAATCATATTTGGCAGAGAGCAAACAAAGCATTCTGGCCCGGCCCCAAGTTACTCACAGAAGTCATGTTAATTAGCCACAGCTGACCTGTCGCCAATGACGTCTGTCATTCTAACGGGTGACAGCGACGGTCAGCGGCCGCTAAAAGAGATCATAAACATATGTCGTTTATGGGCAACAGACGAAGGAGTGATGCAGCGGTTTCAAAGGCAGCTGACTGGTTAGAATCCTGCAGCATTGAATTCAGTTTGGCTCTTCCTCACAGCACCAAGGAACATTGCTTTACACATGTTGACTCATTTATTTATGACGTACAGTTGTTAATAATGTTACCATTATATGGACTATGATGGATTAGTTTTTCTAAGTAGAATGACAATATATCCAGGTCTGAGGATTATGAGTTGAATACAATATGTGTTCATCTGGGAGCATCTTGATATATTCTTTTTGGACCTCAGTTTTCTATCCACTGTGGACACTGGATATATTTAGTTGTTTTCGGTTCAGACCCTTTCGAAAGGTAACCCGCCTGTGAAGATGAAATCCTGATGCTCTGCGAGAGCGATTCTTCATCTGGAAAGAAAATCACTTTGCTTCAGTACTTTCACTTACAGGGTGTTACTCACACTGCGTCACTCTTTAGACTTCACTTTGCTCTCCCATCCGTACGGTGTCAGGCCGTGCATTCCCAGAGATGTAGTGCTGCAAGGAAGAATTAGTTTTCTGTCCAAAGCTGGAGTATATTTAAGGTACCGGAAGCTCGGCGTTGTGCATGTGTGACTAAATAGGTGTTAAATAGGGGTTAGTTGTATTTATGGTCAGCTCTTAGAAATGACATGAATTTGACATGAATTTGCTTTCATGTTGTTTCCTTCCTTAATAAATATGATGTACTTCCTGTTTTGGGATGCTGGGTCTTAAAGCAGAGGAATCCTGCTTTCACTCAATAGGCTAATTACTTTATTCTATTACAGCGGTATTTTCAATAATAACATCTGCAGCCTAATCAATGAATTCCTTTAGAATTCACTTGTAGGTTTGAAGTAAACCTTTGAGAAAATGCAGAGCTGAAGAGTTGTTTATTAACTGAATTGCATCGTCCAATTTAGTTTCACCTGCTGGAGTCTAACGGCTCCACAGAAGAGAAGCCGTTTTAAGATGTTTAAGATACTTGACGGGACGGATGTGTCTCTTGACTTAAATGTGTTAATATGTGCCAGTTTGGAAGCCTTTCTATTGCCTCTCAGCGGCTCTCAACATGGCGACGGCTGAGCAGCGGCTAACGATGCTAACAGTGTCAACAGGCGCACAGCTATGTCAACAACAATAAAAAAAACACCTGGAAAAGCTCAGATTACAACACACACAGAGGGAGTGTCTTCATTCTCTGCTCAGGTAGACATCACTCCACTATATCTTAACATTAATAACAGTTGTATCTGAATATTTAAGGTTATCTCGTTAACAACTGATCTTGCTAGCTGGCTTGGATTTTGAAGTTCCTGACTGGCTAACATGTTAGCAGTTAGCTCCCCAGCTACAGCAGTTCTTTATGTCACAGAACATACATACAATATGTACTTAAAACAGTGTTTACAAACACAAGTTATTAGCATTTAAATGTCTTCAGTTCTTCACCTGTCACAACATCAGCAGGCTTATCTTTCAGAATAACTTTCTGGTGTGACCGGGACACTTTTACACGTGAATACAAAACAGAGCTGCTTTGGTTAATTCCACCATCTTCCCTGTTTGATGTGCGTAGACATGTCCGTTCCCTCCTGGGCTCTGGACTTCCATGACAAAATTATGAATTGATCGATCAGCAGTTTAAAAACATATTTGTGTCACTTCAAAAATCCTTTGCCTGTGTATATATATGTGGAAGAAGGCTCTTCATCTAAATCTAGTTTCCTGTAACTTTAAATATACAAACCAGTTTAAAGACGGCTCAGGAAGTGCAGCTCCACTGGGTGGTCGACACCTGATCAGAGGTGCGATTTCTCACAGCTGCCATTTAGCATCTTTAAAGATTTCAGGCTTTTCCGATGTAACCCTAATCCCATCTGCCAACACCCGCAGCTTAATTCCCTGCTTCAGTCCTGGTTCTGTGTTAGCTGAGCCTCACGAGCCGTTTCCTTTCTCTCCCACTTGTGACGGATTTTGGAAATCGGTGCACTTTGATGTGACAAAGGCAGAGACGGATGTTTTCAAAGATGTCATGCTATTTGTTTCCCTCCGGGGTGTGTGTGTGTATTTATATTTATATCTATATATATATACACACACTACCGTTCAAAAGTTTGGGGTCACCCAGACACATTTTCAGTTTCTTTGCAATTTCCTGCATGGAATAGCCTTCATCTCTAAGAAGAAGAACAGACTGGAGAGTTTCACATGAAAGTTCTCTTTTTCTGGCCATTTTGAGAGTATAATGGAACCCACACATGTGATGCTCCAGATACTCAACTAGCTCAAAGGAAGGACAGTTTTATAGCTCCTCTCACCAGCATCACTGTTTTACGCTGTGCTAACATAATTGCACAAGGGTTTAAGGGTTTTCTAATCATCCATTAGTCTTCTATGCGATGAGCAAACACAATGTACCATTAGAACACTGGAGTGATAGCTGCTGGAAATGGGCCTCTATACACCTACGTAGATATTTCATTAAAAGCCAGACGTTTCCACCTAGAATAGTCATTTACCACATTAACAATGTATTTCTGATTAATTTAATGTTATCTTCATTGAAAAAAACATTGCTTTTCTTTGAAAAATAAGGACATTTCTAAGTGACCCCAAACTTTTGAACAGTAGTGTGTGTATGTGTATATATATATATATGATGAAGTGATGATATTTTTGACAGAATTTAATGTAAACAGCAACTTGACTGGTTGGCGGAGGCACCAAGCTGCGATGGCGTTAACTAGTTTCACAATAAAAGCCTCCAGTACGACTGCCTTCACATTAAATGCATTTATAGTGAAACACAGTAAATGTATCTTTTGTTTGGAGAAACACAATCGGGCTTCCGCTGTGACAATGCACTGGTAAATAATGGTAAATAAGGTGATATTGTGCATATGGGATGACTTATTGAACGTAGCAGAATGTATGTAAATACTTCATATCCAGGCATTGGTGTTTTACACAGGGTTTTAGTAGTCGACTTCTCGACTGGTCCGATAGCTTGGTAAAATGGTCACGACTTTCTTACGTTGACCTCTGGGCACTGGTCGTATCGAGGTCCACAGGTAAGGTTTGAGAAACCATGTTCTTGTTGTCGTATCTCCTCAGTCTTCCTTTCCATCCATCTGTCTGTGTGTCTGCCTAGTCCCACCTCATGTCATCTCTCCATCAGGGCAGCCTCCTCACCAAACCTCGTTGCAAGCCGTTTCCAGATGCCAGCCCAGTATCTGACTGTGCGGTATGTCCCACCATTCTCAGGGAGGGGTGTCTCCCTCCAATCAGGCTTCACCCCTCCCCGCCGCTCTGCTTGCTGCCATCAGCCATGGTCTCTTCCTTTCCCAATCTTCATGTCTGTGTTTTTGTCTCTTTGGGAATGAATGGGTTGCCGTGTTCAAAAGTGTGTGTGTTTTTGTTCGTCCTTGTGGGAGCCACAGCTTGACTATGAAGCAAGCAGCAGGTTGAGCTGGATGACGATTGGGTTTACTTTGGCAAAGGTCTGGTATTGAAATATCTTCTTCTGTTTGAGGTCCAAGCCTCAAAAGTCAAGCTCTCGTTTGATTTCCTTTTCCGTCTTGACTTTCAACAGGCTGCCCGCCTCTGTGCTTGCTGGTTTGGGTGTCGTGGGTTTCTCAGCTTGTATTATTCTAACTGTCCGTTCAATCGCTGTTGTCCCCTCTGCCCTGTCTTATATAATCTTACTATATTTCCTCTTGCATCTTTGGTTGCCAGGGGGTTGGCTGGAGCTAGGACTTCCTTCCAGGCCTTCTTCCACTATCAATTCTAGCATCTCTTTGGGTTTAAAGGGTCAATTATTGAATCACATGGGGCTGGAAACTGCTGCTGCTCTGCTCGCCGTAGATGATCCTTTCAACAGACTGTGACGTTTGGTTGGATTTCCTGGAATTGGTTTAAATCCTAGTTAAATGAGGGATTGATTTGTGTCAATGACTACATATTTCAGTCAGGGCCATAAGTATTTGGACTGTAACACAATTTTTCTTATTTTTCTCTTTACACGATGGCAATGGATTTGAAATGACTCAGTCAATATGTGATTGAAGTGTAGACTTTCAGTTTTAATTCAATGGATATAACAAAACTACAGCCATGTTTACACAGTCCCCCACATGTTCAGAGGCTCAGTAGTAATTGGATAATTGTCTAACAAATGGTTTGATGGCCAGGTGAGGCCTGTTCCCTCCTCATTTCATGACAAGTTAAGCAGACAAAAAGGTCTGGAGATGATTCAACATGTTGCATTTGGTAGCTGGTTTAGGGAACTCTCATGAGGACCAAGGAGGCCATTCAAAGGCTGTTAAACTACACAAACCTATCAGGCAGATAGCAGAAACATCAGGATTGACCAAATCAACAGTTTGGTGCATTCCTAAAAATAAGAAATATACTGGCAAGCTCACCAACACAAAAGACCCAGAAGACCACTGCAGACGTGTAAAGTAGATGTAGCAGGATTATTTCCTTGGTGAAGAAAAACCTTCATAACATGAACACTGAGGTCAAGAATACTCTGGAGGAGGGAGGCATGTATTTTTAGAAGTCTACAATCAAGAGAGGCCTTCATGAATCTGAATACAGAAGGTTTACAACAAGGTGCAAACAACTGGGAACACTGGAGAACAGGAAGGCAAGATTAGACTTGACCAGAAAACATCTGAATAAGCCGGATCAGTTTTAGATTAAGTTCTTTGGAAGATGAAACCAAGATTAACTTGTACCAGAATGATGGGAAGAGAAAAGTGTAGAGAAGGAAAGGAACGGCTCCTGATCCGAAGCAAACCACGTCCTCTGGTTAACATGGTGGAGCTGTGCTAGTATGGGCTGTATGGCTGATAGAAGTAGCAGGAAGAGTTTTACTACCTACTCACATTTAGCCAAATGCTGCAAAACTGATTGGACGGCTCTTCTCAGTACTGAAGTATAATGACCCAAAACATACTGTGAAAATAGCCCAAGAGCCTCGCCTATCCTTACTTTCACTCTTATGTTAGTTTGTCCAATTACTTCTGAACCTCTGAAAATGTTGGGGACTGTGTAAAAATGTCTGTAATCCCTAAACAGTTAATGCCATATTGTTGTTATATCCATTGAAATAAAGCTGAAAGTCTACACTTCAACCACAGCTTTATTTAGAATCCATTGCAGTTGTGTAAATAGGAACATGTTTAGTGCGTCACAGTCCAAATACGTATGTCCCTGACTGTAAATGATGCGGGGTTCCCCAGGGTTCAATTCTAGGGCCACCTCTGTTCAAATTCTACATGTTCCCACTAGCGTAAATAAGGAAAGTCTTTGTGGATGAATTGTGGATGATTTATGTCCCTTATCCTTTCACAGTCCACCATTTCTTTATCAAGATGGCAAAGACATCTGATATCTGACCTCATATTTTAAATTAGTTAAAAAATAAAAAAAATGTTTTATCCTCGTCACATGAAGACAGTCAAAGAAAATTTCAGAATTTATATTTAAGAAACTTTGTCACATCACTGACCTAGCGACCTGTGTGTAAAATACTTACTTTCCATAAAAAATGACAAAGTGTTTGTGTAATATGCATTACACAAGTGTTTAATAGTGTTTGTGTAATATGCATGTTTAATTATCTGTTTTTCCAGGAACGTGCAGAACATTCCTGAAAGTGAAATGTCAATGAATGTCACCATTTTTTCCGGCTTTCCTATTATGACTGTTCTTGTCTCTTTTTTCCATCATCATGCTTTGTGTAGTCGCTTCATCTTGTATGACCCCGAATGATTACAGCTTCTCCATCACTGTAGCCACCGTCATTAACTTCACTTCCGCTGAGAAAGAGACGAGCTGCAGCCCCGACGACTCAACCTGACAATTTGTTACATGGGGTGTTTAATTAGCTAGAACATGAACCGTTTGGGATTACAGGTTAGGTAATAATAAACGTTAGCTTGACAGTCGAGAGGACACATGCAGGAGATGTACTGCCTCTGAGCTGAGGAGTTTCCTGTCGTCCCCGTGGCCTCCTGGCTCCATCGATAACAGGCTAAGAGGTCACACTTAATTTGTCTGCTACACTGCAGGGAGCACCGCCGGGGAGAGAAATGTTAATGTTTATCTTTTTCATTCCACTGTGCCAAAAGAATATTCTTCCTCCCTATCTCTGCGGTGAGGGGCGGCGATAATGCTGAACGTCTCCGGCCCTCGTGCTAGTTTCTGTCAAGACGCGGAAAAGGTGCCAAAAGGTCCCAGAGTTGAAGGTGTTCTCTCGCTAAAGAGAGCCGTGCAGTTTGATTTGATAAAGCCTGTTTGGAAAGGTTCCGGGTGAATGGTCCAGATGAAAGTAAACAGGAGCATTCAGCCCTCCCCGTAAACGCTTATTGTGCTGTAATTAACTGCCTCTCTCTGCAGCCATTCACATTTGCAATTAATACTTTTGTCAGCCCCCTTTTGATGTCGGATTTAATTAAATAAGATGCTATTGTGAATGCGATTGGTATCGAAGTTGCTTACAAAAGGCTCTCACAGGGAGCAGCGGGCCTTAAGGTGCACACACAAAGCATTGGAGGCCGGCAGCAGCTGGAACGGCAGGTTGAACCCCTTCAAATGCAAAGCAGGTTCACTAGTGGATGATTACACCGATAACCATTCAGCCAATCTGTGTAATGAAAACGGCCAGACTGAGCAAGAAGAAACACCTCACTCTGTTATCAAAGAACCAGGGTTACGTTAAGTAACCCACCGTTTTGCCGTGGCTGTCTCCGTGCCGGTTGTGACTGTCCACCCCTCTGTCTCCAGCTCTCCATGCTCTTCACCGAGGAGTGCGACAAGGTGCGGGACCTGATGCACGTCCACTCCTTCAGCTACGACTTCCACCTGCGCGTGGTGCACCAGTACCTGGTCGGCTGCCACATGACGCTGCGCCAGGGCTACCAGCTCACCGACTTCCTGGACGACTTCATCGCCCATCACCCGGACATTCCCAAGTTCGGCCGCAACCACGTCTTCCAAGGTGACTCGGGTTTAAATATCATATTTACATTCACCCTGCAGCTCCCCTCGGGTCATCTAGAATCACCACACGAAGGTAGATCCACTTCCAGTCTGCGCTGGAAACAGAAGGCGGTATGACTCTGTAGGAATGCTGTGATGAACTCAGTGGATCCAGAGTAGAGCGTTAGCAAACTCTGCTGTCTTGGATTAGCCTTAAGTGGTGCAACAAATATGCAAATTGTCTTCACAATGCATTAAAATCTACTGTAAGCCTCAAGCTTTTACTCCATCTGTCAGTATCCCAGTCTGGTTATAATAATTCTATCTGTGACTACTGTATCTGGCTGATGCTTCCAGTGACATTTAGTTTGGTACTTGTCTCTCAAAACCAGAATGTAAACGCAGTGACGGAGAGGAAAGAAGGTTTGATAGAGTATAGAGAGACAGAGGAGTACTTTAAGCTGGGGGATGTATACGTGCTTTATCCCCTTAGTTTACTAAATATATATATATATATATATATATATATATATATGTGTGTGTTCACTTCGTCAGCATTAATTAAAGAAGTTTGCAGATATCCAAGTAAACAGTTTCCAGCTGTATATCAAAAACCAGCTCATTAATAGTGATAATACATAAACAAGCCTACGAATCTGACCAAGCATGAAGGGACAACTTTACATATTTAACACGTGGACACATTTCAGAAAGTGCCCACAGTATTTAAGGTGGACACCCGGCCGTAGAGGTTAGTGATGGCTGTTCTCATAGTGGTCAGTACAGCTGTGCCTTTCCTGCATCCATGATTCAAAGTTTCTCTTTAACTGTTGAAGAACATACATGGTAATTCCACATTCACCACGGGGAAAACCACAAACAACACCTATTTGATGGCTGTTGGTGGACTGAATCCACTTCTTTATTTTACTTTTATTAGCATTCAAGCCCCAAAAGGGTGGCTCAAATGGTGATGAGCTGGAACACGTTAGAAACATGGAACTTGGCCCAATAACTGAAATGATGTTCTGGTGCTTCTTAAGAAATATGACTCCCGTTGGCCACACGGGGGCGCTTTGATTAACGGCCCAAAATTGCTTTGAAATTGGACAGACATGTCCACCTCAACGCGCTCTACAAACAGCCTGTTGGACCGTATGAGTTTGCCTTTTCTGTGGACAATTATTGGACTAATCTGATCAAATGTTATCAAAAAAGTGTTTGTCTCATTTAGTTTTCAGGAGATTGAACAATAAACTTCATAAGGACATGACATGTTTCATGACGATGTTGAACCGCATGAGAACCACTATTTTGAAATCGCTCAATAGGGGGCGCCACCAGTTGTTAACTTGTGCATGGGCCCGGCGCAACTTTGAGTTGTCCAAACATCCCCAAACTTTATTATTTAATGAAGCTGTTGAAACATGTCTCCAAATGCCAAGAGCTATGGGGCTGCTATGAGAGTGCAATAAGTGACAGACTCAGCCTTCTTTAGACGGTTAAACAGGCGCAGTGACTTTGAAGCCTGAAACTCGCTGGCAGCCGCCTGCAGCTTTGATTTTGAGCTGCTTCTGTTTGTTGAGCGAACGAGGCCCTGAACCCAGAAAGACTATTTGCAGCTATATAATACTTTTCGCCTCAAGGTGTGAGTCTGAGTGTAGGAATGAATCTGCGTCTCTCCTCAAGCAGCTCACTGCGTTCAAACCAGTTCCACTGCCACAGGGAAAAGAAACGAGTTTAATCCAAACTGCTTCCACTGGTTTCCTTTTCGTGAAGTATTTGTGTCAGTCAGTCTTAGCGGGAGCTCTTTCCCAATCATCGGAGAGATAATGAAGGTTTCCTGTAAGTGAATCCTGATCGTCTTCACGAGTCTCTGGCCTCTGTGTTCGTCAGGGAGCTTCTCCGTCTCCACGGGGATGATCACGGCTCATCAGCTCTACAACTACATCACCGACCACGCCAGCACCTACGGCATGAAGCCGCTCCGCATGTCCAAGGCTGCCGTCGCCACCGACAGCAAGAAAGGGACGCCTGACCTGCACGAGTACGCACTGGTGGCTCTGTGGAACAGGTAGGGACGCTTCCAACCCCAGTGTACGAACACGACCGGCAGAGCTTCGCTTCAACCTCCCCATGTCCTCTTCCTCCTCTTTAGTTCGGGTTCCTACAAGGACCTGGAGGGCCTGCACCACCACGATGACTTTGACGTGTCCCTGGTGGTGTGCCACAACGCAGCTCCCTTTGAGGAGCAGTCGGACGGGGAGAGGCATCTGTTGAGGTAAAGAGGCACGAAAGAGGAGATGCAAGAAGAAACTTGGTTGGTTGGTTGGTTGGTATAATGCAAACATTTTCTTTTCAATAAAGATGTTTAGGTAGTAAAGAATTGCACTTGAATAGAACATTTTGTAGCTGAAAGCTCATTAAAAACTCATTAAAAATCACACAAATGTGTAGCATTTAGGGGGATATGTTGGCAGAAATGGAATATAATATGAATTTGGTTGTAATATTTATTTATTTGTAATATTTGAAGTAGTGCATAAGCCTGAAGGTCAGAATAGTTGTGTTTTCATTACCTCAGCATGAGCCTTTCACGTCTACATAGTGAACAGGTTTTTATCACAGAGTCCTCCATGTTGCACCGCCATGTTTCTACAGGAGCCCAGAAGGGACAAAGCAAACACCGGCTCCAGAGAGGGCATGGTGGGCTTAGCGCACACTAAGGCGTTAGGGCAGCAGAGAGCTCACATACGTTAATATAATAATCTCAAGGAGCATATTGAATGTCTTTCTGACAGGTTGCGGTTCTACGTGATCATGACCAGTCAGAGGGAGCTCTTCCCCCGCCTCACGGCTGACATGCGGCGCTTCAAGAAGCTGCCTCAGATCCACCGGGACCCCGGGGAGCCGAGCGGCCGGCCGCCCCCGGACCGGGCCGAGGCCGGCGGGTCTCGCGGCGCCGAGCAGGACCTCTGGGAGGAAACGTCGCCCGACGCCGCGGCCTCCACGGCGCCGAGCGACGGCAACGAGTTCTACCCTCTGGCGGGCGGCGGGCGAGAGACCCAGGGGCCGCTGTTCCCGCTGCTCAACAACGAGGTGGGCTCGGCCCGCCGCCAGATCCAGGCCAGCGTGGAGCAGGCCATGGGCCACTGCCGCAGGGACAACCTGTGGAGGAGGCTGTTCCACGGGGAGCACCTGGACAAGCTGAAGCTCACCAAGCTGTCCTTCAGCGAGCTGGAGGAGCTGCTGGAGGCCGTGCAGAGCCGCTCGGTGGGCGAGATCGACCCGCAGCTGGTGAGACCTCACGCTCAGCCGGCCTCCTGGGACCGGCACCATGGTCAATTCATCTGGGTTTAGCAACCTGGATCTGAGTTACAGTCCACAGTGAACTCACCTGGTTCAGATCTGGGAACTTGATCATGAATCTCTGAATCTTTGTAACTTTGCACAAATAGTTCACTGATAAAAGAAGTCTAGGAATTGAACAAAGAAGGACAATTCAATTGGAAATGCTCTAGAAATCTTCATTTGAGTAAATATTTTGCAGCCAAAATTACAGGTTATTAAAGGTTTCTTTGCTCAAAATCAATAAAGTAGTCCATGAAGATGAGATATGAGTTTACAGATGTTGGATTATGACCTCCAGTCTTTGACCACAGCTCTGGGGTTCCTGTAGTTTGGGAGAATGATGGTGTTGATGTGTCGCTGCAGGACTGCTTCCTCACCATGAGTCCAGCCTGGTACCAGAGCCTGGTGAAGGTCCTGCTGACCCGCTTCCCTCAGAGCTGCAGACACTTTGACGACAACGGCATCCAGTACCTGGTGAGGAGACGCTTCATAAGCAGCTTCATAAGCAGCTTCATAAGCAGCTTCATAACCTCAGCTTCATAACCTCAGCTTCATAACCAGCTTCATAACTTCAGCTTCATAACCTCAGCTTCATAACCTCAGCTTCATAACGTCAGCTTCATAACCAGCTTCATAACCTCAGCTTCATAACCTCAGCTTCATAACCTCAGCTTCATAACCTCAGCTTCATAACCTCAGCTTCATAACCAGCTTCATAACTTCAGCTTCATAACCTCAGCTTCATAACCTCAGCTTCATAACCTCAGCTTCATAACCAGCTTCATAACCTCAGCTTCATAACCTCAGCTTCATAACCAGCTTCATAACCTCAGCTTCATAACCAGCTTCATAACCTCAGCTTCATAACCAGCTTCATAACCTCAGCTTCATAACCTCAGCTTCATAACCTCAGCTTCATAAGCAGCTTCATAACCAGCTTCATAACCTCAGCTTCATAACCTCAGCTTCATAACCAGCTTCATAACCTCAGCTTCATAACCAGCTTCATAACCTCAGCTTCATAACCAGCTTCATAACCTCAGCTTCATAACCAGCTTCATAACCTCAGCTTCATAACCTCAGCTTCATAACCAGCTTCATAACGTCAGCTTCATAACGTCAGCTTCATAACCAGCTTCATAACATCAGCTTCATAACGTCAGCTTCATAACGTCAGCTTCATAACCAGCTTCATAACCTCAGCTTCATAACCTCAGCTTCATAACCAGCTTCATAACCAGCTTCATAACATCAGCTTCATAACGTCAGCTTCATAACGTCAGCTTCATAACGTCAGCTTCATAACCTCAGCTTCATAACCTCAGCTTCATAACGTCAGCTTCATAACCAGCTTCATAACCAGCTTCATAACCTCAGCTTCATAACCAGCTTCATAACCTCAGCTTCATAACCTCAGCTTCATAACCTCAGCTTCATAACCAGCTTCATAACCTCAGCTTCATAACCTCAGCTTCATAACCAGCTTCATAACCTCAGCTTCATAACCAGCTTCATAACCTCAGCTTCATAACCAGCTTCATAACCTCAGCTTCATAACCTCAGCTTCATAACCAGCTTCATAACCAGCTTCATAACCAGCTTCAAACCAGCTTCATAACCAGCTTCATAACCAGCTTCATAACCAGCTTCATAACGTCAGCTTCATAACCAGCTTCATAACCTCAGCTTCATAACCTCAGCTTCATAACCAGCTTCATAACCTCAGCTTCATAACCTCAGCTTCATAACCAGCTTCATAACCAGCTTCATAACATCAGCTTCATAACCTCAGCTTCATAACCTCAGCTTCGTAACCTCAGCTTCATAACGTCAGCTTCATAACGTCAGCTTCATAACGTCAGCTTCATAACCAGCTTCATAACCTCAGCTTCATAACCAGCTTCATAACCTCAGCTTCATAACCTCAGCTTCATAACCAGCTTCATAACCAGCTTCATAACCAGCTTCAAACCAGCTTCATAACCAGCTTCATAACCAGCTTCATAACCAGCTTCATAACCAGCTTCATAACGTCAGCTTCATAACCAGCTTCGTAACCTCAGCTTCGTAACCTCAGCTTCGTAACCTCAGCTTCGTAACCTCAGCTTCATAACCAGCTTCGTAACATCAGCTTCGTAACCTCAGCTTCGTAACCTCAGCTTCATAACGTCAGCTTCATAACGTCAGCTTCATAACCAGCTTCGTAACCTCAGCTTCGTAACCTCAGCTTCGTAACCTCAGCTTCGTAACCTCAGCTTCATAACGTCAGCTTCGTAACGTCAGCTTCTTAACCTCAGCTTCATAACCTCAGCTTCATAACCAGCTTCATAACCTCAGCTTCATAACGTCAGCTTCATAACCTCAGCTTCATAACCTCAGCTTCATAACGTCAGCTTCATAACCTCAGCTTCATAACCTCAGCTTCATAACCTCAGCTTCATAACCTCAGCTTCATAACCAGCTTCATAACCCCAGCTTCATAACCTCAGCTTCATAACCTCAGCTTCATAACCTCAGCAGCTTCATAACCTCAGCAGCTTCATAACCTCACCAGCTTCATAACCTCAGCTTCATAACCTCACCAGCTTCATAACCTCAGCTTCATAACCTCAGCTTCATAACCTCACCAGCTTCATAACCTCAGCTTCATAACCTCAGCTTCATAACCTCAGCTTCATAACCAGCTTCATAACCTCAGCTTCATAACCTCAGCTTCATAACCTCAGCTTCATAACCAGCTTCATAACCTCAGCTTCATAACCTCAGCTTCATAACCTCAGCTTCATAACCAGCTTCATAACCTCAGCTTCATAACCTCAGCAGCTTCATAACCTCAGCAGCTTCATAACCTCACCAGCTTCATAACCTCAGCTTCATAACCTCAGCTTCATAACCTCAGTCTTCTGTTCTACACGTGTCAAACAAGCGCTTTGTGTGAGGTCACTTGAAGACAGAGAGCTCAGGGGTTAAATGTAAAATAGACTCTGGAGGGATTATTTTTATCTTGAGGAGGATAATTATGGGATGCTTCAGAGTTTATGAAAATGAGAGAGCTGCAGATCAGCACATCCTGACCTCTCATCCGTCTTCTTAGACTTTTAAAACGTTGTTGTAAGTAGTTTGTCTGCAAAGAGTCGGCTATGATGCAGCGCTGTGCTCTACAGCTCTGATTCAATAGTCTCCTCCATAGCAACAGCCGCTGAGACTTATGGGTAGTGTAGTATTTTGTGCCAATCCCATCACTCATACTTTGCTTCACTCCCACGCCGTACTGTAGAGCTCCTTCGGCGGCCTTTGGCCTCCATACAGCCTGAACATGTGAAGGCAGCGTGGTGGGTTCATGGTCATGAGGGAACATGGGACATTCCTGGGCTTTAGGCCTTTGACCCCGGGGGCGTGGTCATTTCTTTTGTGCGATTACTTTGCTTCGTTGTTGCACACAAATTGTCAATATTATGCTTTTTCTGAGTTTTTGCTTTCTGCAGAAAAAAAGGGTGACGTAATAATCTTCCTTACATTCATTAGGATCATAAAACAACGAAGCAATCCAAGCCGGCAATGTTAATAACTCTGTTCAACATTCAGCGTTTTCATTGTCACCAAAGAAAATGTCCTTTCTGTTCGACATGCTGATGGAGAAGATGAAAAAGAGTAATCCTTGTGAAAAAGGCTAAATGTTCATCTGATTCCACGTCTGTCCTCTTCGTTTCAGGCCGTGCTCAACCAGAAGTTCACCGACTGCTTTGTTCTGGTCTTCCTGGACGCCCAGGCTGGAAAGACGGTGGGTTCTCTCAACGACACGATTCATGTTGTTATTACACTGCAGGAGTGCAACATCTCAGCTTTGCATTTTTCATATACCGTCATACATAGCTGTAACGACTGTTGTCACTCTTCAGCAGGCAGCAAAATGTATTGTACACCACTGAGGACACAGTGGTCTGAGCTACTTACTGTCATGGTTCTAACTTTAGTCATGTTCTAACTTTAGTCATGTTCTAACTTTAGTCATGGTTCTAACTTTAGTCATGTTATAACTTTAGTCATGGTTCTAACTTTAGTCATGGTTATAACTTTAGTCATGTTCTAACTTTAGTCATGTTATAACTTTAGTCATGTTATAACTTTAGTCATGGTTATAACTTTAGTCATGGTTCTAACTTTAGTCATGTTCATAACTTTAGTCATGTTCTAACTTTAGTCATGTTCTAACTTTAGTCATGTTCTAACTTTAGTCATGGTTCTAACTTTAGTCATGGTTCTAACTTTAGTCATGTTCATAACTTTAGTCACGTTCTAACTTTAGTCATGTTATAACTTTAGTCATGGTTATAACTTTAGACATGGTTCTAACTTTAGTCATGGTCATAACTTTAGTCATGGTTATAACTTTAGTCATGTTATAACTTTAGTCATGTTATAACTTTAGTCATGTTATAACTTTAGTCATGGTTCTAACTTTAGTCATGGTTCTAACTTTAGTCATGTTCATAACTTTAGTCACGTTCTAACTTTAGTCACGTTCTAACTTTAGTCATGGTTATAACTTTAGACATGGTTCTAACTTTAGTCATGGTCATAACTTTAGTCATGGTTATAACTTTAGTCATGTTATAACTTTAGTCATGGTCATAACTTTAGTCATGGTTATAACTTTAGTCATGTTATAACTTTAGTCATGTTCTAACTTTAGTCATGTTGTAACTTTAGTCATGGTTCTAACTTTAGTCATGTTCTAACTTTAGTCATGTTATAACTTTAGTCATGGTTCTAACTTTAGTCATGTTCTAACTTTAGTCATGGTTATAACTTTAGTCATGGTCATAACTTTAGTCATGGTTATAACTTTAGTCATGTTATAACTTTAGTCATGGTTCTAACTTTAGTCATGTTCTAACTTTAGTCATGTTCTAACTTTAGTCATGGTTATAACTTTAGTCATGGTCATAACTTTAGTCATGGTTCTAACTTTAGTCATGTTCTAACTTTAGTCATGTTCTAACTTTAGTCATGGTTATAACTTTAGTCATGTTCTAACTTTAGTCATGTTCTAACTTTAGTCACGTTCTAACTTTAGTCATGTTCTAACTTTAGTCATGTTCTAACTTTAGTCATGGTTATAACTTTAGTCATGGTCATAACTTTAGTCACGTTCTAACTTTAGTCATGGTTCTAACTTTAGTCATGTTCTAACTTTAGTCATGTTCTAACTTTAGTCATGTTATAACTTTAGTCATGGTTATAACTTTAGTCATGGTCATAACTTTAGTCACGTTCTTACTTTAGTCACGTTCTAACTTTAGTCACGTTCTAACTTTAGTCACGGTCATAACTTTAGTCATGGTTATAACTTTAGTCATGGTTATAACTTTAGTCATGTTATTACTTTAGTCATGGTCATAACTTTAGTCATGGTTATAACTTTAGTCATGGTTATAACTTTAGTCACGTTATAACTTTAGTCATGTTCTAACTTTAGTCATGGTTATAACTTTAGTCATGGTTATAACTTTAGTCATGTTATTACTTTAGTCACGTTCTAACTTTAGTCATGTTATAACTTTAGTCATGGTTATAACTTTAGTCATGGTCATAACTTTAGTCATGTTCTAACTTTAGTCACGTTCTAACTTTAGTCACGTTCTAACTTTAGTCACGTTATAACTTTAGTCATGGTTATAACTTTAGTCATGGTCATAACTTTAGTCATGGTTATAACTTTAGTCATGGTCATAACTTTAGTCATGTTCTAACTTTAGTCATGTTCTAACTTTAGTCATGTTCTAACTTTAGTCATGGTCATAACTTTAGTCATGGTTATAACTTTAGTCATGTTATTACTTTAGTCACGTTATAACTTTAGTCATGGTTATAACTTTAGTCATGGTCATAACTTTAGTCATGGTTATAACTTTAGTCATGGTCATAACTTTAGTCATGGTTATAACTTTAGTCATGGTCATAACTTTAGTCATGTTCTAACTTTAGTCATGGTCATAACTTTAGTCATGGTCATAACTTTAGTCATGGTTATAACTTTAGTCATGTTATAACTTTAGTCATGGTTCTAACTTTAGTCATGTTATAACTTTAGTCATGTTCTAACTTTAGTCATGTTCTAACTTTAGTCATGGTTATAACTTTAGTCACGTTCTTACTTTAGTCACGTTCTAACTTTAGTCACGTTCTAACTTTAGTCATGTTCTAACTTTAGTCATGGTCATAACTTTAGTCATGGTTATAACTTTAGTCATGTTATTACTTTAGTCATGGTCATAACTTTAGTCATGGTCATAACTTTAGTCATGGTTATAACTTTAGTCATGTTATAACTTTAGTCACGTTATAACTTTAGTCACGTTATAACTTTAGTCATGTTATAACTTTAGTCATGTTCTAACTTTAGTCATGGTTCTAACTTTAGTCACGTTATAACTTTAGTCACGTTATAACTTTAGTCATGTTATAACTTTAGTCATGTTCTAACTTTAGTCATGGTTATAACTTTAGTCATGGTTATAACTTTAGTCATGTTATAACTTTAGTCACATTATAACTTTAGTCATGGTTCTAACTTTAGTCATGGTTCTAACTTTAGTCATGTTATAACTTTAGTCATGTTATAACTTTAGTCATGTTCTAACTTTAGTCATGGTTACAACTTTAGTCATGTTCATAACTTTAGTCATGTTCTAACTTTAGTCATGTTATAACTTTAGTCATGGTCATAACTTTAGTCACGTTATTACTTTAGTCACGTTCTAACTTTAGTCATGGTTCTAACTTTAGTCATGTTCATAACTTTAGTCATGTTCATAACTTTAGTCATGTTATAACTTTAGTCATGTTCATAACTTTAGTCATGTTCATAACTTTAGTCATGTTATAACTTTAGTCATGGTTATAACTTTAGTCATGTTCATAACTTTAGTCATGTTATAACTTTAGTCATGGTTATAACTTAGTCACGTTCATAACTTTAGTCACGTTCTAACTTTAGTCATGTTATAACTTTAGTCATGTTCATAACTTTAGTCATGTTATAACTTTAGTCATGTTATAACTTTAGTCATGGTCATAACTTTAGTCATGGTTATAACTTTAGTCATGTTATTACTTTAGTCATGTTCATAACTTTAGTCATGTTCATAACTTTAGTCATGTTATAACTTTAGTCATGTTATAACTTTAGTCATGGTCATAACTTTAGTCATAGTTCTAACTTTAGTCATGTTATAACTTTAGTCATGGTCATAACTTTAGTCATGTTCTAACTTTAGTCATGTTCTAACTTTAGTCATGTTATAACTTTAGTCATGGTTATAACTTTTGTCATGTTTTAACTTTAGTCATGGTTATAACTTTATAATAACAATAAACCCACAACTAACGCTCTTTAACAGGTAAAACATCACGACACAACAGTTTGTGACACATAAACAATTTGTAAGACTAATAATTGTACATTTATAAAATTACACCGCCGAACTGCATGCTGGGTTCCCGTGAAGTCCCTGAGGGTTTAGGGGTGTCCCACTGTCACATCGTAGAGTGTTTGAGACTCTGGCAGACATGTTGAGCCCTTTATGATCCCTTTCTGTAAGTCAGCATTAGATGCCTAAGGGAATTACCCACAATTCATTGCAATGTGACGTTAAACACGCAGTTCCCAACGGAAGCATGAAGACGTAAAAAAAAAGGTAAACAAAGAGACACGTGGGCGTTCAGCCCGATAAAATACATTTACACTACAACATTACGGATTAAAGATGGGACATAAAGACACATGAAATCAGAGGAATGCAAGCAGAAAAAATATATAATAATATTTTTTTTACATTCATCAAACATTTCTTTTTGACAAAAACGAGTAATGGAAAAAAAATCTTGTGAGGAAGACGTTCAAATCAGTGAATAAAAAGTATAAAATAAATACACAATTGTACACAATATTTTGTTATAGCACTGTCCCACAAAGTGCTGTCATTCATATTCACACCATCAGCCCTGAAGCCTCTCACACTCAGCCACTTAGCAGCTGACGTCAGTGAGTCCCTGAGGGTTCAGGGGGAGATTGAGATTGAGCCACAGACTCTTCCGGTCTGTCTCTTCCTGTTTTTTTTCACCTACATTCCCCTGGGTCCTAAGTCCCTCCAAGTTTAGCTTCCTAACACTCTCTATGTACCAACGTACAAACAGCTGCTGGCCAGTTGCGAGCGAGTTGGCCAGCGAGCGGTGAACAATGACAGCCTTTTCGGCGTCAATGAATGAATGAATGTGTTTACTTGATAGAAGAAGAAAAAAACTTGATATACCTTGAAACCGCCAGAATCTTACAAATTACCGTGATGTGAATGTTTGGCCATACCGCCCAGCCCTAATCTCAGCTCTGATTCTGGTGCGTGTCCCTCCTGCAGAGCCTCAAGGTGGTGTTCCGGGAGCCGCTGCCGACGCAGCAGCCGGCCGGCAGCAGCCCTCCTCCCCAGCTGGTGTCCATGTACCACCACCTGGAGTCCGTCATCAACACCGCCTGCTACAACCTCTGGACGGGCCTGTTGTGAGCAGGCCAGAGCTGGACTTCCTCAACTCATAGCCACGTGATCCCGACTGGAGTGTGGAACGGGAAGCAGGCGTCTCTAGAGTTGTTGGGTTGAGTTCATGTGCCAGTATGTCCTCCCAGCAGCCACCTGGAGCTCAGTGCTGCGTTACCTCATGCAGAAGCTTGGAGCAAAGCATCCGGCAGGGCGCGTTCTTCTGTGTTCATGTCAGTGCCAACGTCAGAAACCCAAACCAGTCGGGAAAATCTAATTGAAAGAAAATGGCTCCGATGTGGTGCTCATAACCCCCGTGAGCGAGTTCAGTATCAGCCTTAATCCTCGTGATATATTTGCTTTTAACTACGCATTGAAGTGTGTGAGGACGCCCCGTGTATCCTGTGCTCCTATCAGACGGTGGCACTGTGTGGGCCAGCATGTTGGGGTCTGGGATCGGATAGCATCTAGCACTCCTCTCACTCCTCTTCTATACAAGACTTCGGTCGTGTGAGCCACAGAGTGCGAAACCGTGGTAACGTCGTTGGCCTCGCTCAGAGTCCATCCAGACCATAATACCACTTTAGGAGCAACACAGGTCAGACGGAGGTGGCCGTACCACGCTTTTACTCTCTGAATCACGTTCCCACGGTTTCACGTGACGTAACACCTGAACGGTTTGTCCGCTCTGGGCTCCTGTAGAAACATGGCGGTGCAACATGGAGGACTTGAAGGACTCATGCTAAGCTAACGGCTACACAACTGTTCTTAGTTTCAGGTGATTATACACTCATGAAAACATAGTGATGAATATTATATTCCATTGCTGCTAATAGATCCTGTAAAATGCTACACACTGGCCCTTTAAGTAATATTTATGACCAGATGGAATATGTGAAGATACTCTGATCTGCGTCACAGAGGATACACCTTTTAATCAGCAAGTTCACAGTATGCAGCATGAGCACTGCTGCTCAGTTTAGTGCACGCTTTGTTAAAAGCAAGTACATCTAAAGTGTTTGGGCAGCTTAAAGTTTCTCTCCATACTGTGTCATTTTTTTAAGTGCACATGTGGAGCGCAAACTGCCTTTAGTGAAGTTTATTGAGCCGAGCTAACTTCAAAAGAAATGGATGCGCATGTGTAATATAGAGAAAATATAAAGCCTGGAGTAAAACCATCAGAAACACGACCCGTTAGAACCGGCAGCGTTTACCTTCACGCATCCCTGAGCGGCGTGGAGCTCACCTGGACGTTGGCACACAATCCACATTAAGTTTTGTCCATTAATTCATCTTGGACCCCCCACCCTGATGGGGACTCGTTCTGTTCAGTCATTTGCCCCGTTTGAAACCCAAATCTAGATTGTCCACTTGTAGGTGTTTGGTCTGGACCTGGACACCCTGTCGGGTCGGGTCTGGACCCGGACACCCTGTTGGGTCGGGTTTGGACCCGGACTCCCTGTCGGGTCGGGTCTGGACCTGGACTCCCTGTTGGGTCGGGTCCTCAGGGTCGTCAGGGACGAGGTCCGTCTGAAGAACCTTTTACTGATCGGCTTCGACCGCTCTTAAAGTGGAAAAGTGGACGAGACGCGTCCACGTCTCTGATGTCATGAGCAGAGTTCTCCCAGGTCCTGGAGTCCTGAGGGGACTCATGTTCTGCTGACGGGACTGAGGGAACCCTTTGTTTGTTGCCAGCAGAGAAGACACTGCTGTCTCTCTTTGTGCTCTTTGACAGAGAACCACCCTAAATCTATGTCAGCATTTTAGATTTGGTCGTTTGCACCCAACAGTGAACTCTTCTGCACAAGTTTCCTTCCCTACCTCGGATCGCGTGCCTTCTGATCGCATCTCTCTCAGCTGGGACGGCTTAATGTTCCGTTTTCAAAAGTGTCAAACCTCTTCAAACCCCACTGCCATACCCGGTACCCTGAAGTGCCTTTCTCTCTCTCTCTTTTATTTTTTAAATCCCCAAACCTCTGAAGCGACGCTGTTGTCGTGACATGAGCTCAGCATGGAAGATCCCTGTGAAAGTGCCTGAGTCCGTTTGCGGAAACGTGACAAACGTCACAAATAACTCTGTAAACATGTTGCATGCTTTATGCAAATCAGCAGAGCATGTGCCGGGTGATGAGTTTGAGGTCGTGATGTATATTCTGGAAGGCTGCTGGCTGGTAACCGCCTCAACTTACAAGAGGGCATGAAGCCTGATGGAGGCCAGTTCCCTCAGTGGCCTCTTAACGCTCTGGGTTCTGCACGCTCTCTCTGGAAGGAAGGCCAACGTTTGAGCTCGCTTGTGGACGTGAAATGTGGAGCGAAGCGGCGAGACTTCGTTCTGAAGGTTAAACACTGGATATGCATTACTGTAACGAGTTAGCCCTCAGCATTTTGACTCTGTAATACACTGTACTGTATAATGTATATTATGTACATACAGAACACTTTATACAGTATGTGAAATGCTAAATAAAGCAGTAGGATGAATGGGAACGTCTGGAATGTTTTTTTTACGTAAACACAAAGCGTTATCTGACTTTAAAGTGAGGAATCCGACCGTCTGTGTTCTTCTCACACATCGAGCACCGCTCATCTGATCTCCTTCACATTTGGCGAGTGTTTTGCTGGAGAACCAACGGAGCGCTTTGTGGAACGTTGTGCGATTCGGATAGGCGAGCGCCGGTCTGTGAGGCAGAGGGGCGGAGCTTAAAATGGCCCATTGACTGCGGCTCACTTTAGATGCTGGGTATGTTAACAGGGTTCATACGGTCATGGAAAAGTCATGGAATTTTAAAATGGTTATTTCCAGGCCTGGAAAAGTCCTTGAAAAAAATAAAATCCCAAAAGTCATGTAAATGTGTTCATGACGTTCATTTACGCTGAGTTTGAAATAATTAATATGCTTTTAAAAGAAAGACGCTCAAAATATAAGCAGGCATCCATACAGGCATCTATATAAATATTTATTCTTTTAATCAAACTATTGTCTCATTCATTTGAGTCATTTAAGGTTTACTGTATGCTTTGTATTCTCATTGTTAGTTTAAATACTACATTTACTCACTTTTTACTGTTTACACCCAGATTTCACTAAATGTTTGTAATGGACATTTGGTTTAAAGTCATGGAGATCCATTGATCAGAATGTGTATGAACCCTGTGTTAAGGTTACAACCAATAGAAGGGACCACACCTCCACCTTAAACGACTTGGAAAACAGTCCACCGTCACCACTGCAGGCTATTACTATGATCCTAGGTTCTGATGGCACAGACCCCGTCCTACACTAAATATAAACTGATATATAACTGACAAGAATGGTTGTTAGGCCTGTATGGCAATGAAGAGGTTAACATGTACACTGAAATATAATGACTGAAAGGCTTTAAATGATATGACAGGACGAGTGCTGATTGAATTAGTTAGGTTGTATCCAGGAGCTATGTAAAGGATAGGACCGCCATGAGGTTAGGACTTGCTTCAGTAATAGGAAGATAGGTTTTTAGAATGATCACAATTTATTTTTCACAGTGATACATGGTCAAACACAGTGCACTACATCAATGTACAGTAGATACTTAGATTGACAGCCTCCTGTATGTGTAAGGCCACTAGGAACTGCTCAAAGCTTCTCCTGGTAGGAGACGTGAACACGTAGCAGCGCTGAGACTCATCACTCCTTCATCCAACCCAGACCCTCCTGTGTGGAGCCTACAGTGGACAGAGGTCATGATACACATGCATATTGTTGTTCCACGATATATGGAATAAGAAGAGCACCCACCCAGTGGCTTGTATTCACAGCCCACGTATCCCTGGTAGTGGAGGGCCTCCAGTGTGGTGAACAGGTATCTGTAGTTGAGCTCTCCAGCGCTGTCGGGCTCATTCCTGCCTGGAACCTGAGCAATCTGCACATGACCTGAGGAAGAGGCCATCTTTATTCTGGATGAACTCCAGAGGCTTCAGTGAGCTCTCTGGCCAACAACACTCTGCTTCGTCATAGTGAGGCTGGAGAGGCTCGAGCAGTTTATTGTAGGAAATCAAAGCTTCACCGATTAAATGCAAGAGTCTCTGATCCAAACTCCTCTGCATCTTAATTAAACAATTATCTGAGTCAAACTGGGTCACGTGTAGCCACAAGCTGCAGAAATGTGCAAACACTCCAGAGACTCGCTGCCCGACAACCCACACCCCAACGACACAAGGTTGATTCCCAACCCCAACCACACAAGGTCGATTCCCAACCCCAACGACACAAGGTCGATTCCCAACCCCAACCCCACAAGGTCGATTCCCAACCCCAACCCCACAAGGTCGATTCCCAACCCCAACCACACAAGGTCGATTCCCAACCCCAACGACACAAGGTCGATTCCCAACCCCAACCCCACAAGGTCGATTCCCAACCCCAACCCCACAAGGTCGATTCCCAACCCCAACGACACAAGGTCGATTCCCAACCTCAACCCCACAAGGTCGATTCCCAACCCCACAAGGTCGATTCCCAACCCCACAAGGTCGATTCCCAACCCCAACTACACAAGGTCGATTCCCAACCCCAACCCCACAAGGTCGATTCCCAACCCCACAAGGTCGATTCCCAACCCCAACAGGTCGATTCCCAACCCCAACTACACAAGGTCGATTCCCAACTACACAAGGTCGATTCCCAACCCCAACAGGTCGATTCCCAACCCCAACTACACAAGGTCGATTCCCAACCCCAACCACACAAGGTCGATTCCCAACCCCAACCTCAACCATTCGAGGTAGATTCTTCTAGACACAACCCAAAAGCTGAAAGAAAGAGGTGAATGACGTGTACTAGAGATGCGTGGATTGCAGCTACATCCGCAGCGGGTCGGGTCAGAACAATTAACATTCTGATTGACAGTGGATGGGCTGCGGGTGGATGAAACAATACATCATTAATCCTCATTAAAAAAATAAACCATCCTTATATAATAAGACCATTGTTTTTCTTCCTTTGAGACAACAATTTAGTTTGTGGCACTTTGTGGAACCGCTTTAAAAGCTGCACTTATACATATTTTAACATTAACAACCGGGCAAATGACCCAAACAGACTCCATCGGTTCCAGCCTGCTTCAATAGGCTTATAATATCAATAAAATAATTTTGGAGCACTGACTGTAATGAAGGGTAAATATAAATACCAAGATATCTAACGGTCACTAGGATATGAGATGAAGTGTTGGGGGATTAAAAGAGGAATTTAGATCAAACCGATAAGAAGCCTGGATGCAATGAGGTCACTGGTCACCAAGGCTGAAGGATTCGAGTACATCATATTTTAGCTCACATCCTACTCACCAATTATGGGTAAATACTTGTGTATGTTCTGCGTCAGGTTTCCATCCATTATTTGCCAGTGAAAGACGTCCTGAAACGGTTCACACGTGTTCAGGCGACAGTTTCATCATATCTGGTTTCATTCCTTTTATTGTAAAGAGCACCCACCATTTGCAGCTTGATGTTTGGCTTTCCAACCTTCTCCAGGATCGCAGCGGCTGCAGACACAAAGGAGGATGAGCGGAGACATATGACTCATGCAGGTAACCAGAGAGGAGGTGTGGAGGAATGACACAGACAATAAGATCACACTGCAGCATCCAGCCTGCAGCTCGGGGAGTTTACTTTGAGCTTGAATTACAGAATGTGCCGTGCACTCGCATCAATATGTGTTAATGGAGCTAAATGACTTATTACTGGCCAGCTTTCCATGTCATATCAGAAACATGACGTGGAGGGTTAGGGTTAGCTCAACGCTGTGACTAGATGTGACACGACGGGCAAAGAGAAGGGTTTCGTTGCATTTGCCTGACTGTCTCAGCGGGACGTGTCTCACCCTGATGAGGAGAGTCCAGGAAGTACCTGGGATCAGTCATCCTCGTGTTGATTGGCTCAATCAAACCCGTGATTCCTTCCTGTGAGGAGACATTTCACAGCATTCACATCATCACCAACTCCATAGGAACCATTCATGGAGGGTGCTGTGATGTTAACTGATCTCATTTAAATGATATGATATGCCTGCAGCTATATGAATACCACAATATCCATGTCCAAGACAACCAAAAACACAAGAGTCAGTTCCTCTCTACACTCTTCATTCAGTAGATGGAAGTAAAAACATAACGTTAGTTATTACACTAGTTATGAAAAGAAGAAAACAGAATAACCGACGTGTGTGTGATTTGGTTCAAGAGAGTTTTGGGTAATTGTGTGTTTTTGCTACTTTCCCAGAGTCTAATGAAAGCCTGAGGACCGACCTTTCCTATGTATTCGGCTGCGTCTGAGGTTATTTCACAAGCAGTGTGACATGGGATCAAATAACATAATCATGATGTGGTGCAGCGGTTGCCAGGTTTGGTACACAGACCACAACCTGTCCTCTGTGACCATATCTGGTTAAATCATTTTTATTAAGATATATTTGATAAGTTGTGTAATGATGGATCACTAGGTCTATATATATATATATATATAATGTCATTGAGAGAGCCATACCTCTGGAGTGTCATGCTCACTCATTCTGTAACACATTTGTGTGGATATACTTTGAATCATATTTAAATATTTCTCTTCGTTTGAGTCGTACACACATTCTATTGTCTCTTTGCGGTCGGTTTCCCGCTTTCTTTCTGCAGAGATCCAGTTTCACCTGGATCACACTGCTGGGAGGACTTGTTGTGTTGGACAGAAGAGGTCACCGACCTTTGAGAAGAGATCAGCAGCGTAGTTTAGGTTCTGCACAAAGACGGCCTCCATCTCCTCGGCAACCGCCGCTCTGTGTGAGCCCAGGGGAACCCTCCCCGCCATCAGGTGGATCCTGACAGGTAGGAAATATGTTATACATAAAGTTCAACTATTCTGCTTTTGGACTCTCACTTTAAGGCTGATTCCTCATCACGAAACACAGACGGCCTGAAAAGAACTCTCAGCAGTGAAACATGATTTCAAGGCGCATTATTATAATTTAACTAATTAGTCGTTAACTACCCCTGAACCACCTGAGACGCGTCTACACCTTGACAGCAGCCAGAAGCCTGAGGGGACAGCGTCAGACCAGACCGCGTGGAGGTCCAGGTCTAAGGGACGGCTGCAACACGTGGTCTGCATTGACGGGTCCCAAGAGCCGAGGGGCCGAAGAAGTCTGGACCGACCGGGACCGGGGGGCGGGGTTTACTAAGACATGTGACCTACAGGACTCTGACCGAGAGAAACTCTGGTCTGATGAACCAGGAGGAAACCAGGTCCTGGGGCTGGTGGAGCAGGGAGATATGAGTATGAATACATATAAGAAATGTAATGAAGTGTGCTCTCCTTATGCACAAGCTCATGTGTTCCACTTCACTGACCCTCAGGTTAGACCAGTGGTTCTCAAACTGTGGGGCGCGACCCTCTAGTGGGGCGCGGTGGTATTACAGGTGGGGCGCGAGGGAGATGCTGTTTTTTTATACATTATTTTTTGGTATAATGCTTTATTTATCCCATAGTGGATAAATTATTCTCTGCATGTTACATCCTTAGTAATGAAGGAGCAGTGAGCTGCTGTGGAGCTCTGGGCTTCAGGGTCTTCAAGGACACTTCAACATGAAACTATGAGACCAGGATGAACGCTACCTTGTGGCTTCAGGACGACCTCTCTCCATGAACATGAGAACTTCACATGGTACCAAAGTACAAAGTACACGGACATAAAACGTCGTCACGCCGTTGACAGGTGTTTTGCTAAAAGTCTCCATGAGGTCTTTTCTGCTGTTGTCTCTCAAACAGAAAACAGATCTCAGCTCAACGTTGAGCATGAATTGAGAGCCGTATCAAATCTACAACCTGTGTATAAAAGATGTGTAGAGGAAAGCAGCTCACTGCTCCACTAATACTGACACAACCTGATGCTCACACATCTCACTCATTCTGTTTTCACAGGTTGAACGTTATCGTTATCATCTTGAACATATATTCAGTGCTAAACAGGTTATTTGAGCCACGGTAAGCCTCTACAGGAGCAGCAGGAGGCCGTCCTCACCGTGTGCAGTCCAAAGCTCTGGCGTACTTCAGAGCCAGATCCAGACCCCGTCTGAACTCTGCCTCCCGTCCAGGAACGGCTCCGAGGCCCAGGTCGCCTCTTTTCACATCTCCTGCAACACACCATCCTTATTCCATCTTCATCATCATCATCACCCTCTAACTGTTACACTCATGAAGTATCACTACAACGTGTGTGTAGGTGTGTGTTGCTTTACTACTCTGTCACCCCCAGTTATTTTTAATTTTAATTTTTCTCTTCTTTCTTTCTTCTTACCGGTCTTACCACTCCTCTGCACACTTCATATTTAAACACTCATGCCACTTAACGTACACTTTAACTTAAACACACACGTCACTTTAACGTACACTTACATTAACGTATCTGTTGTCTGAGCACTTTATCTTATCTTACACTTATTTAATACCCACTGCACTGTTGTTGTCGTTGGTTGTTGTTTGTCTTGTCTAACGTCCCATGTCCATGTCTAAGTATGAACCTTCCGCCTCGAAAAATTCCTCGTTTGTGAAAACATTCCTGGCAATAAACAGTTTCTGATTCTGATTCTGATGTGTGTGTGTTGCTTTACTAATGTGTGTAGGTGTGTGTGTGTGTGTGGGTATTGCTTTAGGTGTGTGTGTTGCTTTACTAGTGTGTGTGTGTGTTGCTTTACTAGTGAGTGTGTGTGTGTGTGGCTTTACTGAGGTCTTTGTACTGGCTTCCTGTCAAACAAAGAATTGACTTTAAAATCCTGCTGCTGGTTTATAAAGCACTGAATGGTTTAGGGCCTAAGTATGTTTGTGATCTACTGCTGGTCTACCTTATGAACCATCCCGACCCCTCAGGTCGTCTGGGACTGGTCTACCTTATGAACCATCCTGACCTCTCAGGTGGTCTGGGACTGGTCTACCTTATGAACCATCCTGACCCCTCAGGTGGTCTGGGACTGGTCTACCTTATGAACCATGTGACCCCTCAGGTGGTCTGGGACTGGTCTACCTTATGAACCATCAGACCCCTCAGGTGGTCTGGAACTGGTCTACCTTATGAACCATCCTGACCCCTCAGGTGGTCTGGGACTGGTCTACCTTATGAACCATCAGACCTCTCAGGTGGTCTGGGACTGGTCTACCTTATGAACCATCAGACCTCTCAGGTGGTCTGGGACTGGTCTACCTTATGAACCATCAGACCCCTCAGGTGGTCTGGGACTGGTCTACCTTATGAACCATCAGACCCCTCAGGTGGTCTGGGACTGGTCTACCTTATGAACCATCCTGACCTCTCAGGTGGTCTGGGACTGGTCTACCTTATGAACCATGTGACCCCTCAGGTGGTCTGGGACTGGTCTACCTTATGAACCATGTGACCCCTCATGTGGTCTGGGACTGGTCTACCTTATGAACCATGTGACCCCTCAGGTGGTCTGGGACTGGTCTACCTTATGAACCATGTGACCCCTCATGTGGTCTGGGACTGGTCTACCTTATGAACCATGTGACCCCTCATGTGGTCTGGGACTGGTCTACCTTATGAACCATGTGACCCCTCAGGTGGTCTGGGACTGGTCTACCTTATGAACCATCAGACCCCTCAGGTGGTCTGGGACTGGTCTACCTTATGAACCATCCTGACCTCTCAGGTGGCCTGGGACTGGTCTACCTTATGAACCATCCTGACCCCTCAGGTGGTCTGGGACTGGTCTACCTTATGAACCATCAGACCCCTCAGGTGGTCTGGGACTGGTCTACCTTATGAACCATGTGACCCCTCAGGTGGTCTGGGACTGGTCTACCTTATGAACCATGTGACCCCTCATGTGGTCTGGGACTGGTCTACCTTATGAACCATGTGACCCCTCAGGTGGTCTGGGACTGGTCTACCTTATGAACCATGTGACCCCTCATGTGGTCTGGGACTGGTCTACCTTATGAACCATCAGACCTCTCAGGTGGTCTGGGACTGGTCTACCTTATGAACCATGTGACCTCTCAGGTGGTCTGGGACTGGTCTACCTTATGAACCATGTGAC
Source organism: Myoxocephalus aenaeus (assembly GCA_038501785.1). Lineage (NCBI taxonomy): Eukaryota > Metazoa > Chordata > Actinopteri > Perciformes > Cottidae > Myoxocephalus > Myoxocephalus aenaeus. The sequence continues at coordinate 157,404 of JBAMJR010000182.1, forward strand.
CCCTCAGGTGGTCTGGGACTGGTCTACCTTATGAACCATGTGACCCCTCAGGTGGTCTGGGACTGGTCTACCTTATGAACCATCCTGAGCTCTCAGGTGGTCTGGGACTGGTCTACCGTATGAACCATGTGACCCCTCAGGTGGTCTGGGACTGGTCTACCTTATGAACCATCCTGAGCTCTCAGGTGGTCTGGGACTGGTCTACCTTATGAACCATGTGACCCCTCAGGTGGTCTGGGACTGGTCTACCTTATGAACCATCCTGAGCTCTCAGGTGGTCTGGGACTGGTCTACCTTGTGAACCATGTGACCCCTCAGGTGGTCTGGGACTGGTCTACCTTATGAACCATGTGACCCCTCAGGTGGTCTGGGACTGGTCTACCTTATGAACCATCCTGAGCTCTCAGGTGGTCTGGGACTGGTCTACCTTATGAACCATGTGACCCCTCATGTGTTCTGGGACTGGTCTACCTTATGAACCATCCTGACCCCTCATGTGGTCTGGGACTGGTCTACCTTATGAACCATGTGACCCCTCATGTGGTCTGGGACTGGTCTACCTTATGAACCATCCTGACCCCTCAGGTCGTCTGGGACTGGTCTACCTTATGAACCATCCTGACCCCTCAGGTGGTCTGGGACTGGTCTACCTTATGAACCATCAGACCTCTCAGGTGGTCTGGGACTGGTCTACCTTATGAACCATCCTGACCTCTCAGGTGGTCTGGGACTGGTCTACCTTATGAACCATCAGACCTCTCAGGTGGTCTGGGACTGGTCTACCTTATGAACCATGTGACCCCTCATGTGGTCTGGGACTGGTCTACCGTATGAACCATGTGACCCCTCAGGTGGTCTGGGACTGGTCTACCTTATGAACCATGTGACCCCTCATGTGGTCTGGGACTGGTCTACCTTATGAACCATGTGACCCCTCAGGTGGTCTGGGACTGGTCTACCTTATGAACCATGTGACCCCTCATGTGGTCTGGGACTGGTCTACCTTATGAACCATGTGACCCCTCAGGTGGTCTGGGACTGGTCTACCTTATGAACCATGTGACCCCTCAGGTGGTCTGGGACTGGTCTACCTTATGAACCATGTGACCCCTCAGGTGGTCTGGAACTGGTCTACCTTATGAACCATCCTGACCTCTCAGGTGGTCTGGGACTGGTCTACCTTATGAACCATCCTGACCTCTCAGGTGGTCTGGGACTGGTCTACCTTATGAACCATCAGACCCCTCATGTGGTCTGGGACTGGTCTACCTTATGAACCATCCTGACCCATCAGGTGGTCTGGGACTGGTCTACCTTATGAACCATCCTGACCTCTCAGGTGGTCTGGGACTGGTCTACCTTATGAACCATCCTGACCTCTCAGGTGGTCTGGGACTGGTCTACCTTATGAACCATCAGACCTCTCAGGTGGTCTGGGACTGGTCTACCTTATGAACCATCCTGACCTCTCAGGTGGTCTGGGACTGGTCTACCTTATGAACCATCAGACCTCTCAGGTGGTCTGGGACTGGTCTACCTTATGAACCATCCTGACCTCTCAGGTGGTCTGGGACTGGTCTACCTTATGAACCATCAGACCTCTCAGGTGGTCTGGGACTGGTCTACCTTATGCACCATCAGACCTCTCAGGTGGTCTGGGACTGGTCTACCTTATGAACCATCAGACCTCTCAGGTGGTCTGGGACTGGTCTACCTTATGAACCATCAGACCTCTCAGGTGGTCTGGGACTGGTCTACCTTATGAACCATCAGACCTCTCAGGTGGTCTGGGACTGGTCTACCTTATGAACCATGTGACCCCTCAGGTGGTCTGGGACCGGTCTACTTTCTGTTCCAAGAGTCAGAACTAAACATGGAGAAGCCGCGTTCAGCTTTTCTGCTCCACACATCTGGAACAAGGTCCCTGAAAGCTGCAGGTCTGCTGAGACCCTCAGCTCCTTTAAGTCCAGATTGAAGACTTTTGTTTGCTGTTGCCTTTAATTGATCCAGATTCAATTGCTGCATCTCACTTCTGCATTTTATTTCTTAAACTGCACTGCAACTTTTATTCCATTTTTATTTTGTATTTAGCTTTTTGACTGTTTTAATGTTTTCTTAACTGTTTTAAATCCTGTTTTCTCTGCATTATGTTTTGATGCTCTTAATGGTTTTATGTGAAGCACTTTGAATCGCCTTGTTGTTGAAATGTGCTACACAAATAAACTTGTCTTGCCTTTACTAATGTGTGTAGGTGTGTGTGTGTGTGTGTGTGGCTTTACTAATGTGTGTGTGTGTGTGGCTTTACGAATGTGTGTGTGTGTGTGTGTGTGTGTGGCTTTACTAATGTGTGTGTGTGTGTGTGTGGCTTTACTAATGTGTGTGTGTGTGGCTTTACTAATGTGTGTGTGTGGCTTTACTAATGTGTGTGTGTGTGTGGCTTTAGGTGTGTGTGAGAGAGAGAGAGAGAGAGTGAGTGTGTGCGTGTTGCTTTAGGTGTGTGTGTGTTGCTTTAGGTGTGTGTGTGAGTGAGAGAGAGAGTGTGTGTGTGTGTGTTGCTTTAGGTGTGTGTGTTGCTTTACGTGTGTGTGTGTGTGTGTGTGTGTGTGTATGTGTTGCTTTACTAGTGTGTGTGTAGGTGTGTGTGTTGCTTTACTAATGTGTGTGTAGGTGTGCGCGTGCGCGCGGCGCTGCAGGCTCGTACCGGGCGGCGTGTTGATGAGCACCAGCTGCAGCCCCGTGGCCTCCCTGGCTCTCCGCAGCTCCTCCAGGTCGGCCTCGTAGAGCCAGGCGGCCTCCACGGCCCGGAAGCCCGCCGCGGCGGCCGCGTACATCCTCTGGCTGAAGTCCGGCAGCTCCGTGAACAGCCACGAGATGTTGGCGCAGAACTTAAGCGGCGCCATGACGGAGACCCGGGGCCAACGACCCGGGGTTTAACGACCCGAGTTCAGGCGGAACCTTCAGGCGGAACCTCAGGCGGCAGCAGCCGGGGCTACACGGGCCGCTTTAGATGAGCTCTTTGTTTACGCCGACTTACCTTCTGTTTGTGGCGCTAGCTATATCAATGTGCATATATTCATCTTGCACATAGTTAGAAGTAGACAGAAGTGTGACAGCGTCTGACCGAGGAGACTGTTGTTATTGTCACATGACCGAAAGCAGCGTGCTTCCGCTCTGTGAAGTACGCATGCGCGGAAAGAAATAAGGCAAACTTCTCCCATCTTTTTCTTTTTTCTTTTATTCAAATTTGACAATTTGACAATAGCAAACGGCAAAATACATAAAAAATACAGTTAATCCAACAAGCCAGGGGGCAACACGTGTGTGTGTGTGTGTGCGTGTGTGCGTGCGTGCGTGCGTGTGTGTGCTCAGACTCCCACCTGTTGTAACGAGCCTCCATAGGCCAGACTCGGGTTCCTGGTGGAGTTGAAAGCAGACCAGCTCTCAGGAGCAGACAGGACATTGCATGGATTTCTCTTCTTCAGGCTCATGTTGGACCGACCGCTTCCAAATGCTGATGGATGTCTCCGCTACACAGAGGAAATGAGGTCAGAGGTCACATGAAAGGCACCGCTCTCTGTGTTTCAGGTGAGCCCTCCGAGGCAAACTTGTATTTGTGGTGTTGGGCTATATAAAATAAATTGAATTGTTCAAATGTAATCTAGTAAAATGTAGAGTTGGTGAGAAACTTGAATAAAGTTGTTTGATGGAGATGTTTTCACAACAACATGAATATATATCAGAGATGAATTATGACCTTTACACAAACTCTAATAATACATCATGAAAAGTACTAATGAGACGATTTTTCTAATCAATACAAGTAAAATGTTTTATTTCCTTATCATTCAAATTGTGTGTTTTTATGAAGAAAAAAAAACACAACAGATGACAATACCAAAGTAAAAGGATAACATTTAGAATTGTTGATGGTTTACAGACTTGAAGACGCTGAAAGGATTTTTGGGACGGAGGCAAATCATTTGCATAATCAAACAACAAAGGAGTCTACATCTGTTAATATGAACATCAGTGATTAGTATTGGTGGGGAAAAAACGTGATCAGGGATCTAAAAGTTATATTTTCTCCCTGTTTTCTTTTTTGCTGATCTGATCTGTGACTTATGGAAGCCCGTTTCTGCCACAAAAAAGTCATAATTATGAGATAATAAAGTCGAAATTATGAGATAGAAAGTCGAAATTATGAGATAGAAAGTCATAATTATGAGAAAAAAAGTCATAATTATGAGTTAATAAAGTCGAGATTATGAGATAAAAAGTCATAACTATGAAATAGAAAGTTGAAATTATGAGATAAAAAGTCATAATTATGAGATAATTACTTTATCTCATAATTTTTTTAAACGGGCTTCCATAGAGACTTGATCCCGATACAATCCGAACCCTGAGGTTTATGATCCGTTGCACCGCTATATGCTTATTTGTCTCTATATACACACACACACACACACACACACACACACACACACACACACACACCCATAATACCTAATCAAACCTTAAGGACTCTCAGATCACAGAACCCATTTATTCAGAAGTCTAGCCTCATCAAGACGGCGTCAGAGAGAACTCCTCTGGAGCTGCTGGACAGACGTCACGTTGTTCCATTTGGAGGACTTGTATCTACAGCACACATGCAGGGATTTTAGTATTTATAGCTAATCATTCTTGTAACCCATCCAAATATTCTGCGTGGCAATATGTGGCCTACAGCTGAGCGTGTCGTCACAGGCAGCTTTCCATCTGACACGTGCTGCTGAAGCCTCCGATAGGTGCACGGGTTCCAGGCTGCCATCGCCTTCACAGGTGTCCAGAGTCACTGCCGGCTCCATTTATCTCTGAGCAAACATCCCTGCTGACTTAGTCTAATATATGCAAATGCTCACGCGGTGGCACCTCTGACAACAGCTGATAAGGGCAGTTCAGCTCGGCGGTGTCATTCACCCCCTCTGGCTGTGGAGCCGTACAGTCACTGCACTCCACGGCAGATACGCTACAGTAAAAATAACTAAAACCAGTCGTCCCCGCTGAGAGGCTTGTGTCGACTTCAAAGATCCATTTATTCACAAGAGCAGCCGTGCAAACCACGCGTTTCACCACATCCTGATCCGCCTGGTGTTACAACCGCCTGACGAGCAAAGAGCAAGAAGTGGTGCAGCATCCACCCAGCGGGCGGGACTGTTTCTCTTGGGTGGATTTTGGCCCCTTGAGACAAAAGTGGGTCAGGATCCCTTTAGAAAGACTCTTTTTACTGCAGCAGGTCTGACAGTCTGGCCCGCTCAGGCCTGGGTCTGGTTCTGGTTCTCCCGTAATAAACTGAGACAGTTTCATACAAGTTCCTCACTGTAACCTTCAATACAGGCAAATATACTTCATGCTGTCTATTAGTAGATGGTTTAACATGTTTAATGTGCTCCTCCATTGCTGTGCTCCATTCTGTTCAGAACAGCTGTCTGCAGCTGGAAACGAGTCTGGACCAAAACGTGTGTACAGTAGATCCTCCGTAACTAAAACAACGAGCTGAAAGAGGCTCCTAGGCTCCTCCTGCACTATTATACCGGTGCACGTCGTCGGCCTGCTTCTCTACCAGGTGTCTGTCTGTCTGTGAGCAGCCGTTGACTATTGTGAGCGTGTTTGTTTCTAGCCATCATTCACATTCATGTTTCGCTTCTTGGCATAAAAGGTCCTCTGCTGGTTGGTCGTTAGGAAGTTGGCTGCAGATCTTTAGCCAATAGTGTGGAAGTGACTGATTTGGTAAGCGACCCAGAGAGCGACACCGTGTTGGTGTGCCATCGTTAATCTGCTGCTGGGCCCCGCGGGAGGGGAGGGGGGCCCGGGACCCAGAACCAGCACTGTTTAGGGCCAACAGCAGCAGCAGCCTGTCAGACGTTGTGGAGGGCACGACGTGCTTGGTCTGGTTCTATCTTGTGCTCACACAGCAGTATTCTGCTGTTGATCAAGAAAAACGTGGTCTTGAAATATAATCTGGTGAGTTTTCCTAAATCTGCACCCATCCCTTCTTTTACTAGCAAAGCCCTGGAAAGCAGCGGTTCAAGGAAGTTAATATGAAATAAAGCCAACCTGAGATCTAAATATCCTGACGAAGCGGTGAGCGCCTGTGGAGGCTCAGCGCCGCACAACCAGAGGATCATCATCCTACAACACCAGCAGCTCTGCCCTGAAGACTGGGAGCGTCTGGGAGCTTTAAAAGTCCAGTTATGAACGACATGCATTAAAGATTTATATCTGTAATAATGTGATTGAGACTCTGCAAAAGGAGTTTATTTTGAAAAGCATTCCACTTCCTGCCCACTTTCAATCTGCTCTGTCTCCTTCATAAATAGACCATGCGTGTACGTTAGCTTAGCTTCGTGCTACGTGAAGGGAAAACGATGTTGAAACAACTGTGATGTAACGGCTTTTAGATACTGTTAAAAGCCACATTTTAATGTTACTGAGTAAAGTGACATGAAAAGCGGCGTTTTGATATAAAATGGGGGAAAATTGATGCGTTTATGGGCAATTTCATCTTTCCATGGAGCAGAGCGGAGAGACGCTTCTGAAAGGCCTTCTTTGTGTCATAAAGCATAACTCGTAGTCTGGCTGTGTTCGCTCCGGTGCAGGCACACCCAGTGGGCGTCATGCGGGGACAACCTTGATAAATATATAAGTAAAGCTTGTTGTTTTATCTTTTTGATGGCATTGTTTTGTTGTTTATTCATGGTGCGTTTATGCATTTGAGTCTGGGGGATAAATATAACAGAATATGGATTATATTTTTGACCCGCGCTGCCTAGTTGGACTGTTCTGGTCTGAGTTGTGGGAGTTCTGCTGACTTGCGATGCCAATACATATACGGGGAATGGTCCGTCATGCAACTAGGAACCGGATCAGCCGACTTCACATCAATGGCTTTGGTTGATCTCCACCTTCAGGGGCTTGAGCGACGGCTGACCCGAAACCCGTTCACACGCAGTGGTCACTAAGTAGACCGCTGGCCGAGGCCGTCTTGTTCCTGTATGAGCTTTGATGGCACAGTTGCACATCAGCCACCACAGTGACACAGGCTACTCATTACTTGAAAAAAAATGTAATGTCTAAAGAGGAATAAAGAGGTTGTCATAATTTGTGCGTGAAAAGGTTAACTTTCAGAAGGAAACAGAAATCCAGCCCGTGCATTCAAACCAGCCTCTTTATAACCCCAACCTTTTTTTTTTAAAGATGGCAGGAGGAGTCATTTAAAAACATTGGGCACAACTTTACTAGAATGATCGTCTTTCTCCTCAGTACAAAGAGAAGCCTGTTGAGATCATAAAACGAGGAGCTCTGCGGGGCCTGCACAGTGAGAGCTCTCTGTGTTCACGTCAGTGGGCTTTTTTACTTTCAAGTGTATCTCTATAATGGTGAATATGCAAGTGATTTCCTCTGGAAATCATCAGCTCTCAGGAGGCTTCTTTCTCACGCAACTCTTGCAATATATGTACATTTTACATATTTCTCTCAACAACACCCTGTTACATGTTGACACTGAGTGCTGAGCTGCCCGGTACGACCACCTGCCGGTACGACCACCTGCGGTACGACCACCTGCCGGTACGACCACCTGCGGTACGACCACCTGCCGGTACGACCACCTGCGGTAAAACCACCTGCAGTAAAACCACCTGCGGTACGACCACCTGCAGTAAAACCACCTGCGGTACGACCACCTGCAGTAAAACCACCTGCGGTACGACCACCTGTGGTAAAACCACCTGCGGTACGACCACCTGCCGGTACGACCACCTGCCGGTACGACCACCTGCGGTAAAACCACCTGCAGTAAAACCACCTGCGGTAAAACCACCTGCAGTAAAACCACCTGCGGTACGACCACCTGTGGTAAAACCACCTGCGGTACGACCACCTGCCGGTACGACCACCTGCCGGTACGACCACCTGCGGTAAAATCACCTGCGGTAAAATCACCTGCCGGTACGACCACCTGCGGTAAAACCACCTGCCGGTACGACCACCTGCGGTACGACCACCTGCGGTAAAACCACCTGCGGTAAAACCACCTGCCGGTACGACCACCTGCGTAAGACCACCTGCGGTAAGACCACCTGCGGTACGACCACCTGCGGTACGACCACCTGCGGTAAAACCACCTGCCGGTACGACCACCTGCGGTACGACCACCTGCGGTACGACCACCTGCGGTACGACCACCTGCGGTAAGACCACCTGCGGTACGACCACCTGCCGGTACGACCACCTGCGGTAAGACCACCTGCGGTACGACCACCTGCGGTAAGACCACCTGCGGTACGACCACCTGCGGTACGACCACCTGCGGTACGACCACCTGCGGTAAGACCACCTGCGGTACGACCACCTGCGGTACGACCACCTGCGGTACGACCACCTGCCGGTAAAACCACCTGCGGTAAGACCACCTGCGGTAAGACCACCTGCGGTAAGACCACCTGCGGTACGACCACCTGCCGGTACGACCACCTGCGGTAAAACCACCTGCGGTACGACCACCTGCGGTAAGACCACCTGCCGGTACGACCACCTGCGGTAAAACCACCTGCCGGTACGACCACCTGCGGTAAAACCACCTGCGGTAAAACCACCTGCAGTACGACCACCTGCAGTACGACCACCTGCCGGTACGACCACCTGCCGGTACGACCACCTGCGGTACGACCACCTGCGGTACGACCACCTGCGGTAAAACCACCTGCAGTACGACCACCTGCAGTACGACCACCTGCCGGTACGACCACCTGCCGGTACGACCACCTGCGGTACGACCACCTGCCGGTACGACCACCTGCCGGTACGACCACCTGCGGTACGACCACCTGCGGTACGACCACCTGCCGGTACGACCACCACCTGCCCGGTACGTCCACCACCTGCCCGGTACGTCCACCTGCCCGGCACGACCACCACCTGCCCGGTACGTCCACCTGTCCGGTACGTCCACCACCTGCCCGGCACGACCAACACCTGCCCGGTACGACGACCACCTGCCCGGTACGTCCACCTGCCCGGTATGTCCTCCTGCGGTAAGACCACCTGCCCGGTACGACCACCTGCTTCTTCTGCTGCTGGAGACGGAGCCCCAGAACAGCCACAATGATTCATTCCCCATCCATGTGAAGGAAACCTTTATGGCCCCATTAGCTTTGCACAAAAGACTATAAAAGGAACACCCACAACCATACATGGCTTCACATTACATAAAACATAAGAATTCGTCATTAAAATAAAAGCATAATTTGGGATTTTAGGTGCAAGTTCAAGGAGGTGCCTAACTCAGAGTGTGTGATCAGAGCTTGTTAAAGGGACATTTCACCCCAACATCCAAAAGACATACGTTTTAACAGCAGAGATGCAGTGAATCATCGCAGTAGAACCACATGGAGCCTGCAGTCTCTATACCGGGTGAGACCCTCCAGGATATAGAGACTGAAAAGCAGGCCTAGTGGCTAGAGGTGTTGCAGAAGGTGATTACAGTGTTATGGAGGAATGTGAAGCCACCATTGGAAGTGTATAGATGTAAATACTGCAGTTACCGAGACACAACTTCCCCACAAAGGAGTCGGACTGTAATGCAGATGTATTTTCTGTAGTAGTGATACATGGGAGAAAGAACTGAGTGCTACCCGCTCATTCATCTCTAGAGTCTCCCAACGGACATATGATGAAGTGTCTGGTTCAACATATCCCCCATATTTTGTGTAGTGGTTCAAAATGAAGACAAAAGAGTTGCCATTATAAACGGAACCCGTATAAGAACCGTCTGGTCGATGTGATGCTTACATTTGTTATGTGATCTATGGCCCATGTTTGTATGATTGCATAAAGAAATAACATTGAGTGCAACAACAAGAAAAATATTTTTTATAAACTCAACAACAACGTGTCTCTCCAGAAATCCTGACCTGGTTACTCAAGATACCAAACACCCTGTTGTGATCCATGTAAAGGGGAACTAATAGTTCCAGCAGCACCTGAATGCACCTGAGACCAAGGGGTGGAGCCTGTTTGAATGCCTGAGCATGCTGTACACGTTCAGGCAGTAAAGTAAATAATACTACCAGATGTTTATGATACTGCAGGAGGAGTCCCAGTATCAGAAAGTAACAGATAGGCTAAAGGTAAAATAACTTAAAGCTCAGCCATCAGCTGATCCACTAGTTGTATTTCCAAAACTTTTTACAGACCCTTCTCCCCGACTTGTCACTGTAAAACAATAAGAGCAGGTGTTACTAACTACATTATTGATGTCTAGGTTGAGACTGAGCATCACGTTGACGTTCAAGTGACAGCGCCCTCTAGTAGCCGTATGAATTTTTAATTTTTCCATCTGGAGCTTGGGAGGAAATAGCTTACACTAATAATATGGCAGTCAACTTTTTGCTTCCTGTCTCGCTCATGCGGTCAACAATAACCCCACATTCTGAAGAGTAAAGTGAATGCAAAAGCAGTGTTTTTAAACCGTGGCAGCCCGCCAAAGTCTATTTGGTCCCGCCATCGTTTCACAATGCACTGAAATACCTGCAGGCTGTCCTCAGTGCTCAGTGTCGGCAACCCTCTCCTTCACCGGGCTTTATGAGTACGAGTTGTTTGCCGTGCTATCATCGTTCACATACAACCAACGTTTATGATTCGATTATTTACGAGAGCACAGCGTAAAATGACTGTTATAAGTAAATGTCCTGCCTTCAAAATGTTACTTAAAGCTAGTAACAAGAGAATGAAGTGGTAAGAAGAGTACAATGAAACAATACATTTAAAACAACATGCTCTCTATCCAAGAAGCAAAAAGCCAAGAGACAAACTGATTTGTAGTCCGTCAGGGTGCCGTCCTCAGGAACGTCTTTTTGGTTTGTTGGCTGTGTCGTTAACTTCTATGGCCTCTAGGGGCCTTTAGGGGCCACAAGTGGGGCTCTACACTTGAAGCGTTCCTGTTGACTACGATGTATTTAATTAAATTTGACACGTTATGCTCATGCATTATTATTATCCCGTACGAGGGGTTGCCTGCTGATCAGTTAAAGTGATCGTGCTTGATGACACGACCAGAGAATATCTGCTGTATTTTAAGCTCAAGAAATGAGACTCTTTTCCCCACTTTGAATCCATAACACCTTATGATTCAAAGGAATGAATTGCAACACTGGGTTTCTCTTTGAATCTCAGTTTCTTTCAAGAATGGAAGTGCTTGTTATCATTGAACAGTAGAGAGGCTGCAGCTTTAAAACAGGAAGGAAGAAAAGACTGGTTAGATAAAGTAATGACTGCAGACTATAAAACTATACAATAATAGTTGTGCCATATTTCCTACAGGTATAATGATATCAAATAAAAAAATATGTCGGAGGGAAATATTTGTTCAGAATGTTTTAACAAAGAAACATTTGTCTGTAAATCAGTCAATGGAATGTATAGAAATCATCTGAAGACACTTTTCACTCAGAGCAGGTCTCTAGACGGAGACCCAACATTCCCCATGAGCAACAAGGGGTGAGAGAAAACTCCCTTAACGGGTAGATCTTTGGCAGGATCTGGGTTGACAGAGACAGCTATGATAATGATAGAAATAGGGATATAAGAGATCGATAATGGTAATAGCAGTAGTGGTAGCAGGGAAGGTAATATAAACATAGCAGTAGCAGTTGGTGTGAAGCACAACCCAGATCCATCCACTGAATGTCCACTGGTTTTCATCTTGTGCAAAACAAATCACAAAAATGTAATCGGCATATTAAAACATACACATTGACACATCTCACACACAGCAGTTTACTAAGGTTCTCTTCATTCCCTATATTTGTTTACACTATCTTAGCAAAGGAAACCAGCCATCCTGAACCTTGTTGCCCAGAAACAAGTTGAACTCTCTTTTAAAAATAGTAAAAAAACACAATTGTTTTCAGCAGGTGTCTTGTGGGATGTGTGAAGAGCAGTTCAGAATGAGTTCTCTCCCTCTCAGCTGGAGCACAAAGAGAGAGAGACACCCTACGGTTGTACGCTACAACAAATTAAAGGAATAGATTTATTATGGAATAGTATTTTGAGAAATTCACTCACTTGTTTTTTTACATCAATCTCATGTGTGTGAACTTTTTGACTTTGGAAATAGTAATAAGAGATCTGGCAATAATAATTTACTAAATTATTTCTTTATTCAGCAGTATATACAGGCAGTTCAACGTCTACTCATCCTCTACACTTAGTACCAACAATACAGGTGTCTCTACAGGTATGTAACTGTGTTTCCAGCCTACATTTAGGTCGTACTTTGGATCGTAATTCAGACTTGAGCTCCACTTATCTCAGAAACATGATGGAAACATATGTTCCTCCCAGGTATCAGACATTAGAACGGCCAGGTGTGATTAGTTTGTCACATTTGTTAAAGTCATTAGTCAAAATCCCTGCACTGATTGTTCATTAATACACTAAAATGCTTTGGAATTGAAGTCTTTTCATGTTTGGTTGAAGACTTAAGAACTTAGCCTCAATGCAAAACATCAACATCTATTCCTCTGAACATGTCTTCTTATCACGAGCTGCAGTGTGACGATGGCTGCATACTATACTGTTGAAACACTTATTGACGGCCTAATGCTAGACATGCGCTTATCTAGTATGAATGGCGTATCCTCCCGGCTCTGGTGGAGTGAGGTATGGTAGGTTTGAGACTTTAGGCCTCATATGAAAGAATCTTTTGGGTCAAAGCTCGGTTCACAGTTGCTAAGGGGACATCATCATCATCCAAGATAAGTTTGGACTCATTCAGTCTCGTCGTCTGTATTCATTTGTGCAATCCAAAAAGAAACGCTTACTCATGTGCGTTTTGTCACCTTCATATTATCAAGTGCAAATTCAGATACATACTGGACGAGCTCTCAGAAAGAGGTTACCAACTCATTAGGATCTTCCATGTTGACATGAATGCTCTGTAACAAATTGGAAACTGGTAATTATAGTAACTCTGATATGACCCGAATGCAGCATTAATGTGGGGTTGGAAGGGGAGGGAGGCCTTGTTTTTAGGTTGGATGTGAGTTCAGACTGAAAGCAAGTCTATGTTTAGAGGCGGCCCAAAGGCGGCATACAAAGTCACTGCATGCTGAGTGGATGCAAACGGATGTAAATTCAAATTGACATCTGGTTTTGAGATCAGTGACTCGATGACGAGCTGGAGCCATCCTTAGCATGACCCCCCTAACACTATATACAACTAGAGAACAGAGCATCAGTGGTTGGGCTTCCAGTTACAACACTGACCCCAGCCTGCAGTCTGCTAGCTAGCACTGGTGTACTGGCCGTTTGCCATCAGCGGACGGTCAAAGAAATTCAGTAACGTTGTTTTGTGTGGCCTGCCATTCGGGTCGTGCATGGGAGCGTGCTGCATGCAGTTCACTTCATGGCTCCGCAAGTTAAATGGTGGATAAATCCCCACAAAATGACATAAATCAATAAAATAAATCAGAAATGGATCAATTTGGTCCAATAGCATTTGGAAATTCTAGAAGAGAAGCAAGATTCCTTTCATTCTCTTCACATTCAAATTACCTCAAGGCTAAACAGGAAGTTAGTCGGTTCTAACGTTAACACTCTGCTAAAGTAGCATGCAGCAGTGAGATGGCCATGTGGTTCATACTGCAACTGTACACATGTAATCAATCCTCACCCACAATTTGCCACATACATGGCTTCAGAGGACATGTCTTCAGAGGACATGTCTTCAGCAGATATGTCTTCAGAGGACATGGCTTCAGAGGACATGGCTTCAGAGGACATGTCTTCAGAGGACATGTCTTCAGAGGACATGTCTTCAGAGGACATGGTTTCAGCAGACATGGCTTCAGAGGACATGGCTTCAGCGGACATGTCTTCAGAGGACATGTCTTCAGAGGACATGGCTTCAGCAGAGATGTCTTCAGAGGACATGGCTTCAGCAGACATGTCTTCAGAGGACATGTCTTCAGCAGATATGTCTTCAGAGGACATGGCTTCAGAGGACATGGCTTCAGAGGACATGGCTTCAGCGGACATGTCTTCAGAGGACATGGCTTCAGCGGACATGGCTTCAGAGGACATGGCTTCAGAGGACATGGCTTCAGAGGACATGTCTTCAGAGGACATGTCTTCAGAGGACATGGTTTCAGCAGACATGGCTTCAGAGGACATGGCTTCAGCGGACATGTCTTCAGAGGACATGTCTTCAGAGGACATGGCTTCAGCAGAGATGTCTTCAGAGGACATGGCTTCAGAGGACATGTCTTCAGATGACATGGCTTCAGCAGAGATGGCTTCAGCAGAGATGTCTTCAGAGGACATGTCTTCAGACGACATGTCTTCAGATGACATGGCTTCAGCAGAGATGGCTTCAGCAGAGATGTCTTCAGAGGACATGTTTTCAGAGGACATGTCTTCAGAGGACATGTCTTCAGAGGACATGGCTTCAGCAGACATGTCTTCAGAGGACATGTCTTCAGCAGATATGGCTTCACAGGACATGGTTTCAGAGGACATGGCTTCAGAGGACATGGCTTCAGAGGACATGGCTTCAGCGGACATGGCTTCAGCGGACATGGCTTCAGAGGACATGTCTTCAGAGGACATGTCTTCAGAGGACATGGCTTCAGCAGACATGTCTTCAGAGGACATGTCTTCAGCAGATATGGCTTCACAGGACATGGTTTCAGAGGACATGGCTTCAGAGGACATGGCTTCAGAGGACATGGCTTCAGCGGACATGGCTTCAGCGGACATGGCTTCAGCAGACATGGCTTCAGAGGACATGTCTTCAGAGGACATGGCTTCAGAGGACATGGCTTCAGCGGACATGGCTTCAGCAGACATGGCTTCAGAGGACATGTCTTCAGAGGACATGGCTTCAGAGGACATGTCTTCAGCAGAGATGTCTTCAGAGGACATGGCTTCAGCAGATATGGCTTCACAGGACATGGTTTCAGAGGACATGGCTTCAGAGGACATGGCTTCAGAGGACATGGCTTCGGAGGACATGTCTTCGGAGGACATGTCTTCAGAGGATGAGATTGGACATGCCCTTTTATGGAGAAACATTGTAAACACAGTAGGCGTGTGGAGGTTGGGGGGATGCACAGGTGGATGGAGCGTGACCAACCTCATCCTTTCTGACTGATAGGGTTGTGATTCATGCCATGCAGCTGAGCTGAGTATGACGAGGATTTACATATTTACAGTGAAAATGTGTCTCCAGGGTTCAGCCAAATCAAAATTTGTGATGAACCGAGAAATGTCTGTCTTGTATGTCTACCTTAGAGCATTATTAGTGAGTAGATGACTGTCATCAAAGTGAGTCTTGAGCTCAAGTCCCAGAATGTGGAGAACCAACAGCATACTCACAGGAGCTTTTTCCACTCTGCAGCGCTGCACTGTTGTGTCTATCTGCTGGCAGATTCTGGGTGAAAGGGTCACTGATAGCTGGAGTACAGCGAGCTGCTCCAGCCAGAGAAGTGTAATAGTTTGTAATGCTTGTTCGGCAGCGGACTTCATTCCGTCCTGATAAGATGTGGGGGAACCGGGTCGTATCTGGTAATTGCTTCTTCACTTCAAACCCAGCCTTTTCAGCAGGAAGCTATTGTTTACCGGGGACGTGTTCTTTTATGTGTGTATGTTCTGTAAAAGCCCATAAAGTCTAAAGTGCAGCACAGTGCTGCTCTTTGGAATTTTTGGACACAGCAGTGTACTGTTTAGAATTGCATAGTGAAGTTTGCCCACCAAACAGGGACAAAATAACATAAGAACATTATGTATACAGTATACTGACTAAAGCTCATTGGCCATGTAAGTTATTCCCTAATTGAATTTAACATTATTACCATTTATACAACCAATCAATCTATCTATCTATTGATTGATTCAGTGCTATTCATTCATGAATTAATTGCCACATCAAACTTGTGCAGTTCAGATCTGTGTCAGACCAGGAGAAATGTTGTCTCTATCATCTCAGACGCCTTCTTATATACGCAGGCATTGTGTCACCTATTCCTGTGGAGAAAGCTAACGGCGTTCTTCTCTGCGCTTCCCTCCAATCCACTGATTGCTTTCATGTTTTCCAAAAGTGCAGGTTGACGTCTGCAGAAGTCATGTTGAGTCCAAACAATGGTCCAAAACCTAAATGCATGCTGTTTACTACAGAGTAAGACAAGGAAAAGCAGCACATTCTCACATTTGAGAAGCTGAAACTGCCTTGTTCGAGAAATAAATGACTTTGCACCGTTGTCGGCATCAGGGTCCTCTCTCCGTAGTCAACAGGCAGAAACCAGTAAATGTTCAGCATTCGCCTATTGGTTTGTGCACTGCTGTTTTGACGCCTTGGGTTCGGCATTTTGGCGATTGGCATTCTCATTTTCCGCCGTCGCCATCTTGGCTTCTGGCAGACGCCATCTTGGCTTCTGGCAGACTCCATCTTGGTTTCTGGCAGACGCCATCTTGGTTTCTGGCAGACGCCATCTTGGTTTCTGGCTGACGCCATCTTGGTTTCTGGCTGACGCCATCTTGGTTTCTGGCTGACGCCATCTTGGTTTCTGGCTGACGCCATCTTGGTTTCTGGCCATCACCATTGGTGTTTTTTGACCATGTTTGTTTTCGGTTGAGGTAAATAAACACAATGAAAACACTCCGTGGCCACGCCCTAAAGCGTCCCCTGCTTTATGGTCTGTTTGACTCTAAATTACCATAATTTACTAAATGAACATCATGCTGTATTGAAGAAGACTTGAAACATAAACTCATGTTTACAATAAAGAATGCAAGTTAAAAGCACTTTTCAGACCCGGAGGCTGTATCTTGTACCCTTCTCTGTGATGGAGGGCGCTGTCTGTGATGAGCCACGGGTTTGCAGTGGATGGTGTTGATGATGTGCTTTACTGAAAAGGAGATTTTGACTACCAGCCATCCAGTGGCAGCTCTGTCACTACTATTCCTTGTTTTCATAGTTTTGTCTACTCTACACTTTTGTGAATGTCAAACACTTTATGTGAGCTGTTTGCACTGCTGCAACATCTGTGTTGTGATGTAACTAGTGGAGGGTATTACAGTTTGTATATCTTATCTTCTCTACCTTTTGTGAGTTGGCGTTGGCAGGATTTATGAAAAATAAACTACAAACTACTAAACCTGAGAAAAGAAAAGTCTTCCTGACTGAACTGAGCTGTTGCTTCATGAGGTCTCATTCCAGCAGCTGTGAAAACAACATGTGATCTGGCAATTAGAGGAGGAAGAGTGGATGACATGCTGCAAAGGGCCCTGGGCGGAATTGTTGTATTCCTCACGTATTTATTATTACTGACCTCTCTGTAAACCAGATTGCCCCTCGGGGACGTTAAACCTTCAAAGCTTTACTCTATCTGCTCCGACCTCCAATAACAACAACCGGCACTGGAACGCACAAGCACCCGAAGCACCAGTGGCAGTTCTGGTTGCCCGTAGCCTTAAAGGGTAGATACGTTTTTGAGGAGCTTCGTGGATACATGCGTCCTGGGCCAGGTCTCTTGAGTCTGAATATTGACTCTTGTGTGCACCTGAAGCTGCTGTACGTCCTCCTGGATCCGTTCTTCCTACAATCTATCTATCATTCAGTCATCCTGATGGTCCACGCTGTAGTTTTACTATCTCTCTATTGGTGTCCCAAGGCTGTAAGGACTGAGGATCTCGATTGCTATTGAAGAAATATTCAAAAATCCTGGGAGGTGGTGTGGGGAATAAGGTCTGGTGTCCAAAAAGAGTTATACTAATAATTATTTAATAAAAGAATGATGACAGAACAGCTTATGCAATCCCGATCGGGGCCCCTCCTTCCTCAGCGAACTCTACCGACCACACGTCTGAGTCGCTCGCGTCACCGGAGAGAAGAGACCGCTCGCCACATGCAGTTAGTTTCTATTTCCCAGTCGCGGAGCCAAGAGCCCTTCCTATTGGTTAAACGTCCTATTTTAACACCTAAGCTCTCTCTACTTGTTCATTGGCCTGCAGCTTCAGGGGCGGAGCTATTCTTCTTCTTCTTCTTTAGAAAAGGGTAGATTCTATCATCTCAAAAGTCAACATTCAGCTCCGCCACCTCAGGCAAACAAGAGAACTACAAGTCCTTTCACTGCTCCAGCAACATTGTCTAACATGCATTCACACATTAATCATTATCAAGTAATAAAAACAGTGACCTAAATATGCATAAAATTACAAATCCTTCATAATAATATCCCTTATTAATTATCATAGTTCTTGTGCATTGTACTGTACACATAAACAATTTATTTTTACACTGTGCAAGTTTAAATTTGACCAACTAAGTTATTAAAACCCTTCACTATACAGATTGCACCACGGCACCTGAGACAACTCCATCTGCTGGCTATGAAGACAGGCAGGAGTTCAGGTGGACGGGTGCAACATCACATCTATGGAAGGAGCGGACATTGACACTTGTTTCAGGCTTTTGTAGGAAAATGCACAAAAAAATGACTTCATAAGATATCATACGTTGAGGATGCGTTGATCATAGTTATCATGCACACATTTTGTAGAAACAAATGAGGTTAAAAATGTAAGAAACGTGGTTGTATCTAACGATAGGGTCGGCTCTTCTGACCACGTACAAAAAACGTACAACGACGTCGCGTGCACGTCTCGGTCGGTAGGAAAAAGGACGATCTCGTCCGTGTGTTTTTTTTATTTATGCTTGGACTTTTCAAACAGAGCTGATAAATGAGCACGACAGTGTGTCGTCGTTGTTTGTGTGGAAGCACAGAAGTAACATTTCCGCTGCGACCCCCGAGGCTGCTCGAGGGCCGAGTTGACAGAATGATCTCGAGCCAGTGAACTGTGTCGGGCATGCCATCTACTGGCACCGCCACATCGCTTCTCAAGATGAAGTAAACAAGAGCATGCCGACGCCACGGAGCCGCTCAGCGCAGACGGGCCACTCGTCACTGTGAGGCGGTCGTGTTCGTTAAACATTCCGCTGATTACTCTCACAACGGGCCTGCTCATGGGCAAGAGGAGGACATTCACTTTTAAAACAGGCGGCGTCTCCTTTGTCTTTGCATGTGAAATGAGATTGGGCCTCCAGCTGACGGCTTGGCAGTCTGTTGGCTGTGTGCAGCACTCGCCTGAGGGCCAGCAGGGGCCAGCAGGGGCCATCCGGCCCGGGCGCTGAAGCAAAATGAACACAGCCGTAGTTCGTCCGCTGCCGGGCACAGCTGTAAATTACATGTGTCAGCGAGTCCTCCAACGGACCACGGTGTCGCTGTCCGTGGCTTCATGGTTCAGCTGCAGCTTCCAGCAGGTGGTCCGGCTCCATCCGTCAGCCGACTACCACACAGCAAGCGAATGTATTTCAAGTTATAGAGAAATACAGGATAACTATACAGCATCCATCCAGAATTGAATCACAATAAGGCTTTTTTATTTCAATTGCGTGTCGTGTTTGGACACAATGACGGCACAACGCCGTGCCAGACAAAAGCCTAACTATTCACGGTGTCTTCGTAATAGAAATTGGGCTTCAAATGAAATAAACTCTTTTCAAGGCCACTTTGAAGAAGTCGAGTCTTGAGTTTTCTTTCAAAGACACCTACTGCAGAATAGCAGTAGGTGTCTTTAAATGATTTGATAATAAATCTATCCATCTATTTTCTGCTGCATATCCGGGGTCGACCTTATAGGATCGTCAAGCCAGTCCTCGTAAAACTTGCATTTACCAATATTAGTGCCACACTTCAGGAACCTTTTGTTGCCAGTTACTCAGTCCGCTATCCTCCCCTCACATCAGTAACTTCCTGCGGTTTTCATTACCCGCAAACTGGTTATGCCAGATATTCGTCTCTGTTACTGGTATCGACTGGCCCCATCATCCCAGCAACCTTGGTTTCCATTACAGGCACAGGGTTGCCAGTGGCTTTTTCTTTTCTAGCTATTCTCACCTCATCATCCCCTTCATCATGCAGACAGACACCAGGAATGTCACAAACTGTTCCAATCCACCCAGTAGATGATTACATATTTCACAGGATAAGTGGAAACATTGACCCTGCTGGTGGAACACACAGTAACACACATCTATCCATGATTATAGGACAGTGTCCCCCAGCTTTCTGACTGCAGATCTCTGAATCATTGCCAGTCTCTGTCATTTGAGGAATACTCCTTTCACAGGGCTGGCTGCCTGCAGACTGCTGGACTTGAACACTGCTGTACTCGTGAGAAAACACCACTCAACTCATTCTTCACTCTTTCATTTTCAATACAAAGCTGTTGACACTAATCATGTTGATAAAGGCCTTGTCCCTTGAACTGAAGCATGAAACAGAAGCTTGGATCACGTTGTGAGTTATCCTGGCTTCCTTTGAAGGAACTCAAATAGAATATTTGGCTAGCTCCATTCTTCCTAGCATAAAAAGGATAAAAGTAAAAGTATAAAAGCTTAAAAACAACGAGGATGTAAGCTGGGCATGTGGCTTACTACCAGTACCATACAGTATATACTTATGGTTTGCATTTTCAAAAGAAAAAAAAATGTGGATGGCATGTGGATCCCACTTTCTTAATCAACATAATGAGACGCTTTCAATCTGCATGAAGACAACGTATGTCATTAGTTTTTCTACAATATCTGCTCTAGGCAACTTAAACATAATGAACATTTGTATGATTATGTTTAACGGTCACAGCACATCACGGCAACAAGGCAATTGAGAGTGCTTTAATATCAAACACATTGAGACAAAGTGCAAATGAAAGACATTATAAAAGAGCATTTCAACTCAATTCACAACTGCCATTAAAAAACCAAGATCATAGAAATTCCAAATGACCAAAAAAACATTAAGACGAGTATCAAATACAAGTCAAGTTACAGTGCAGTGTAAGAAATGATTGAATGAAAGGCAGTGGCAGAAAGACACATCTACTGCCAAGTGTTCCTAATGCTCTGATTCTGACTGATTCTTTCTTGGTCCCTCTCAAGCAGCACGAGCCTGTCAGGTCGTTCTGACCCGGCTATGACGTTTCTATCAGCCACCAAGCAGGTTGTTTCACTCCATGTGTTAGGAAGAGAAATGTTGCTGCATGTATAATCCACAACGATGAGAGATTCTGAAATGCTCACACTAAATACTTCTGTCTCTCTCCCAGCAGGCAGCCTGCAGTTCTGAAAAGTGAAGCCAATGCAGAAGTGCATTAAAGCTGCATTCTCTCTACTGGCCACCAGGGGGCGACTCCTCTGGTGGTATAGAAGTATATGCTTCATGTGTTAAAGCTGCATTCTCTCTACTGGCCACCAGGGGGGCGACTCCTCTGGTTGTATAGATCTCAATCTCTAGTTTCAAGTCTTCAATACAGCATGATGTTCATTTAGTAAATGATGGTCATTTAGAGTCAAACAGACCATAAAGCAGGGGATGCTTTAGGGCGGGGCTACAAGGTGATTGACAGGTCGCTAGCCTACCATTGCCCGGTCTGGGAGTTTTCTGTTTTCGGCTTAGAACTTTAACTTATTCACAGTGTTTTTTTTAGTTCATTAAAGTACATTTTGGTCGCCTAAATGTTTTGTTCAGCGTTGTGTTGTACCTAGCTCCAACCTCTCTTGTTTGCAAAAAACAAGATGGCGATGACCAAAATAACAAAGGCCATGAGACTTTTTAGGGCATAGTAGCGCATGAACAAACATGTTCATTCACCCATTCACACCCATTCATACACTGATGGAGGAGCTACCATGAAGGTACCACCTGTCCATCAGGACTAACTAACATTTAAACTGATGGGAGGAGCTACCATGAAGGTACCACCTGTCCATCAGGACTAACTAACATTCACACTGATGGGAGGAGCTACCATGAAGGTACCACCTGTCCATCAGGACTAACTAACATTCACACTGATGGGAGGAGCTACCATGAAGGTACCACCTGTCCATCAGGACTAACTAACATTCATACTGATGGAGGAGCTACCATGAAGGTACCACCTGTCCATCAGGACTAACTAACATTCACACTGATGGGAGGAGCTACCATGAAGGTACCATCTGTCCATCAGGACTAACTAACATTCACACTGATGGAGGAGCTACCATGAAGGTACCATCTGTCCATCAGGACTAACTAACATTCACACTGATGGGAGGAGCTACCATGAAGGTACCACCTGTCCATCAGGACTAACTAACATTCATACTGATGGAGGAGCTACCATGAAGGTACCACCTGTCCATCAGGACTAACTAACATTCACACTGATGGGAGGAGCTACCATGAAGGTACCACCTGTCCATCAGGACTAACTAACATTCACACTGATGGGAGGAGCTACCATGAAGGTACCACCTGTCCATCAGGACTAACTAACATTTAAACTGATGGGAGGAGCTACCATGAAGGTACCACCTGTCCATCAGGACTAACTAACATTCACACTGATGGAGGAGCTACCATGAAGGTACCACCTGTCCATCAGGACTAACTAACATTCAAACTGATGGGAGGAGCTACCATGAAGGTACCACCTGTCCATCAGGACTAACTAACATTCAAACTGATGGGAGGAGCTACCATGAAGGTACCACCTGTCCATCAGGACTAACTAACATTCATACTGATGGGAGGAGCTACCATGAAGGTACCACCTGTCCATCAGGACTAACTAACATTCATACTGATGGGAGGAGCTACCATGAAGGTACCACCTGTCCATCAGGACTAACTAACATTCACACTGATGGGAGGAGCTACCATGAAGGTACCACCTGTCCATCAGGACTAACTAACATTCATACTGATGGGAGGAGCTACCTTGAAGGTACCACCTGTCCATCAGGACTAACTAACATTCACACTGATGGAGGAGCTACCATGAAGGTACCACCTGTCCATCAGGACTAACTAACATTCACACTGATGGGAGGAGCTACCATGAAGGTACCACCTGTCCATCAGGACTAACTAACATTCACACTGATGGGAGGAGCTACCATGAAGGTACCACCTGTCCATCAGGACTAACTAACATTCACACTGATGGAGGAGCTACCATGAAGGTACCACCTGTCCATCAGGACTAACTAACATTCAAACTGGTGGGAGGAGCTACCATGAAGGTACCACCTTTCCATCAGGACTAACTAACATTCAAACTGGTGGGAGGAGCTACCATGAAGGTACCACCTGTCCATCAGGACTAACTAACATTCACACTGATGGAGGAGCTACCATGAAGGTACCACCTGTCCATCAGGACTCACTAACATTCACACTGATGGAGGAGCTACCATGAAGGTACCACCTGTCCATCAGGACTAACTAACATTCACACTGATGGGAGGAGCTACCATGAAGGTACCACCTGTCCATCAGGACTAACTAACATTCATACACTGATGGGAGGAGCTACCATGAAGGTATCACCTGTCCATCAGGACTAACTAACATTCACACTGATGGGAGGAGCTACCATGAAGGTATCACCTGTCCATCAGGACTAACTAACATTCACACTGATGGGAGGAGCTACCATGAAGGTACCACCTGTCCATCAGGACTAACTAACATTCACACTGATGGAGGAGCTACCATGAAGGTACCACCTGTCCATCAGGACTAACTAACATTCACACACTGATGGGAGGAGCTACCATGAAGGTACCACCTGTCCATCAGGACTAACTAACATTCACACTGATGGGAGGAGCTACCATGAAGGTACCACCTGTCCATCAGGACTAACTAACATTCACACACTGATGGGAGGAGCTACCATGAAGGTACCACCTGTCCATCAGGACTAACTAACATTCACACTGATGGGAGGAGCTACCATGAAGGTACCACCTGTCCATCAGGACTAACTAACATTCACACTGATGGAGGAGCTACCATGAAGGTACCACCTGTCCATCAGGACTAACTAACATTCATACACTGATGGGAGGAGCTACCATGAAGGTACCACCTGTCCATCAGGACTAACTAACATTCAAACTGATGGGAGGCGCTACCATGAAGGTACCACCTGTCCATCAGGACTGTGTAATCATTCACACCCTTTCATACAACACGAAGCACAGCCTACGGGATAAAGTATGACCAAAAAATAACCAATATTTACTCAGTAGAATCACACTCTTACATACTGGTTTTATAGCTTGTCTATGGAAAGAGTGGCACAGTTATTTTGAGAGAAACCATTTGTATGGTTATTTACCCATGCATTCACAGTTGAGCCAAAGTAATGCAATACATGTACATATATTTATTTATTTTCCCGAGAAAGAGCGAAACCGTTAACTGCAAATGAACCTTGTTATGTTGACAGTTGTTCATAAACTTTCTTAAGTGTAGCTTGTTTGAGGCTGCATGTTTATGACTAATGAGGAAATACTTCCTCATTGCATTGGCCAATCAGTTTTGTCTTTTTCCCCAAACAGTCCAAACCAGTTTCTTCCACAGCACACCCTGCAAACTGCCTGACTCCCGGCACCACAGGCCTCGCTCTAACTGAAGGAGTCGGCTATGGATTTTCAGAAGCAGGTAAGAATTAATAACAATAAAGTAGCGCAGCCCTGAATTTTCTCTGTATGGAACAGTGACAACGGAAAAATAAGTATTTTGACTATGATCAGCCATCTTATAATGTTGTAGCGTGATCACCTGTATTCTGTATGCATCTGTTTTGTTATTCTGTAGACAATGTAAAGTTAGTCAGCGTACTGTAATAGAATATAGCAAATAAAACTGTGACTTTTCCAATGGAACTGAGATTAATAGAGAAATATATAAAGAAAACTATGAAACAGATTCTGCATTTTATTACGACTCAGAATGCGTGCAGTCAACGAGAGCTAGGTGTCATTAAACTGTCAGAACATGACTTACCAACAATAACGAGTGATTAGTTTGACATTTAGTGACAATAACCAGTATTTACCATTACTGTGGAACTTTCGACAGTGACTCCAGCTGAACTCAAAGCTATGTAGTTCAACCTGTTTCAGGCGGGGCGCAGTGGAGAGGCGTCTGAACTGATTCTCATCATTACTGTCGTGTTTTTATAATGACTGCAGGTTGAAGGGATCATATCCACGGCCACATTTGGAGACTTGATAGAATTCACCTACCCCATCGGATATTCACACTGGGGAGTTTATGATGAAGATGGTTATGTAATCCATTTTGCTGTTGCAGGTGAGGAGAACATCATAGATTACATAGCCTAGTGTGTGTTTGTGTGTTTTTGTTGAAACAGAAGAAGAAAATGCAGTCTGAGACAATATCTCCTTCTTAAAAGTAGATTTTGACTCAGGCTCCCCTGCAGGATGTTGCCTCGGGGACGAAGGCCCTGAGGCCGGTGACAGTTTTGCCTGGTTGGTTGATTTGCCTGTTTTGAAATCTAACAGAGGGTTAGGATTTATATTTATATGGTAGCACTCTTTTAATAAGGCACCCTTCAGAAAAGCTTGATAAGATTTAACCTCTTTAAACTGCGTTAGTCTTTAATATATAATTTCATATTATAGACATCTGGAATTGTAAATGATGATAGATTAATAAGAAACATCATTATGAAGCATAGAACCCTGAGGTCAGAGAACCCTAAAGTCAGAGCATTAGATTATAGAACCCTGAGATCAGATCATAGAACCATGAAGGTACCACCTAAATGGTAAATGGACCCATACTTGTATAGCGCCTTTCTAGTCTTCCAACCACTCAAGGCGCTTTAACACTACATGACATCATTCACCCATTCATACACTGATGATAGGAGCACCATGCAAGGAGCCACATCAGATTGTCAACCATTCATACACCGTAGACGCAGCTACGGGAGCAATTTAGTGTTAAGTGTCTTGCTCAAGGACACATCGACATGGGCTAGCGGAGCCGGGGATCGAACCGCCGATCCTCTGATTGAAGGACGACCCTGCTCACCACTGAGCCACAGTCGCCCTGTCCATCAGGACTAACTAACATTCACACTGATGGGAGGAGCTACCATGAAGGTACCACCTGTCCATCAGGACTAACTAACATTCACACTGATGGAGGAGCTACCATGAAGGTACCACCTGTCCATCAGGACTAACTAACATTCAAACTGATGGAGGAGCTACCATGAAGGTACCACCTGTCCATCAGGACTAACTAACATTCATACTGATGGAGGAGCTACCATGAAGGTACCACCTGTCCATCAGGACTAACTAACATTCATACTGATGGAGGAGCTACCATGAAGGTACCACCTGTCCATGAGGACTAACTAACATTCACACTGATGGGAGGAGCTACCATGAAGGTACCACCTGTCCATCAGGACTAACTAACATTCACACTGATGGAGGAGCTACCATGAAGGTACCACCTGTCCATCAGGACTAACTAACATTCACACTGATGGGAGGAGCTACCATGAAGGTACCACCTGTCCATCAGGACTAACTAACATTCACACTGATGGAGGAGCTACCATGAAGGTACCACCTGTCCATCAGGACTAACTAACATTCACACTGATGGGAGGAGCTACCATGAAGGTACCACCTGTCCATCAGGACTAACTAACATTCACACTGATGGGAGGAGCTACCATGAAGGTACCACCTGTCCATCAGGACTAACTAACATTCACACTGATGGGAGGAGCTACCATGAAGGTACCACCTGTCCATCAGGACTAACTAACATTCACACTGATGGAGGAGCTACCATGAAGGTACCACCTGTCCATCAGGACTAACTAACATTCACACTGATGGGAGGAGCTACCATGAAGGTACCACCTGTCCATCAGGACTAACTAACATTCACACTGATGGGAGGAGCTACCATGAAGGTACCACCTGTCCATCAGGACTAACTAACATTCAAACTGATGGGAGGAGCTACCATGAAGGTACCACCTGTCCATCAGGACTAACTAACATTCACACTGATGGGAGGAGCTACCATGAAGGTACCACCTGTCCATCAGGACTAACTAACATTCACACTGATGGGAGGAGCTACCATGAAGGTACCACCTGTCCATCAGGACTAACTAACATTCACACTGATGGAGGAGCTACCATGAAGGTACCACCTGTCCATCAGGACTAACTAACATTCACACTGATGGGAGGAGCTACCATGAAGGTACCACCTGTCCATCAGGACTAACTAACATTCACACTGATGGAGGAGCTACCATGAAGGTACCACCTGTCCATCAGGACTAACTAACATTCACACACTGCAGGCACTAGTTTGGTGTATCATCAGTGGTATGAAAGCTAAAGGTTGCATATTTCTACATGGAGTTTGAAAACTAAAATGAATGCACATCCCGTCTCTTTCTTTAGATGAGAAGCAGCTGATGAACAACATACGTACGTACCTACAAAAAATCTTCCCGGTTTGTGGCGACCTTCTTCTCGGGGAGACCAGGATCCGCAGAGTTCCTCTCGGTGAGGTGAACGTCCCCAAAGGTGCCATCGTCTCCATCGGCAACGACCGCCACAGCTTGACCCCGTCGGCGTCCCAGCAGATCAGACTGCGGCGCGACGCCCTTCTTGATCGGGTCTTCCAATATAAACTTTTCACCCTCAACTGCGAGCACTTTGCCACTTTTGTACGTTATGGAAAAGCAGTGTGCAACCAGGTATGAATTTAGCAAAAATGATCATCTTGCAGTGTTATTGATTGCATTGAGTCTTTATTGATTCTGCCCAAACCAATTATGTTGTGATGAAAGCGCCATGTGAGCGATGGAAGTGTGATCAATTCCCTGTTGATATTAAGCAGTAAGCTGCATTCTTTTGGCCAAACAACCAAACTGTCAATTGTTTGTCATCTTTTTGTCTGCGTAAAATAGACATTCACATCTAGATGATACATGCAAACAATTTAGCCGGCACACTAGATGATGCTCCCACAATCAATGAAATGTTTATGGGAGCATTTTCTCCTGTGAGGAACCTCTTCTTGTCTAAGCTCAGGGACATAGTAGTGAAATAAAACCTAAATGAAATCCATTTACACAACTCTTTCCCTCAGTTCACCCTCATTTATCCACAAGGCTTGCATCAATTTGAACAACATAACACATTTAAATTATCAAATTGGTGTGAGTGATATTACAGAGAGATTTAAGTCTGGTACTAAAAGAGTCCGTTTTTGCTGAAATGTGAATAAATCATATTGGTTGCGTGTCGCTTTAAAGGAGTCATCTGCATACCTCTGTTCTTACCCTCCCTTTCCAAGTGTGTTGGAGAACTATGGTGGCCTGCAGGTAATGCAAAAGTACAAATGGCCCTGTTTACAGCCGGTGTCTGGTTTGTCCGTTCTGGGCTCCTGTAGAAACACGGCGCCGCTACATGGTGGACCTGCTCCCTGTGTTTCATTTCTAGGACCTTGCTGACCATTGATGACCACTAAGAGACTGTTATTCTGTTGTTCCTCCTATAGATTCCTGTAAGACTGAAGAATAAAGAGTGTGAGGTGGCAACTGCATTCTTCAACAACGTTGTCAGCCCTAAAGGAACCGCGCAAGACGACGAAACCGTGCAAGGCGACGAAACCGTGCAAGACGACGAAACCGTGCAAGAGCAATTTATTGAGACCTCTGACTTCTTTAATTCAAGTGGCTGGTAGGAAAATGCATTCTAGGCAAATGAAGTGAACAATGGTGTAAATGATACATGTTCTTACAATGTTAATACAATTGATCAGATATAATCAATCACAAAGTCTGGAACTTCCTGAAGGGCCCATGGGTCTGTTCTCATGCAACCTGGGGTCACAGCATGAAGTGTGGTGAAGTGTTGCTTTCTGGACATTGAGATCAGAGCTGCTGTACTGGTGGTGGTGATGTGACAATGAGGACATATCAATTAGCGTTATTTAATGCATTAATAACCCTTAACTAACAGTTAATTAACAGTAACTAATGTGGCTAGTAAGCATTTAATGTGTGCATGTTGACCAAGATATCAGTTCATACATTATTCATTGTTTGATAACATGCTATACCCATTAGTTCATGTAGTTATACGCATTAACTGTAATACAATAATAAGCATTATGTAACTGTTTAAAAAAAGTAACTTGTTAGCATGTATTAAGGGTTTACTTGAAGGCTCTAACTAATATTACTAAATGGTTATTAAATATGTTAAAAAGAATTATGTCATCAATTCACATCTAAGCCATTTCATTAAAGGAACATTGTGTGAGATTTAGTGGCCTCTAGTGGTGAGATTGTAAAACAACATACTCTTCCATCAGGAATATAGGTCAGAATAGGATTGTATTACTACAAGGAGCTACTCGCTTATTTCACACAAATAAAGAATTCCTTTTAAAAACATGTCTATTATTTTAAAAACAAATAAATTATCAACAGAATTGAGTTCATGGTAAATAGTGAATTGACTTGTACTCATCATACTACTCATCATTCACCCATTCACAATGTCTTGCCTAAGCACACATTGACAAGAACTAGCAGAGCCGGTGATTGAACCGCCGACCTTTTGATGGAAGGACGAGCTATACTATGATATTTTTAGGTGATATTTTTTACTAAGACATATTTTATGACATTCAATATTATGACATTTGTTTGGAATACTTCACTATGACACACACTATAATATAACACACTAAACATACTAAACAACAATGGAGTACTATATACTATATACAGACACTAAGGACACACTCAACTATGATATTTTCACGTTTTTTGACATATATTTTATGACTGTTTTTGTGGCACTCTACACAATGACATATTTTATAAAATACTATATTATAGTATTAGTATTATATATATATTATGAAATTTGAATTGCATATTACACAATGACATATTTAGTTACTTTTATATGGGATACCATCAAAATACTATCCTGTAAAAGTTTTCCTGACATTTTATGGCATACTTTACTATGACATATTTCATAACGTACTATTCTATGACATTTTATGCTATTCTAATGGAATTTTATGAAATTCTTCTGGCATACTACATTATTACATGTTTTTATGGCATACTATACTATGAAATGATTTTAAAAGTTGTTATGGCATATTATACTATGATATATAATTGTGACATTGTTAGTGCATACTATATCATGATACTTTACCACTTTTTCACAACATACTATAATATGACATTTGTATGTTATTTGTATTCTATAAAAAAAATTAATGAGATTTTTATGGCATACATTACTATGAAACTTTTTACAACATAGTGCATATACTATGATATTATTCAAGAGGTTCTTATGGCATATGGCTATGACCTTTTTATATTATAACATACTTAACCGTGAAGACAGTGGAGATGGTTGTGGACTTCAGGAAGAACGCAGCCCACCCGCCCCTCTCATCCTGTGTGACTCCCCCGTCGACGCTGTGGAGTCCTTCCGCTTCCTGGGCTCCATCATTTCCCAGGACCTCAAGTGGGAACTGAACACCAGCTCCATCACCAAGAAGGCCCAGCAGAGGATGTTCTTCCTGAGGCAGCTGAAGAAGTTCAACCTGCCGATGAAAATGATGGTGCACTTCTACACTGCCATCGTTGAGTCCATCCTCTGCTCCTCCATCACCGTCTGGCACACCGCAGCCACTGCCAAGGACAAGGCCAGGCTGCAGCGCATCATCCGCTCTGCTGAGAGGGTGATTGGCTGTAATCTGCCGTCCCTCCAGGACTTGTTCGCCTCCAGGACTCTGAAGCGAGCTAGGAAGATTGCAGCTGACCCCTCTCACCCTGGACATATCCTGTTGGAGTCCCTCCCCTCTGGCAGGAGGCTGAGGTCCATCAGGACCAAGACCTCACGCCACACAAACAGTTTCTTCCCGTCAGCAGTCGGGCTCATCAATGGGGCTCGGGTCCCCCACTGACTGTCTCTGTCACCCCCAGCTATTTTAATTTTTAATTTTAACTCTTAATTTTTATTTTTATTTTCTCTTCTTTATTTTTATTTCTCTTTACCATTCACTCCTCTGCACACCGCATACTTAAACACTCGTCACTTTAACATACACTTTAACTTAAATACACATGTCACTTTAACGTACATTCACATTAACGTATCTGTTGACTGAGCACTTGCTTATCTTACACATATTCTAATACCAATTGCACTGTTGTTATCGTTGATTGTTGATTGTTGATTGTTGTTTGTCTCGTCTTACGTCCCATGTCCATGTCCAATGTATGCACCTTCCGCCTCAAAAAATTCCTCGTTTGTGTGAAAACATTCCTGGCAAATAAACGGATTCTGATTCTGATATTTTTATGATTTCTTTATGGCCTACTTTTCTATGACACATTTTATAAAATAATCAACCATGACATTCTTATTAAATGTATTAATTATTAATTCTCTATTACACTGTTAAGGGAATTTTATACAATGTTATTCATTTAAAAATGGTATTGCTTACTATACAACACTTTTTATGAAGTATTATACTATAATAATATGTAAGACTTTTTCATGATGTATTTTCTGAAAACTATACTTGGCATATGGTATTTTTTACCAAACATTTAAGGCAGTGATTCTCAACTGGTGGGTCGCGGACCCGTTTTCAGTGGGTCGCAGGCCTTTGCCTGAAAAAAAAAAATATTATTATTTTGCCGGCTCTGGTTTCAACTGGTTTTGCACTTGTCCCTCCATGTTTTCAGCAGCGTGGGCCAGGTTGGGTCAAACCATCCTGATATGGGGGAGACTCTGGGTTTTTAGGATAATTTAATTAAACAGCCTACTGAATATAACATTGACAACTGATGGCGCTGCCTGCATGACAGGAAAACACTCTGGGGTTGGGAGGAGAATTGAGTGCTGCTTAATTTTCTGTAAAGCACAATGTTTTTCAGTATTTACTGATGAGGTAATCACAAGAGAAGTTAATGTTGTATATATGAATACTTTTGAATTCCACTTTTGTTTAATTTATTTTGAGTTAGTGGAAAAGCTGCTCCTCAACACAGTGACGTGTTCCACAGTAAAGTGTTGGTCATAGATTCGGTGAGTGTGTGTTCTCAGTTAAAGTCAGGTCATTTCAGTCTTTTTAGTTGTCTTTTTAAAACTACTTTTTAGTTGTTGCAGTTGTTGGACTGTTTGTGCATGAAAGCTGTTGAGTCTGTTTAAAAATAGCTGAAGATTCTGAATTGTTATATATGTTGTAATCAGGGGCGTCGTTAGGCCTGTTTTAGGGGGGCTGAAGCCCCCCCAAAATGTTCTTCAGCCCCCCCAAATATTTTGGCTTGAAAAAAAAAAAAAACATTTTTTTATTTTATTTTTTTATTTTGGTGATGTCATTAAATGAAACAATTGTTTCTCACATGGACAAGTTATTTATAACTCTAGCATTCTACATATGTGAGTACGTTTTGGTTTGTATGTTTTCTCCCCCTTCAAATTACAATCCAATAGCCTATCATCATAATTCACTTTAGGGCACTAGGACCTTGGGAGGCTGCTGCGCTGGCTTTCTCACTCTGCCAAGTAATGTCTCTCATCAACCACAGCAGGATTAAAAAGTAAACTCAAAGTTTAGCTCAAAGTAAACTACACCAAGGAGTTTAGCTCACAGTAAACTACACCAAGGAGTTTATCTCATAGTAAACTATACCAAGGAGTTTATCTCATAGTAAACTATACCAAGGAGTTTATCTCATAGTAAACTACACCAAGGAGTTTAGCTCAAAGTAAACTACACCAAGGAGTTTATCTCATAGTAAACTACACCAAGGAGTTTAGCTCACTGTAAACTATACCAAGGAGTTTATCTCAAAGTAAACTACACCAAGGAGTTTATCTCATAGTAAACTACACCAAGGAGTTTATCTCAAAGTAAACTACACCAAGGAGTTTAGCTCAAAGTAAACTACACCAAGGAGTTTATCTCATAGTAAACTACACCAAGGAGTTTAGCTCACTGTAAACTACACCAAGGAGTTTATCTCACAGTAAACTACACCAAGGAGTTTAGCTCACAGTAAACTACACCAAGGAGTTTAGCTCACTGTAAACTATACCAAGGAGTTTAGCTCACTGTAAACTATACCAAGGAGTTTAGCTCACAGTAAACTATACCAAGGAGTTTAGCTCACAGTAAACTATACCAAGGAGTTTAGCTCACAGTAAACTACACCAAGGAGTTTAGCTCACAGTAAACTATACCAAGGAGTTTATCTCATAGTAAACTATACCAAGGAGTTTAGCTCACAGTAAACTACACCAAGGAGTTTATCTCATAGTAAACTATACCAAGGAGTTTATCTCATAGTAAACTATACCAAGGAGTTTAGCTCACAGGAAACTATACCAAGGAGTTTAGCTCACAGTAAACTACACCAAGGAGTTTAGCTCACAGTAAACTATACCAAGGAGTTTATCTCATAGTAAACTATACCAAGGAGTTTAGCTCACAGTAAACTACTTCAAGGAGTTTATCTCATAGTAAACTATACCAAGGAGTTTATCTCATAGTAAACTATACCAAGGAGTTTAGCTCACTGTAAACTATACCAAGGAGTTTAGCTCACAGTAAACTACACCAAGGAGTTTATCTCACTGTAAACTATACCAAGGAGTTTATCTCATAGTAAACTATACCAAGGAGTTTAGCTCACTGTAAACTACACCAAGGAGTTTAGCTCACAGTAAACTATACCAAGGAGTTTAGCTCACTGTAAACTACACCAAGGAGTTTAGCTCACAGTAAACTATACCAAGGAGTTTATCTCATAGTAAACTACACCAAGGAGTTTAGCTCACTGTAAACTACACCAAGGAGTTTATCTCATAGTAAACTACACCAAGGAGTTTATCTCACAGTAAACTACACCAAGGAGTTTATCTCATAGTAAACTACATCAAGGAGTTTAGCTC
Organism: Myoxocephalus aenaeus; assembly: GCA_038501785.1. Classification (NCBI taxonomy): domain Eukaryota; kingdom Metazoa; phylum Chordata; class Actinopteri; order Perciformes; family Cottidae; genus Myoxocephalus; species Myoxocephalus aenaeus. The sequence continues at coordinate 191,371 of JBAMJR010000182.1, forward strand.
ACAGTAAACTATACCAAGGAGTTTAGCTCACAGTAAACTACACCAAGGAGTTTAGCTCATAGTAAACTATACCAAGGAGTTTATCTCATAGTAAACTATACCAAGGAGTTTAGCTCACAGTAAACTACACCAAGGAGTTTAGCTCACAGTAAACTATACCAAGGAGTTTAGCTCAAAGTAAACTACATCAAGGAGTTTAGCTCACAGTAAACTACATCAAGGAGTTTAGCTCAAAGTAAACTACACCAAGGAGTTTAGCTCACAGTAAACTACACCAAGGAGTTTAGCTCACAGTAAACTACACCAAGGAGTTTAGCTCACAGTAAACTATATCAAGGAGTTTAGCTCACAGTAAACTACACCAAGGAGTTTAGCTCACAGTAAACTACACCAAGGAGTTTAGCTCACAGTAAACTATATCAAGGAGTTTAGCTCACTGTAAACTACACCAAGGAGTTTAGCTCACAGTAAACTACACCAAGGAGTTTAGCTCACTGTAAACTACACCAAGGAGTTTAGCTCACAGTAAACTACACCAAGGAGTTTAGCTCACAGTAAACTATACCAAGGAGTTTATCTCACATTAAACTACACCAAGGAGTTTATCTCATAGTAAACTACACCAAGGAGTTTATCTCACAGTAAACTACACCAAGGAGTTTAGCTCACAGTAAACTATACCAAGGAGTTTATCTCATAGTAAACTACACCAAGGAGTTTAGCTCACTGTAAACTACACCAAGGAGTTTATCTCATAGTAAACTACACCAAGGAGTTTATCTCACAGTAAACTACACCAAGGAGTTTATCTCATAGTAAACTACATCAAGGAGTTTAGCTCACAGTAAACTATACCAAGGAGTTTAGCTCACAGTAAACTACACCAAGGAGTTTAGCTCATAGTAAACTATACCAAGGAGTTTATCTCATAGTAAACTATACCAAGGAGTTTAGCTCACAGTAAACTACACCAAGGAGTTTAGCTCACAGTAAACTATACCAAGGAGTTTAGCTCAAAGTAAACTACATCAAGGAGTTTAGCTCACAGTAAACTACATCAAGGAGTTTAGCTCAAAGTAAACTACACCAAGGAGTTTAGCTCACAGTAAACTACACCAAGGAGTTTAGCTCACAGTACACTATATCAAGGAGTTTAGCTCACAGTAAACTACACCAAGGAGTTTAGCTCACAGTAAACTACACCAAGGAGTTTAGCTCACAGTAAACTATATCAAGGAGTTTAGCTCACAGTAAACTACACCAAGGAGTTTAGCTCACAGTAAACTACACCAAGGAGTTTAGCTCACAGTAAACTATACCAAGGAGTTTAGCTCAAAGTAAACTACATCAAGGAGTTTAGCTCACAGTAAACTACATCAAGGAGTTTAGCTCAAAGTAAACTACACCAAGGAGTTTAGCTCACAGTAAACTACACCAAGGAGTTTAGCTCACAGTAAACTACACCAAGGAGTTTAGCTCACAGTAAACTATATCAAGGAGTTTAGCTCACAGTAAACTACACCAAGGAGTTTAGCTCACAGTAAACTACACCAAGGAGTTTAGCTCACAGTAAACTATATCAAGGAGTTTAGCTCACTGTAAACTACACCAAGGAGTTTAGCTCACAGTAAACTACACCAAGGAGTTTAGCTCACTGTAAACTACACCAAGGAGTTTAGCTCACAGTAAACTACACCAAGGAGTTTAGCTCACAGTAAACTATACCAAGGAGTTTATCTCACATTAAACTACACCAAGGAGTTTATCTCATAGTAAACTACACCAAGGAGTTTATCTCACAGTAAACTACACCAAGGAGTTTAGCTCACAGTAAACTATACCAAGGAGTTTATCTCATAGTAAACTACACCAAGGAGTTTAGCTCACTGTAAACTACACCAAGGAGTTTATCTCATAGTAAACTACACCAAGGAGTTTATCTCACAGTAAACTACACCAAGGAGTTTATCTCATAGTAAACTACATCAAGGAGTTTAGCTCACAGTAAACTATACCAAGGAGTTTAGCTCACAGTAAACTACACCAAGGAGTTTAGCTCATAGTAAACTATACCAAGGAGTTTATCTCATAGTAAACTATACCAAGGAGTTTAGCTCACAGTAAACTACACCAAGGAGTTTAGCTCACAGTAAACTACACCAAGGAGTTTAGCTCAAAGTAAACTACACCAAGGAGTTTAGCTCACAGTAAACTATATCAAGGAGTTTAGCTCACAGTAAACTACACCAAGGAGTTTAGCTCACAGTAAACTACACCAAGGAGTTTAGCTCACAGTAAACTATACCAAGGAGTTTAGCTCAAAGTAAACTACATCAAGGAGTTTAGCTCACAGTAAACTACATCAAGGAGTTTAGCTCAAAGTAAACTACACCAAGGAGTTTAGCTCACAGTAAACTACACCAAGGAGTTTAGCTCACAGTAAACTACACCAAGGAGTTTAGCTCACAGTAAACTATATCAAGGAGTTTAGCTCACAGTAAACTACACCAAGGAGTTTAGCTCACAGTAAACTACACCAAGGAGTTTAGCTCACAGTAAACTATATCAAGGAGTTTAGCTCACTGTAAACTACACCAAGGAGTTTAGCTCACAGTAAACTACACCAAGGAGTTTAGCTCACAGTAAACTATACCAAGGAGTTTATCTCATAGTAAACTACACCAAGGAGTTTAGCTCACTGTAAACTACACCAAGGAGTTTATCTCATAGTAAACTACACCAAGGAGTTTATCTCACAGTAAACTACACCAAGGAGTTTATCTCATAGTAAACTACATCAAGGAGTTTAGCTCACAGTAAACTATACCAAGGAGTTTAGCTCACAGTAAACTACACCAAGGAGTTTAGCTCATAGTAAACTATACCAAGGAGTTTATCTCATAGTAAACTATACCAAGGAGTTTAGCTCACAGTAAACTACACCAAGGAGTTTAGCTCACAGTAAACTACACCAAGGAGTTTAGCTCAAAGTAAACTACATCAAGGAGTTTAGCTCACAGTAAACTACATCAAGGAGTTTAGCTCAAAGTAAACTACACCAAGGAGTTTAGCTCACAGTAAACTACATCAAGGAGTTTAGCTCACAGTAAACTACACCAAGGAGTTTAGCTCACAGTAAACTATACCAAGGAGTTTAGCTCACAGTAAACTACATCAAGGAGTTTAGCTCAAAGTAAACTACACCAAGGAGTTTAGCTCACAGTAAACTACACCAAGGAGTTTAGCTCACAGTAAACTACACCAAGGAGTTTAGCTCACAGTAAACTATATCAAGGAGTTTAGCTCACAGTAAACTACACCAAGGAGTTTAGCTCACAGTAAACTACACCAAGGAGTTTAGCTCACAGTAAACTATATCAAGGAGTTTAGCTCACTGTAAACTACACCAAGGAGTTTAGCTCACAGTAAACTACACCAAGGAGTTTAGCTCACTGTAAACTACACCAAGGAGTTTAGCTCACAGTAAACTACACCAAGGAGTTTAGCTCACAGTAAACTATACCAAGGAGTTTATCTCACATTAAACTACACCAAGGAGTTTATCTCATAGTAAACTACACCAAGGAGTTTATCTCACAGTAAACTACACCAAGGAGTTTAGCTCACAGTAAACTATACCAAGGAGTTTATCTCATAGTAAACTACACCAAGGAGTTTAGCTCACTGTAAACTACACCAAGGAGTTTATCTCATAGTAAACTACACCAAGGAGTTTATCTCACAGTAAACTACACCAAGGAGTTTATCTCATAGTAAACTACATCAAGGAGTTTAGCTCACAGTAAACTATACCAAGGAGTTTAGCTCACAGTAAACTACACCAAGGAGTTTAGCTCATAGTAAACTATACCAAGGAGTTTATCTCATAGTAAACTATACCAAGGAGTTTAGCTCACAGTAAACTACACCAAGGAGTTTAGCTCACAGTAAACTACACCAAGGAGTTTAGCTCAAAGTAAACTACATCAAGGAGTTTAGCTCACAGTAAACTACATCAAGGAGTTTAGCTCAAAGTAAACTACACCAAGGAGTTTAGCTCACAGTAAACTACATCAAGGAGTTTAGCTCACAGTAAACTACACCAAGGAGTTTAGCTCACAGTAAACTACACCAAGGAGTTTAGCTCACAGTAAACTATACCAAGGAGTTTAGCTCAAAGTAAACTACATCAAGGAGTTTAGCTCACAGTAAACTACATCAAGGAGTTTAGCTCAAAGTAAACTACACCAAGGAGTTTAGCTCACAGTAAACTACACCAAGGAGTTTAGCTCACAGTAAACTACACCAAGGAGTTTAGCTCACAGTAAACTATATCAAGGAGTTTAGCTCACAGTAAACTACACCAAGGAGTTTAGCTCACAGTAAACTACACCAAGGAGTTTAGCTCACAGTAAACTATATCAAGGAGTTTAGCTCACTGTAAACTACACCAAGGAGTTTAGCTCACAGTAAACTACACCAAGGAGTTTAGCTCACTGTAAACTACACCAAGGAGTTTAGCTCACAGTAAACTACACCAAGGAGTTTAGCTCACTGTAAACTACACCAAGGAGTTTAGCTCACAGTAAACTACACCAAGGAGTTTAGCTCACAGTAAACTATACCAAGGAGTTTATCTCACATTAAACTACACCAAGGAGTTTATCTCATAGTAAACTACACCAAGGAGTTTAGCTCACAGTAAACTACATCAAGGAGTTTAGCTCAAAGTAAACTACACCAAGGAGTTTAGCTCACAGTAAACTACACCAAGGAGTTTAGCTCACAGTACACTATATCAAGGAGTTTAGCTCACAGTAAACTACACCAAGGAGTTTAGCTCACAGTAAACTACACCAAGGAGTTTAGCTCACAGTAAACTATATCAAGGAGTTTAGCTCACAGTAAACTACACCAAGGAGTTTAGCTCACAGTAAACTACACCAAGGAGTTTAGCTCACAGTAAACTATATCAAGGAGTTTAGCTCACTGTAAACTACACCAAGGAGTTTAGCTCACAGTAAACTACACCAAGGAGTTTAGCTCACTGTAAACTACACCAAGGAGTTTAGCTCACAGTAAACTACACCAAGGACTTTAGCTCACAGTAAACTATACCAAGGAGTTTATCTCACATTAAACTACACCAAGGAGTTTATCTCATAGTAAACTACACCAAGGAGTTTATCTCACAGTAAACTACACCAAGGAGTTTAGCTCACAGTAAACTACACCAAGGAGTTTAGCTCACTGTAAACTATACCAAGGAGTTTATCTCAAAGTAAACTACACCAAGGAGTTTATCTCATAGTAAACTACACCAAGGAGTTTATCTCAAAGTAAACTACACCAAGGAGTTTAGCTCAAAGTAAACTACACCAAGGAGTTTATCTCATAGTAAACTACACCAAGGAGTTTAGCTCACTGTAAACTATACCAAGGAGTTTAGCTCACTGTAAACTATACCAAGGAGTTTATCTCACAGTAAACTACACCAAGGAGTTTATCTCACAGTAAACTACACCAAGGAGTTTAGCTCACAGTAAACTACACCAAGGAGTTTAGCTCACTGTAAACTATACCAAGGAGTTTAGCTCACTGTAAACTATACCAAGGAGTTTAGCTCACAGTAAACTACACCAAGGAGTTTATCTCACAGTAAACTATACCAAGGAGTTTAGCTCACAGTAAACTACACCAAGGAGTTTAGCTCACAGTAAACTACACCAAGGAGTTTAGCTCACAGTAAACTATACCAAGGAGTTTAGCTCACAGTAAACTACACCAAGGAGTTTAGCTCACAGTAAACTATACCAAGGAGTTTATCTCATAGTAAACTACACCAAGGAGTTTATCTCACAGTAAACTACACCAAGGAGTTTATCTCATAGTAAACTACACCAAGGAGTTTATCTCACAGTAAACTACACCAAGGAGTTTATCTCATAGTAAACTACATCAAGGAGTTTAGCTCACAGTAAACTATACCAAGGAGTTTAGCTCACAGTAAACTACACCAAGGAGTTTATCTCATAGTAAACTACACCAAGGAGTTTAGCTCACAGTAAACTATACCAAGGAGTTTATCTCATAGTAAAGTATACCAAGGAGTTTAGCTCACAGTAAACTACACCAAGGAGTTTAGCTCACAGTAAACTACACCAAGGAGTTTAGCTCACAGTAAACTACACCAAGGAGTTTAGCTCACAGTAAACTGCATCAAGGAGTTTAGCTCACAGTAAACTATATCAAGGAGTTTAGCTCAAAGTAAACTACACCAAGGAGTTTAGCTCACAGTAAACTACACCAAGGAGTTTAGCTCACAGTAAACTATATCAAGGAGTTTAGCTCACAGTAAACTACACCAAGGAGTTTAGCTCACAGTAAACTACACCAAGGAGTTTAGCTCACAGTAAACTATATCAAGGAGTTTAGCTCACAGTAAACTACACCAAGGAGTTTAGCTCACAGTAAACTATACCAAGGAGTTTAGCTCAAAGTAAACTACACCAAGGAGTTTAGCTCACAGTAAACTATACCAAGGAGTTTATCTCACATTAAACTACACCAAGGAGTTTATCTCATAGTAAACTACACCAAGGAGTTTAGCTCACTGTAAACTACACCAAGGAGTTTAGCTCACAGTAAACTACACCAAGGAGTTTAGCTCACAGTAAACTATACCAAGGAGTTTATCTCACATTAAACTACACCAAGGAGTTTATCTCATAGTAAACTACACCAAGGAGTTTATCTCACAGTAAACTACACCAAGGAGTTTAGCTCACAGTAAATGATGCACGGAGGGAATGTAAGTACAGGTAGTTACAGAATTCAATTCAATTCATTTTATATAGCCCAACATCACAAATGCAAGTTTGCCTTGATTATAGTGAATGCGTTGGGTGCCTTCCATTTCAGCCCATCATACAATATTTATTATTTGATAATCAAGATGTACTTGAAATGTTTTTATTTTAATTTTTGTCATTCATTTTTTTTCTCTCTATTGAATGGTATATTAGACACTGAACTAGCTAATCTTTATCTCAGTGATAGTGTCCAAATGAGCGTAAAATATCACTGGTTTGTAAAAACTACACGGACAACAAAATAGATGTAAATATTGATAAAAAATCGTATTCCCTTCTGCTCAAAATAAAACAAGTAAACGACTCAAAAGTTGACCCTGTCAGGTCCATTCTCCATCCATTGGATTTGGGAGTGACGCGGATATGAAAGCTAGTTTATCCGTCTTTCCTTTACAAGCAGGAAAATGATTTCTCTCTCGTTATTTGAGAAAAGTTCATATTTGTGTTCACTATGACCCTGACATGCTGTCTCTTCTGTTATCATATACTAATGAATGCAAGCAAAACTACAGAGCAAAATCACACTCTTTCTGATTGAACCAATCTATGAACTGTCGGAAACAATGGACATGTAGGCCCAATCCCAATCTCCCCCCTAAACCCTCAAGCCCTGAACCCTCAGGCACTCACTGACGTCAGCTGCTAAGTGTCTGAGTGTGAGAGGCTGTGAGGGCTTGAACTGGTGTGGATATGAATGGGACAGCACTTTGCTGCAACATCACATGACCACATACAAAACTATTGTGTACAATTGTGTATTTATTTTATACTTTTTATTCACTGATTTGAACGTCAACCTCACGACATAAGTCATTTTAAATTATCTATTTACTCGTTTTGTCAAAACGAAATGTTTGATGAATGTAAAAAAAATATTTATATATTTTCTGCTTGCTTTCCTCTGATATCATGTGTTTTTATGTTCCATCTTTAATCCGTAATGTTATAGTGTATTTTATCAGGCTGAACGCCCACGTGTCTCTTTGTTTACCCTTTTTTTTTTTTTTTACGTCTTCATGCTTCCATTGGGAACTGCGTGTTTAACGTCACATTGCTATGAACTGTGGGTAATTCCCTTAGGCATCTAATGCTGACTTACGGAAAGGGATCATAAAGGGCTCAAAATGTCTGCCAGAGACTCAAGCACTCTACGATGTGACAATGGGACAGAACTAAACCCTCACGGACTTCGCGGGAGCGCGCCTCAAAGTCCGTGAGTCCGTAAGGGTGGAGATTGGGACTGGCCCGTAATGTAATGTAATATCCGCGGCCCCAAATGGACCCCAAAAAGAAGCTGCGCGCGCACACATGCCAGTTCTCTAGGGGCTAAGCCCCCCCTTTCTTTGAATCCTAGAAACGTCCCTGGTTGTAATACGTCGTGTCCTGAAGATGCAGTTTTAGTTTTTTAATAAAAATGCAGCTAATTGAGTGTAAAAGGGAATAGTTCCCTCTCTATCATCGCCACCAGCTGCTCGTTTTGGTTATTAAACTTGTTTTTGTGTTAGCATACATATTCTGTACTATCTCAGGTTCAAACTGCACCATCTTTTCATTCAATACATTTAAGAAGTTGAGAATGTTCCTCGATTTGGGTCGCGGCTTGTCATTCAGGGGTGATAGTGGGTCCCGGAGCCAGACCAGTTGAGAACCACTGCTTTAAGGCACATAATACAATGACAGTGTTTATGCTGTTTATAGTGCAAATGATACTATATGTTTTACATACTCCTCTGATATATTTCATAACACACTAGTGTGATTGTGGGTCAGTGGTAGAGCCAGGGCATCGATCTCCGGCTCTGCTGGTCCATGTCGATGTGTGGAAGACACTTAAACCCCAAACTGCTCCCGCAGCTGCTTGTGGGGTATGAACGGTATGAACGGTATGAACGGTATGAATGGTATGAACGTATGAGTCAGAACGGATAGGCAGGTGGCACCTTGCCATGGATGTGAATGGGTGAATGATGACAAGTGGTGTTAAAGCTGTTAAAGCTACATGTTAAAGCTATATTAAAGCTACATGTTAAAGATACATTAAAGCTAAATGTTAAAGCTACATGTTAAAGCTACAGGTTAAAGATACATTAAAGCTAAATGTTAAAGCTACAGGTTAAATATACAATATAGCTAAATTTTAAAGCTACATGTTAAAGCTACATTAAAGCTATATATTAAAGCTACATTACAGCTACATGTTAAAGCTACATTGAAGCTACATGTTAAAGCTACATGTTAAAGCTACATTAAAGCTACATGTTAAAGCTACATGTTAAAGCTACTTGTTAAAGTTACATTAAAGCTACATGTTGAAGCTACATGTTAAAGTTACATTAAAGCTACATGTTGAAGCTACATGTTAAAGTTACATTAAAGCTACACGCTAAAGCTACATTAAAGCCACATGTTAAAGCTACATGTTAAAGCTACATTAAAGCTACATTAAATCTACATGTTAAAGCTACATTAAAGCTACACGTTAAAGCTACATTAAAGCTACATGTTAAAGCTACATGTTAAAGTTACATTAAAGCTACACGCTAAAGCTACATTAAAGCCATATGTTAAAGCTATATGAAAGCTACATGTTAAAGCTACATTAAAGCTACATGTTAAAGCTAAATGTTAAAGCTATATTAAATTACATGTTAAAGCTACATGTTAAAGCTACATTAAAGCTAAATGTTAAAGCTACAGGTTAAATATACAATATAGCTAAATTGTAAAGCTACATGTTAAAGCTACATTAAAGCTACATATTAAAGCTACATTACAGCTAAATTTTAAAGCTACATGTTAAAGCTACATCTTAAAGCTACATCTTAAAGCTACACATTACAGTTACATTAAAGCTACATGTTAAAGTTACATTAAAGCTACATGTTAAATTTACATTAAAGATACATGTTAAAGCTACATTAAAGCTACATTAAAGCTACATGTTAAAGCTACATGTTAAAGTTACATTAAAGCTACATGCTAAAGCTACATTAAAGCTACATGTTAAATTTACATTAAAGATACATGTTAAAGCTACATTAAAGCTACATGTTAAAGCTACATGTATAAGCTACATGTTAAAGTTACATTAAAGCTACATGCTAAAGCTACATTAAAGCTACATGTTAAAGTTACATGTTAAAGCTACATGTTAAAGCTACATGTTAAAGCTACATTAAAGCTACATGTTACAGCTACATTAAAGCTACACGCTAAAGCTACATTAAAGCCACATGTTAAAGCTAAATGTTAAAGCTACATTAAAGCTACATGTTAAAGCTAAATGTTAAAGTTACATGTTAAAGCTATATTAAATTACATGTTAAAGCTACATGTTAAAGCTACATCTTAAAGCTACATCTTAAAGCTACACATTACAGTTACATTAAAGCTACATGTTAAAGTTACATTAAAGCTACATGTTAAATTTACATTAAAGATACATGTTAAAGCTACATTAAAGCTACATTAAAGCTACATGTTAAAGCTACATGTTAAAGTTACATTAAAGCTACATGCTAAAGCTACATTAAAGCTACATGTTAAATTTACATTAAAGATACATGTTAAAGCTACATTAAAGCTACATGTTAAAGCTACATGTATAAGCTACATGTTAAAGTTACATTAAAGCTACATGCTAAAGCTACATGTTAAAGTTACATGTTAAAGCTACATGTTAAAGCTACATGTTAAAGCTACATTAAAGCTACATGTTAAAGCTACATTAAAGCTACATTAAAGCTACACGCTAAAGCTACATTAAAGCCACATGTTAAAGCTAAATGTTAAAGCTACATTAAAGCTACATGTTAAAGCTAAATGTTAAAGTTACATGTTAAAGCTATATTAAATTACATGTTAAAGCTACATGTTAAAGCTACATGTTAAAGCGCTTTGAGTGATCAGAAGATTAGAAAAGCGTTGTAAAAGTACACTCCATTTATCGGTATGATCTTAGTTACTATGTACATCACATAAACACATTTATGTCATAGCTACTGTACACATTATCAGTGGTATGAACTGTGATGGTGCTAGACGGGGGGCAGCACACAGCAGAGGCCAAGTCTCGAGTTTACATCACTGAAAGGCTCCAAATAGCAGAAAAAAAGACAAGCCTTGCAAAGACAGTGAACAGTAGCAGGGAAATAGTTTCTGTTCCTCAGTTCCTTTAGTTCAAAAGAAGTCACTGTTCTCCATCAAAGAGAACAAACAAGTGAGTACCAGGTGAGGGTTTGGATGCGTGATGATTCTTTGTTCATTACAGGTCGCTTGTACTCTAGGTTACAGAGAGGACAGCTGTCATCTCGATGGTTGTGCATTAACAAGAAACCATCATGCAAAGTCAAAGTTGAAACTGGGTGCAGCGGGGGAGGTCCCAGGGGGCTCTGCTGCGACGGCGTCAGCTTCTTCAGAGCAGGAACCAACACAACGGGAACTCTGGTCATGTGAGCAGGCACTGAGGCTATCAGCAGGCTCTTTGCTCCATTCAAATCATTCACAATATAAGAAACCTGAGGTGGTGAAAGAGAAGCCAACGGTTACACACTAGGGAACAGAGGAAGGCCGGGAAAGCAGGGAAACTGAAAAACACTGGACTGATATGCCGGTAAATGCAACTTGAATCTCCAACTGCAATAAAAAAAGAACAAAACACACCAGCATGTGCAGCAATGAGCATCAGTGTCCCAGCCGTGCTTTTTATGTGCCCATCAAGCAGCACAGCTTAGACGAGGGCAGTACAAGGACGATGCAATGGAGGGACATTTTTAAAGATGAGATAATTAATCTTCATAATGTATTTAACTTACTGACTGCACTAATATCTCTCCGTAAAAGGAGGTAGCAGTGAATGTGTCCTTGTAGTTGGCTCACACTCTGCAGCTCTCAAGATTAGACGGCACAGCTCCCAGTTTTCTGTTCACTCGCCAACATGATTTTAATAAGATGTCTTTTGAGACAGTAGCATCAAAAGAATCAAACCATTCCATTGTTCTAGGATAATGCCAAAGCATTTGTTATGGGGCAAATTATTTATCATGATCAGTTATCACATCACCAAGACAAACGGGTCATCTTTCCAGATCTCCCGCCTCAGAGCAGTAGCTGCGTCTCAGTGTGTGAACTCGGAGAAGCATCCGGTCAATGTGAAGCCTCTCCGGGGAGCCGGTCTGCTGTGGGCCGACTTTCATGTTGGAGAGTGCAACCTCTCCAGACCTCGCTGTGTGTCCAAGTTTCATCATCACTGCAGTACATCTATAGCGTCGCAGTTTCATTATTATCCCTTTCTTCCACTCTTGTGTGTCGGAAATCTGTCCTGTGACAATGAAGGTAGGGTTCTTTTTAAAGAAAGAAAAATATGTTATGATGATTGATTATTGTGCCAGTAATAGTGGTCAAACTAAATAATTAGAAACATAAACTAAATGACTATTTTGATGCACTGACCTCAATGAAGTTACGTTTAGTTTGCATCTTGACATTCTTTAATGCTGTGTGTGTGTGTGTGTGTGTGTGTGTGTGTGTGTGTGTGTGTGTGTGTGTGTGTGTGTGTGTGTGTGCGTGCGTGCGTGTGTGTGTGTGTGTGTGTGTGTGTGTGTGTGTTTGCAAGCAGTAGCTCCCTAACTACAATTTAAATGAACACGTTTATACTTTTTTGTCCGGATCATCTTCTGGTTCTCTCATGCTGCTCCAGACTTGTCGGTACATTTGTGCAGTGGTGGCCGTCAGGGCCTGCTAAGCCTTCTCTGCTGGCCTAAACAGAAGGTTATAGCTATTTCATAATTTAATTGTTTTTCACAAATACACTACATGTATTATAATAATTTTTCCCTATCAGGTTATTTTCTCATTGAACAGCTCCTGTCTTCCTCTGTTGCTCTGCCTTCAGTCTGCAGCACTGCCTCCATTGCAGCTGGTTTTAAGGAGAGTTTCATCCAATTAGATTTTTTCTCCTGTGTCTCTATGGAGGCAAAGCAGTTTAAGCCTTTGCAGATTAAAGCACACAGAGAGTGGACGTTGTGGTTGATTGTCATGGACTTCAACAAATCAGATCTTTAGTTTGACAAGCTGGGTGTATTCTTTGACTGCAGCGCCTGTGAAATGCCGTGGACGTATATGATTGGTCAGTGGCCCAGCCCGACCATTAACATGCACTGTGATTGGTCAGAGGGGCACAAAGCTACTAGAAACTTCTAGCTTTTACCTAGAAGCTACGTTGAAGCCTGAGAAACGGACTTGCTGGTGGATTTTCTGATGACGTCAGGGCTGTAGTGGAGGGTAAACGCACGTAAACGCCGTTTACGCACCTCTGGAATTTTGGAAATGGCGTTTACGCACCTCTAAATAGCGTTTACTCACCTCTAAGTGGCGTTTACGCACCTCAAAGTTCCATGCGCCTTGTATTCTTCCGTTGGAATAATCCAAAATAAATTTGGTGTCATTTTAAAACACCTAAGACTACGTTTCATATTGTTGAATATATAAACGCTGTAGTCTGAATCATTTTCATCTGCGCTGTATTATAGTTTGTGATCCTCCAATCAGTGCCTTGCGGCTGCGGCGGCGACACCAATCAGGATCCAGGAAGTATGTAAACACATACACGTTGTGGATTAGCCTGCCTGCCTACCTGTTCGGAATGGATTAATTAGCCATGGATATCAGGCGATTTTTGAAGAGACCATCGAGTGCTCCCACTTCCACAGTTGCCCGCAAAAGGCCTCAAGTACAAAGTAAGAAGATCAATTCACGTTTTTAAACGTTGTTTTGGTTTGCACAACATCGCCTTAACCCCATCCCCCCGCAGCCTAATTTGCAAGCCAGTTAGACATAGCATCGCGTTGCATCGCGTCGAGGTCTGTATGATCACAAAATTCATAGTTTACCCACCTCTAATTTTACCACTATAGCACTGGATGACGCCTTTCGCACAGAGGGTTATGTGCATCTGTTGAGTGAAATGCTGGTTGTGTTACTTTTTTTACATCTGCAGTCGTATTTAATCATAAACAAGCCACAGCGCTGTTGTTGCTGCTGGTGGAGCCGGGGCTGGTCCCGCCTCTCCCCACGGTGCAGCAGCTGCTGGAGAGGTCTTGTGTGTGTTTACACAAAACAAATAATAACCGGTAGCTGTGGCGTCATAATGAGGTGATTAGGTTTTTCAGCTGTAGTAGAGACGGCACTGAATGCGCAGGTAGAAAATGCACGGCCCGCCACTGCATTTGTGTGTGTATGAAACCCAATTAGAACTCTAATCCTAATCTCAAATATTTTTTCTTCAGAGGACAGACTTTACAATGTGTGCTGTGGAAGATAATCCACATTGTTCATGGACTTGCAGTTCCTACCCAGCCAGCATGTCCATGTGGGGCCCATGAGGTTTAAATTTGGGCTGCCGATAAGGGTCCCAAGTGGGTTTGTCCGCAGTTTCCACGGTGGCCTCACCTGTGTTTGCCCAGTATGGGCAAACACAGGTGAGGCCAATTTGTAGCCAATTTGGGTCCCACTTAAAGCCCAGTCAGATCCCTCTTAAAGTCGGTGAATAAACCGGTGAATAAACCCAGTATGGGCAAACACAGGTGAGGCCACCGTGGAAACTGCGGACAAACCCACTTGGGACCCTTATCGGCAGCCCAAATTTAAACCTTATGGGCCCCACATGGACATGCTGGCTGGGTATCCTTCTTTAAAGACATACCAACCTGGGCCAGCTATGAGCCACTGACCGCGACAGAACTTGACTAACAGCCAATCAAATCGCAGTGGGGCAAACAGCACTCGGCCCACTTGGCATGTGTGTAATGTTGTTTCTCACGCTCGGGGCACTTTACATGGTGAGTGTGGGCATATCCCCACATAGCAGCCTCTGAGCCAAGCACAATTAAAACACCTTTTAAAAGCCATTCTATCAGTCGTTGACCTTCAATTGTAGAATAATGATAAATAACAGCAGCAACCAGGGATTTTTGATTTTTGATCTCCAGAAATATATTAATTTCAAAATTACTCAGTGCCACTAAAACTAGACCTAGAGGGAAGGGGCAGGTGATTGACACAGCATAAAACAATTAGCAGACAATCAGACAATCACATGGGCAGGAAGTGCAGGAGAGGCAAGGACTTTCAACATAAAACAGGAAACAGACAAACTCACATCATGACACACTTGCCCTTATCTGACCCGCCTCCTCTCCTCGTACCTGCCATCTCTGAATATCTTCCCCGGGTAAACGGCAGCATTGTTTGAGCTCTCAAGTAAATTGACTGCAGTGGATGTTGAGGATATTTCCCTGTTGAAATGGCCGCCCGCCATCTGCTTGCTCCCTTAATGGCTCTGGAGACCCCTCACTCAGCAGGTTCATCTCCATCCGTCTGCGTTGTTTGGAGGGGAACACTCGCACAACTTTCCCCTCACAACTTTACTCGCTGAAACAATTATCTGGATCATTAATAATTCATGGGTTCTTATTGTAATTAGTGAATCAGTTTAGCTCAGTGGTTGGGGATTAAGTTCCCGTACATCTCGTGCATACACTGTGTATATCAGCATTTCTTCCTAAATAGAAAGCCTCTGGATGAAAGCATGGTGCTCCCGCTGCTTATCTGCCTTCTTCTTTCCTCCACGGACCAGCGCTCACTCACTCTCCTGATCCCCGTGACCTGCAGCCGGCTGCCTGGACTCTAACAGAGCTGTGACCGACGCAGGGTGTTTCCCTGCCTTCCCCTCGGCCCCTGACCTCCTGTGATGTCGCACCTTGTTAGTACAACATGACCGATCTGTAATGGGATGCTCACGCATGTCCCAGCTGGACTGTTCCGTGTGCTGAAGAACATCATGTGTAAATACTAGTCTGGCCTCACATTGTTTTTCCTGCAGCATCAACAGCCTTATCAACACGAAGAAATCATGTTGAAAGGTCACCATACTTTTCCACATTTATTAGCATTTTATTAGACTCTCAAGTCAGAGAGGCTAAAATAATCCTGCAGAACCAGTCCAAAGTATTTCGGTGACATGCAAAAGTAGTGTGAACAGAAACAGTTTATTACAGTCCACAGATACGGAATGTTTTTCTTTTTTTTTTGTCAGAGAATTTTATAAAAAAAATGGTGTCGGGGTATGAAGAGAATTTCAACAAATATAACAAATGATGCCAAGCCGAGCTTAAAGGGTAACTTTGTTACTTTCCAACTTGGACACTATTTTCCTTGTTGTTGTGTCTAAGTGACTGACGGGCAGTGTTTTACTTAACAGCCGCTAAACAGGCTGCACGACTCCTCACCGCCAACGTGCGTCCACTCAGCGCTTGTTTTACACTCAGATGGTTATTATACGTCTCTGACAACATGAATATTAACAATGTGATGAGATGACAGAGCGAGACTTGTCCGAATGATGAAGACGTCCACCAAACAGAAGAACAACCTGACTGAGTGGACCAGCAGCATCATTCTCTGAGGAGCAGAAGGGTTGATTCATTCAAGCTGCTTTCCCATGAAGGCGTGACGACATCCAGCAGTAATTAAAGTCCGGTCAGGACCCGGTCTGCTGGCATTGAGTTACAGCGGCTCAGTCAAAACAGACAAACCCGACACATCCAGGTCTGTGTGCTGAACCGGGAACGAGCGCCGTTTATTTTGATGAGCAGCAACGGTGTAAATGTGGGCTTTGTTTGTGTTTTCTGACTGCATTCATTCTTAATGAGCAATGTACGCCTGCCTTTTAATTTTCCACATGTCTTTATCCCTCAGCAGGTTGTATCGAGACTGCAGCCACGAGGAAACATGGTGGATGACGGGAACGGCAAAAGCATCCGGGGGTGGGGGGCTTTGGCCAGTGTTGATTGATCCATCGTTTGGCTTTTTAAGGTGTGGAACGGGGAGATAAGCGTTCGTGCCTGAAGGACGGAAACACTGAGATTAAACTTTGTACCCACCCTCAGAATCAAATACATGCGAGTCACCCAGAGGGAATCCGCTCAAAGTCACATTGAACAAAGTCATCTATGGTTCTTGGGAATTAACATGTTTTCCTTTTGGAATAGACGATAATGAATTTGTTCAACTGGCACTTTTTGGTTCCTTGGCACCAATGCAGCTAAATCAGGGTCAGAATTCAATTTCTTGATACATATGCTAGTTTCCAAGGTAAATGTATTAAAACCCTTTTAAGCTCGACAGACCCCTGTGTTCCAGTAGTCGTAGGAACCCCAAATGAGTCACAATACATATATTTTGATCATAACTATGAACATCCAGCATGATGTGAGCCAGATTCCCCAAAAATGCCTCCTTGAGCGGTCCCCGATTTTTCAAACTGTTTGGTTCAGGGCCTTAATGTTGAGCATATTCCTGAAAACGAGGCTCAAGCAAGCACTCTACATCCCATCGTTTCCACAAAACATCTTTTCAGTCAAAGCAGCAACAGCCAACGGAGCTGAGGTCCGCTTCAAGGACGGTAATGACTGGCTGGTCCACAAGGATGGTACCATGTTCAAAATGGACGTGTATGGTAGGCTGTATCACCTTAGCACTGTAGAGGATGAAAATGTTGATGAAGTGTATGGTTGTCATGACATTCAAACGTGGCATAGGATACTTGGTCATTGCAATTTTGATGATGTTGCAAAATTAGAAAAGGTGGCTGAAGGGATGTCTATAAAAGGGAAACATGACAAGTCCAACCAAAACTGTGAAATATGCACACAGGGCAAGTTTACACAAAGCAGAAACAGACAGGCTAAAGCTACAACCGTATTAGAGCTAGTACACACAGACCTATGCGGTCCGATAGAACCAGCAGATAAAGATGGATACAGATATGCAATAGCATTTACTGATGATTACAGTGGGATGATTTTTCCATACTTTATTAAAGCAAAGAGTGACATGACAAAAGCTACAGAAAAATTCATAGCAGATGTAGCTCCATATGGAAAGATAAAGTGCATACGGTCTGATAACGGCACAGAGTTTACCGGGCAGGAGTTCCAGTCTTTACTTAGGAGTGACTTGATAAGGCATGAGAAGAGTGCACCCTACTCACCTCATCAGAATGGAACTGCCGAAAGAGGTTGGAGAACCTTATTCGAGATGTCTCGATGCATGCTATTGGAGAGTAACCTCCCAAAGCAATTATGGACATATGCTGTACAGACAGCAGCTCAAATCCGCAACAGGTGCTACAGTAAGCGGCTAGAGCAGACACCTTACCGTGTTTTCACAGGAAAAACACCTAACCTATCTAACATGAAGATATTTGGCTCTGAATGCTACGTATATCAGCAGGATAAGAAAAAGCTGGATTCTAGATGCAAAAAGGGGATCCTTGTAGGCTATGACAAATATAGTCCAGCATATAACGTGTATTATCCCGAGACAGGAAAAGTCCTCAAACATAGGCTGGTGAAATTCCTCACCAAAGGTAGCGCAGATAGCCAGACTCAGACAGATTGTGACATGGGGGGAGATATTGAGAAAAGAGATACACCACCGAAGATAGTCAACCAGGGTCAGGGACAGCCTGAGGAGAGTAGAGAGTCAAATGTTGAGGAGACTGCTGAGGCAGGTCCGACCCAGACAGATAGTACTCAGAGAGAAGAGGGAGAAAAGAGATACCCTATGAGACAGAGAAAGGCTCCAGAATACTTAAAGGAGTACCAGTGTAAAGCTGAGTGTAATAATGACGAAAGTGAAAATGTAGATTATTTCTACAGAGTGGCTTATGATGTACCTAACACACTTCAAGAGGCAATGGACTCTAATAAGTCAAAAATGTGGGCTGATGCGATGAAAGAGGAGATGAACTCTTTAACAGAGAATAATACTTTCACTCTGGCCCCACTGCCAAGAGGCAAACAAGCAGTGGGAGGTCTCTGGGTATATGCAGTGAAAGAGAGCCCAGATGGATCTGAGACTTGTAAAGCCAGATATGTCGCAAAGGGGTATAGTCAAGTGGAAGGGATTGATTATAAAGAGACTTGTTCACCGACAGCCAACATGACCTCTGTACGAGCATTAATGCAGGTGGCTGTACAGGAGGATCTTATCCTACACCAAATGGATGTGAAGACTGCTTACCCCCATGCTCCAATAGACTGTGAGGTATATATGGAGCAACCGGAAGGTTTTGAGATCAAGTCAAAAACAGGGGAACACTTAGTGTGTAAACTCAACAAGTCATTGTATGGTTTAAAACAGTCCTGGCGGAACTGGAACATGTTACTGCATGATCACCTTACAGAGAATGGTTTTGTGCAAAATGATGCTGATCATTGTGTCTACAGCAGAAAATCTGAGAACGAGAAAGTGATCCTGTTAGTGTGGGTAGATGACTTCATCATAGCAGCGAGTAACAACACCTTACTCAGTGACGTAAAAGAAATGTTGAAGAGAAGGTTTAAGATGAAAGATATCCACTTAAACACTTCCTAGGTATCGACTTCAGACGGAGTGAGGGAGAGATCAAAATGACCCAAAAGAGACACATAGAGAAAATATTAGCAAAATTTGGAATGTCCGAATGCAAACCCAGATCCACCCCATGTGAGCAAAAGTTACATTTTGACAGTGAGGGTGAAGTTATTGATTCGACAGGATATAGAGAGATAGTAGGTAGCTTGATATACATTATGACATGTACCAGACCTGAGCTGGGTTGTGAGTAAACTATCTCAGTACCTAGCAGAACCAAAGCAACAGCATTGGGCTGCAGCAAAACACATACTGAGGTACTTAAAGGGTACTATAGATCAAGAACTACACTACCAGACATGTGAGGAAAGCCTACTGCCGCTGGAGGGATATAGTGATGCTGATTGGGCAGCCGGTAAGGATGATAGGAGGAGCACAAGTGGATACTGTTTCAGCTTAACTGAGAATGGTCCAGTTATATCGTGGAAGACGGTGGCATTATCCACCTGCGAAGCAGAGTATATGGCACTTGCAGCCACTACTCAAGAGAGTATGTACCTTGTACAACTACTTAGAGGAATAGATAGTAGTAACCAGCATGTACCAGTCAAGATATATGAGGACAACCAGGGGGCGATAGCTTTATCTAAGAACCAGTATGCAGACAGAGAAGCAAACACATAGATATGAAGTATCACTTTATACGGTCTGCACAAGCAGAAGGGAAAATATCTCTAGAATACTGTCCTGCTGCAAACATGGTAGCTGATGTTCTTACCAAGCCAGTGACGAAGAATAAGTTTGAGAGTTTCAAGGGGTATTTGTTTGGTGAGTAATGTGAACTGACAGATGTAAATGTTTTTGAAGTTTTTAGAACACTGTCAGTATGCAAAATATTTTATTTTGGAGTTATGTATTTTTTGGTTTTTATTTAACACCATAGAGAGCTATACACATGTCTTTGAGTGGGAGTGTTGAGCATATTCCTTATGAGTAGCAAAGCCATGTTGAGTGGCCTGTGCAGTGATGTCACGTGGGAGGATGTGTGCCTGTGTGTACTGGGGTGCTGTTGTGCGCATGCGCAGAATAAACGGTCCGAGTGAGTTCCCAGACCAACGAGACGATGGTAGTCTGTCCTTTTTCTCCCGTGAATGCTAGCTACTAGGAGCTACTAGCTAACCACTTTGGTGACTGAAATAACGGAGATAACTGCAGCAGGAATGTCTAACGCTACACTTAACAACAGCCCACATACTAATAACACACATTTTTTGAAAGATTAGGACCTAAATAATCTGAATCTGCAATCACAATAAAACAAAGCAGTGGCATGTTAGGAAGGAGTTTCAGTCAAAAAACTGTGTCGTTCGGTTCAAAAATGGAAAAACTACTTATTTTATGGAAAACATCGGCCGATTTGGGCATGCTGGGTATTGAAATGTTCATCAGCTTCCACATGTGCTGTATGATGCGGTTTTAGAAATATGGACGGACCAGGGAGGACTCAGAAACGTGCGCCGGAAAAAGAAAACTCTGGCCGTTTTGTGACTTTACAGGTACTAATAGGGTTTATAAGGATTTGCTTTGTTCGACTCCCACAAGCCCGTAGGGTTACGGAGATGTGTGTTTTATTGAAATCCGACTTTGTAGGGGATACCTATTAACGTTTTAGTGAAACGTTACGATCGCCGCGACAAGTAACAGCGTTTATGTAATTAATTAAACGGTTACTTTTTATATAAACCAAAGGTCTCTTCTCACAAGGGTTACAGTATTGTAGCGATTTAAATGAAGTTAAACAACCTTTGGTTGCGGAGATAATTAAGTTTCCGTTTTTTTAAACAAGATTCTTTTTTTTGCGCTGGGGGGGGCTTGGGGCTAAAAACTTTAAAGGTGGACGCGACACATCTATGTGTAGGACTTGGAGTTATCCTCTTAATTATCATCCTACATCCTCTTGAAGGACTTATGATGGACAGGCAGCTCTCACAGTCCTTCACTGTGAAGATTAAATGTTGTGGCCGTGCATGAAAAATCTCTCCTGCATAAAATTGTAATATCCGCAGGAACAGAAGCTGTCATGAACGGAAACGCTCAGCTTCTCCCTCCGGACCTGAAGCAGCAGGTGAATGGTGAGCCGGGATGAACCCACAGGGACCGCCGAGCCATAACAAGTCCAGTGCAGCTTTTTTATGGTGCAAAGGCAGCGGCACACTGCTGCAAACTGCTCAAGGACATTTTCAAAGTAAAGTGATTAAAATGAGCCCCTATAATGTTGGGATGCACTGGGGGAGGGGCCAATATGGCGTCTGTGAACCACGCCGTGGTGGCGACAGCTTCTGGGTGAACGCAAACAAAGGTGCTGAGCAGATTTGAGAAAGTCCCTTGAGTGGCAGGAGAAAAAGAGGAAAGAGAAGAAAGGACTTTATTGCTACAAAGACACGTCCCATCATGTAGAGACAAGCAGATTGTTCTTATCACTTCAGAGAGAAAACTAAAGAAAGAACACTTGAGAAAAAGTTTTGCCGTAATTAATTGTGAAAACAGCTTGGGAAAACTTTCTACTTGTAGTTATAATATAAGAAGGCCCAGCTCTACAGAACCAGCCCATAAAACCATTAGCAGACAGAAACCGTCTACTTGTAGTTATAATATAAGAAGGCCCAGCTCTACAGAAGCATGTTGCACGCCGTACGCCAGCCAAAGACATCATGGAGTTCTGGAGACATCCTCGTGAGGCGCTTGTGAGCTGATATACAGGAGAGGAGGTCAGTGTATTCTAGTCCTCCAGCAGTTTATTATTATTATTAATAATAATACATTGTATTTGTATAGCTGAAGAGAGTTCCAGAGGGAGGGGCAGCTATGGAGAACCCTGTCCCCCCAGGTCCGATACTTTGACAGAGTCTGGGAGGGCAAGGTGGTGGACGTCTGCAGATCTGAGGTTGCGGCAGGGAGCAGAAGGTAAATAGTCTTGTGTAGAGGTAAATAGTCTTGTATAGAGGTAAATAGTCTTGTGTAGAGGTAAATAGTCTTGTATAGAGGTAAATAGGAGGTAAATAGTCTTGTATAGAGGTAAATAGGAGGTAAATAGTCTTGTATAGAGGTAAATAGTCTTGTATAGAGGTAAATAGGAGGTAAATAGTCTTGTATAGAGGTAAATAGTCTTGTATAGAGGTAAATAGTCTTGTATAGAGGTAAATAGTCTTGTATAGAGGTAAATAGGAGGTACATAGTCTTGTATAGAGGTAAATATTCTGGTATAGAGGTAAATAGTCTTGTATAAAGGTAAATAGTAAATGGACTATAGATCTTTTCGAGTCTTCCAACCACTCAAAGTACTTTACCACTACTTCGCATCCATTCACATCCTGATGGCAAGGGTTAAGGTGCCATCTGCTCATCAGGGTTATCTAACATGCAAACACCGTAGGCACAGCTGTGGGAACAATTTGGGATTAAGTGTCTGGCCCAAGGCCCATTGACATGGACTATTGGAGCGGGATCGAACCTCCGATTCTCTGATTTAGGGACAACCCTCTACCACGGAACCACAGTCGCCCACAGAAAGAAATGTATGAAGGGTCTAATAAACCTGAACCAGTCTTAACTATAAACCTGAACCAGTCCTAACTATAAACCTGAACCAGTCCTAACTATAAGCCTGAACCAGTCCTAACTATAGACCTGAACCAGTCCTAACTATAAGCCTGAGCCAGCCCTAACTATAAACCTGAACCAGTCCTAACTATAAGCCTGAAACAGCCCTAACTATAGACCTGAACCAGTCCTAACTAAAGACCTGAACCAGTCCTAACTATAAACCTGAACCAGTCCTAACTATAAACCTGAACCAGTCCTAACTATAAGCCTGAACCAGTCCTAACTATAAGCCTGAACCAGTCCTAACTATAAGCCTGAGCCAGCCCTAACTATAAACCTGAACCAGTCCTAACTATAAGCCTGAAACAGCCCTAACTATAGACCTGAACCAGTCCTAACTAAAGACCTGAACCAGTCCTAACTATAAACCTGAACCAGTCCTAACTATAAACCTGAACCAGTCCTAACTATAAACCTGAACCAGTCCTACCTATAAACCTGAACCAGTCCTAACTATAGACCTGAACCAGTCCTAACTATAAACCTGAACCAGTCCTAACTATAGACCTGAACCAGTCCTAACTATAAACCTGAACCAGTCCTAACTATAAACCTGAACCAGTCCTAACTATAAACCTGAACCAGTCCTAACTATAAGCCTGAACCAGTCCTAACTATAAGCCTGAACCAGTCCTAACTATAAACCTGAACCAGTCCTAACTATAGACCTGAGCCAGCCCTAACTATAAACCTGAACCAGTCCTAACTATAGACCTGAACCAGTCCTAACTATAAGCCTGAACCAGTCCTAACTAAAGACCTGAGCCGGTGCAGAGCAGCAGGAGTAATATGATCTCTGTTCTTAGTGTTTATTAGTACACGAGCTGCAGCATTCTGGATCAAGTGAAGAGTCTTAAGAGACTTCTTAGAGCTGCTGGATCAGAAGGAGTTGCAGTAATCTAACACATCATGGACTAAGAGACGTTGTGTTTCCTCGGGCTCTGGGGATGGCAAGATGAATATCTCACCAGCTGTCAGCTGGACTGTAATAAAATGTTTGCTAGACGGTGGCGGGGTCCTGGTGCTGGATCTCTTCTCCACACGTACGGCCTCATAAGTGGGCTCACAGAGACGCGCTGGTTCCAAATGTGAATTCATTGTATGAGTTTTGCTCTTTTGATAACCATAATCTGATTTACTTCAAGCCCTATCTTAATTAGTTTCCCTAAGTCCCCTGATAAATGAAGCCCTTTCCTTTACTGGGAGGAAGTTCAGTATGTATCCACCCCTTCTTCCTCTGTGAGCATTAAGGCCTGCTCATTTTTTGGCCCACTGAATTCAATTATTCTATTTCCCTTGTTTTAGCAGGGATAATATTCCCACCCTTGCTGTCATGGCCCTTGTTCTGAGTGATGGGCTGTATGGATGAGTTCAGGTCCCCAGACCATTTGCACTAATCATATTCATATAGCACCAATGTGAACTCTCCTGGGAAACCTTGGCAATAATGACTCATCAGTTTCTCTAATTCAGTTTGGGGGAAAAGCATTCAATGCACTGAAGTACTCTGTTGTGTTTGTTCTCATTTAACTTGTTTACCAATGATGACTCTTCTCATACAGACAGAACTACAAGATGGACTGTTTTAGTTGCAATACTCAGATCATGTTTTATATTCTTTTATGTAATTCCTGCTGCTGTCATGAAACAACATTCCGACCAGATGGTAGATTTTTATTTACTTACTGTAAAAAAAAAAATAATAATACACACTCATCAACACAATTGTCAAAAGTAAAGTACAACACTTCATGTAGTCCAGTGGTTCTCAAAAGTTTTTTGTCACGCCCCACTTTGGAGGAAGAAAGATGTTCACGCCCCACCGCCCCAACAAAAAGCCCATCTCTGGCCGTGAGATAGGCTGTTTTTGTTTTGGCAAAACGCCAAGAACCGTCGCTCATGTGCAGCGTAACCTGTTAACGGAGTAACGTGAACATTTACATGAAAGTACAGCATTCCTCCATGTATTTACTAATGAGGTTTTATGTCCGTGTACTTTGTACTTTGGTACCATGTGAAGTTCTCATGTTCATGGAGAGAGGTCGTCCTGAAACCACAAGGTAGCGTTCATCCTGGTCTCATAGTTTCATGTTGAAGTGTCCTTGAAGACCCTGAAGCCCAGAGCTCCACAGCAGCTCACTGCTCCTTCATTACTAAGGATGTAACATGCAGAGAATAATTTCCCCACTGTGGGATTAATATAGGGTGACCAGACGTCCTCTTTTTCCCGGACATGTCCTCTTTTCGAGACCTAAAAAAAGCGTCCGGCAGGGATTCCAAAAACGTCCGGGATTTCGCTACGTCCGGGAAAATAGTTATTACCCCCTTACAAGTTTTGGAAATGGTATCTCCCTCACGTTCCACCTTCTTGCGCAAGCTCTGACTGTAGAGAGAACTGTCATTGGTCGACCGATCTCAACGTAAATGTAAGTTCACGGCATGCTACACATGCCCCCCCCCCCCCCGCGACGAAGTGTCCTCCTCCTCCTCTCTCTCTCTCTCTCTCTCTCTCTCTCCTCCACCCCTCCCCCCCCACCCCCCCGGAGCGAAGTGTCCTCTTTTTCACAAACTCAAATCTGGTCACCCTAATTAATAAAGAATTATAAAAAAAATAAGAAAAAAAAATCAACAGTTTGAGAACCACTGATGTAGCCTAATATGTTGGAAGCATAATGAAGCATACATAGCTTTGCTTACTACCACTCTGTCATGCCGTTGCGTCGCTTGTAGCACGTCTGTTAACGAGCAGTGGAGGAGGACGGCTACGAAGAGCAGCAAAGAGTCAGATGAAACAACTCAAAGCCTCATCCACACACTCACAACACATTGCTGTCGCCAGATAAGCAACTTGGTTCAGACCCTTTTCTGTTACCAGTGTAGCATTACAGCATGGGGGAATAACCAAGCTAGCTGGCTAGCGGGCTAAATCAATGTAAGTCTGTAAGTGTGTCCCCTGGGCTTCACATCCTCAGATGATCGGACATGAAGACTTTTCTTTTTTCTTCTTGCTGCCAACAACAGGCTTTGCTCATAACCTGTTAACGGAGTTGTCAACAAACAGCAACGACTAGGAGGAGTAAAATGACACACAAAGAGCAATAACGGCGCTGTGATTGCACGCTAAATGTCTTACGACATCTCGTGTCACTCGGTCACCATTTGGTGAGACTGGGCTCATAAATCAAAGGTCACAGCTGCAGTTAAACGTCTGTAACCACTCAGCTACCACGTCCTCCATTCTGCACTCATTTGTTATTTGAATATGTTTTATATTTCTGTATGACACAGATTTCGCAATGCACATGTTCCACCTTGATATACTGAGGAGATGTTTTTGAGATAAAGGACGGGTCAGAATATGTACAGCATGAAGGGCAAACGGTGAGAGGGAGAATTGAAACAGATGATTATCAGAGCGCCCTGTTTCCAGTTGAGTATCCTGTCCTCTGCAGCGCAGGAGGCAGAGCACAGGAGTCAGGTTGAGAGGATAATGTGTAACTCAAATCTGGCTTTGACAGATTCATATTTTCGAGCCATGAAAACCAGTATTCCTGGAGGACCTGACCAGCACAGATACTGGGTTCCAGACACACACACACACACACACACACACACACACACACACACACACACACACACACACACACACACACACACACACACACACACAGTGTTACATCCCCGCTCTGTAGGGAAAGGGAAGAAACATAAAACCAGATGGATTCATAAAGTTTATCGATTGCATGGATCAGTTGTGGGCAAAAGAGGGGAACAAAGGGAAAGAGCCACAAGGCGTTACTTAAATACAATAAATGCAACAACAGTGGGCTCCTAACTCAGAGTTTGAACAAGGCCTACCTGAGGATACAGGAACTCTCAGCCGAAGCCTTAAAGGAGACATCTCGTTCAGGTTCAGGTTCTCTTCTCTGAAAGGCTCCGTTTTAGCGCCTGTCTCTTTAAAACAACTACTTGTGTCTTTCTTTACTTTTATCTCACGACACCTGAGCTGCTGTTCACTTCAGACGCGTGTGAGCTTGTAACTAAGTGAGTAGTGCGTTGGAGTGGGCTGCGTCTAAAGACAGATGAATGTAAAGAAATGTGAAACACCTGTTTTCCCATATACTGTAATATCCCTTATTTTGTATTGTCTGTTTTATGGACCATTATCTCACTCCATCACCTGAGCTGTGCTGTTCACTGGACCAGCTTTTCATAATACATTTGAGAAAGCAATATATAAAATATATATATAAATGATTGAGTAATATCCAAAACATTTTCTAACATATCTTGCTTTAGTTTACTCCATCCGGGTCACTGGTGTTCACTGTGGACAAAAAAGGTGAGCGAGCGTCTGACTTCATATAAAGACAGAGGAAACCGTACGCTACTATGAAATGATGTCATCTGACTATATACTACATACTGTTTATCAACATCACTTATTTATGAGTTCTGTCCGCCTCACCATTATTTATCCTCGTCCTCTTATCTTACTCTGAAGGTGAGGATGAGCTTCTGACAAAGAAAGAAGTGGCCTCGAGAATTTATTATGCAAAATAAATGTATGTTATAGTGAACGAGCTGCATTCAGTATTCTACACCTGTTTACTTATAAAATCACTTATTAATGCCTTCAAGGATTGTTTGTCTTCGTACAATGATTATTTATTTATGTATTCTTTTCACAGAGACTCAGGTCTCATCATCTGGCTCCAAACGTTATAACTAAGCTTCAAATCAGGAAAAATTACATTAAAGTTGGTTGCACCGAACCTTAAACTTAAACGTACTCATTTTAAATGTAGTTTATAGCAGGACACACACACACACACACACACACACACACACACACACACACACACACACACACACACACACACACACACACATAGAAAACATATAAAATACAAAGATGTTTGCCCAGAGATGATGATGTCACTAAACTCAAGTGTACGGGGAATTAAATGAACTACTCTGGTGCCAGATTGTCACATTTTCAGGAATTCAATTCAACTCTCACCGCTCGCCTCATTCAGGGCCTTCGTGGTCCAGAGTGTGAGCTGCTGCTTTGAAAGCGCTGTGATCGTCTTTTAGAGTCAAACTGGTCTCTGAGCGGTGAGCTGCTGTCACAGAGCCGTTGTCTTGCTGCGCTCTGCCGTCATGCTGTCGCTCACTGAGCGCAGACGCTCGCCTGTTACTCTGTCACCTGATGCGTCTCCTCCCACAAGTGCTGCTGCCGCTCCACAGAAGCTGTTCTTCCTGAGATTGGTGTGCACTTTATGACTAGTGGTGGAGGCGGACAACAGCCAATCAGATCATGAAAGAGGGCTTCACTGCAGATGTAAGACTGTAGACACTCTGAGTGAAGGATGCTGTGACATGTCTGCTGCCCCGCCTTGTGCTCCCAAAACCATGTCTGATAAGAAATCTGCTCATGAGGACATCATTCACATCAAAAGAGCAATCTTTAAAATAATGCAAGAGTATCAAACGTTTCATTATTGCCCTTCTGTGCACCGTATATTTGAACATGTATGTGTGGATCAACACATACTCAGATATTTCCAATGCGCAGTGCTTACGTCACGAGACCATGTTGGTTTTAGTGTTTCCTTATATTTATATTGGTATATTTATATTTTGTTTTCAATGTTTTATTTTTTTAATTATTCTGCTTGGTTTTATTTGCATGCTTTTAGTTTGAAATGTATTTGTTGCCCAATGTTAATCCATGTAAACGTCCTGCCGCTGGCATGCGCATATAACTACATATACATACACATATACATAACTCAACTGACTCACTTTTCTTTCTATATAACACATTGCTTCTATACAGAATCTGCACCAACGATCCTTTTTAATTCTGGTATAATCCTTCTGTGTTGCCTTTACGGCATTTTCTATTTCATTTTTGTTTAATTAATGGGGTTTATTTCAAGATAGTTATTGGTAACATGATTTTCCTGTTCATGGCATGTTATGACGTCACTTCCGGGTTAGTTACTTCCGGGGCTGGACTTCCGGTTTAGTCACTTCCGGTTCCGGTACTTCCAGATAAATGGTGTCCGGTTTCACTAGCTCGGGTTGAGTAACATTTGACAGTGGACCGCATGTTCCAGAATCTGCTCGCATCCACGGGGAAGCATCGTAGAGGCAATTTCGTGAGTGCTGTAAATGTATAAAGATGCAATGTATATTTATATTTTCTACTGTGAAATGGTATGTTTACGTATGTACACTGAATGTTTGTATTGTCTTTGTTTGCAGTTTTCACCAGCATGATTGAAGGGAAAGAGTTACAGTAAATGGGTGAAACTTACTACGACTCTGTCTTCGTTGATTGTGGTTTAACTCGGTGTTTAGTCCAGAGTTTCAACACCCTGCACGAGAACACTACACCTTCCTGTTCCTGTTCTCATAGCTGCGGGGTCATTGTGGTCCCAGCCTGGGACGCATGCAGTGTAATTAACTCCCGCCCTGAACCTCTGTTCTGCAGAAGCACACATTACTATGCAGAGCCAGCATGCCACGCTTTAAGGGAATTAAGCTCGATTTCCCGCTGCTGGTGACCCAACAGAGATTACTGTGACACTGCAGCGGTGAGATATGTACAGCGCGCCGCTAACAGCTGCATTTCCACAGAGATTAGTTCCCCACGCTCCAGTGAACAGACACAGATAGGCTTCATCTGGGTGGTCTGCACAAAACAACAGGAAACAAGCAGATCCAGCGAGAGGCACACTCTGGCCCTGCCTCATACGAGAGAATCAGAGGAGGCTCAGATCAGTGCAATCGAATATGGAGTGAGGTAGGTAGGTATATAGGTAGGTAGGTAGGTAGTTATATAGATAGGGAGGGAGGTAGGTAGGTATATAGGTAGGTAGGTAGGTATATAGGTAGGTAGGTAGGTATATAGGTAGGTAGGTAGGTATATAGGTAGGTAGGTAGGTAGGGAGGGAGGGAGATAGATAGGTAGGTAGGGCGGGTAGGTAGGTAGGATAGGTAGGTAGATAGATAGATAGATAGATAGATAGATCTGTCTGTCTGTCGCTTTACTTTACCTCCGGCAAAATACCTCCACTCATTAAATCCATGCTCTACTTTATTATATTTGTATTTATATTTTGGGTGAATTTTCTTTGGGATATTCTTTTGCAATAGATGTTGAAAAAACTTATTTCTCCAAACTTCGTGTTGTGGTCGATCCAACAGGAGATTGTTGATGCATGAAGAGATTTTAGTGACATTACACAACATGACAATGTGGCTGCCATATTTCAAGGTAGCCACTAAATTATGGCTACTGGATTCAATATAATCAATAATATATATATATATATATATATATATATATATATATATATATATATATATATATATATATAATCTTCATATAATAAAAAAACAAACTGTCTAAAATTTGTATTTTAGGGATCAATTCATATGGCAATGATGTTTTGCTACATCTATGTTTGTAGGACATTTCTTGGAAGGTTAAATATGTCATGTCTCAGCTGTATAATATTATATTTTAAGTGCACCTCAGGCCAAAATGATGGCATTTGGTCTTTCACCCACATTTCGCCAGAAAACGTTTTTTATCTGTCACACAAAAGGGAAACAGAGGAGAGAGACAGTGAGGGATGAGTCAACTTTCCCCCCGGTTCCGTAATCGTCCAGATAATTGACAGCAACACCAAATTTTACTTGCAGATGAAATGTCAGTAAAACTTCAAGTCTCGCGCATTCTGAATGAACCAGCCAATAAAGTACGTATTAAGCTGGAATGTTTTTCAGCGAGGAGTGAAAGGAGTTTAAAAGTTAACTCCCACGTTCATTTGTGGAGAAGCTCTCTGCGCTCATCGATGAGTCATCATCTCAAGTGAGGAGAATTCCCTGCATGCTCAAATACCAAAAAGATACAGTTGAACTTTAATGTGTGCAGCTAATGAGTGCTTTGAAGCAGCTGCTGTACATGCACACGCTGAGGCCTCCCTCAGAAGCATTACAAGCAGTTCAATGTGGCAACTGACTCGTGATCAGACGGCTGAGGTCTTCTCTTCCTGCCTCTGATCCTCCAGCGTTGTGCTACAGAGAGGCCTCCAGGTCCAGAGAGGCCTCCAGGTCGAGGGAGGCCTCCAGGTCGAGGGAGGCCTCCAGGTCCAGGGAGGCCTCCAGGTCCAGGGAGGCCTCCAGGTCCAGAGAGGCCTCCAGCTCCAGAGAGGCCTCCAAGGGTCCAGAGAGGCCGCCAAGGGTCCAGAGAGGCCTCCAGGTCCAGGGAGGCCTCCAGGTCCAGGGAGGCCTCCAGGTCCAGAGAGGCCTCCAGCTCCAGAGAGGCCTCCAGGTCCAGAGAGGCCGCCAAGGGTCCAGAGAGGCCTCCAGGTCCAGAGAGGCCGCCAAGGGTCCAGAGAGGCCTCCAGGTCCAGAGAGGCCGCCAAGGGTCCAGAGAGGCCTCCAGCTCCAGAGAGGCCTCCAGGTCCAGAGAGGCCGCCAAGGGTCCAGAGAGGCCTCCAGGTCCAGAGAGGCCTCCAGGTCCAGAGAGGCCGCCAAGGGTCCAGAGAGGCCTCCAGGTCCAGAGAGGCCGCCAAGGGTCCAGAGAGGCCTCCAGGTCCAGAGAGGCCTCCAGATCCAGAGAGGCCTCCAGGTCCAGGGACAAAGGTTAGAGCAAAGCTAAGCAAAACTAACCCTAACAATAACACTAATCTTAAACTAACATTAACAAAAACATTAACCCTAAACTGAACCGCTCTTAGTCTGGGCTCTCCTTCACAAAACAGAATATGTTGTCACTTCCTCTGATCTTCTGATCCATGTACTTTACACACGAGAGAACCATCATGCTAAGGTTGCTAGCACCTTGTGGTTGATGTACTTTACACACAGGAGAGAACCATCATGCTTAAGGTTGCTAGCACCTTGTGGTTGATGTACTTTACACACAGGAGAGAACCATCATGCTTAAGGTTGCTAGCACCTTGTGGTTGATGTATAAGCCGTGTGGGTCTTTGACTTTGAATGGCGCTAGCTACTGATAGCACCCGCTAGATGACTGTGCTACAACATTAACATAACCCTAAACTAAACTAACCCTAACATTAAAATCAACCTTTACATTTCTGTCCATCCGGGGAGGGGGAGGGGTTTCAGACTTCATCAGATTTCAGACTCTTTTTCTGGCTTCCTTCCTTGAATTCCTCTGTGATGAAGTTCTGTCAGGTTTGAGCTGACCACGTCCACAAAATAGTTAGGATTTCAGATGAAAGTACAGCAGAGCTAAATCCCCTCATGCTATGAACTAAACCATCTGTATTATCCCTGCAGCATTCTGCATCATACAAAGCACGGATCTGTTCCGTGAATCTGGAGCAATCAGTCGTCGTTTGAAATGTCTCAATTGAGAGCAAAATGAATCCTATGTTCTTTGCTTGCACAAAAACAATAAGAGTATTTTCTAGTCAACTGTATTTAACACACATTGGCCCTCCGGCCTCAGGGAGATGCTACAGTTTGGCCCGTGCGGTTCAGTCCATCCACATTGTGCTGCGAGTCAAAGATGCTTCCATGCCATCTGTCAGTGGAAGTACCTTGAGAAACGCTCTAATACGTCTAATATTAGCAGCTCTCCCAGCGTACATCCCCTCAGCGGCTGCATCCTGGGAGACCATCTGGTGGCTTGTTTGAGGGTTTGTACGACGAGGAAGCATGGCATGCTGCACACTGCAGACACACAGCGGGGTTTACATGCATGCATCTCTGCTGACAAGTGGTCATACTGAGCTTGGAGAGAAAACCAATAATATGTATGTTTCTGTGCACAGAGGAGATACATTTGTTAAATCCCAGTTCATGCTCAACGTTCCCAGAGGATGAACCAGTTCCCTGTGAGCAGATGGAAGGCCATGCATGCTGGAATGTAGTACAACGTCGTTTAACCTTTTAAAAACAAACAGTTTAAAGTCTGACAACCAATTGAACAAGATTCAGTACAATTAAAGCCCATATCTATGGGATGTGAACAGTTGTGTGTTGACTGGCCCCTACAGTGGTGTATATAGTGTAAAATTATCCTAATATGTTTATTCATGTTTCGACAAAAGCATAATGCCAAATGATGTGATGTCACTGAATGCTGCTTGCATGGCTGTAGTGACCTCAGCTGTGACAAAGAGTTTACATTCAACCACTAAACCATCAACGAGGAAGACTTGAACGATTAAGAAGCAAAGAGTTGATCTTTCCAAGAGTATTTTCTTCAGGACAGAATGCCAAAGGGTTACTTTTAAATAGCTACAAAACAATAACGTAATTCCACATCAAATCTTTTACAATGATAAAAAACAAGCATTGCCTGCTTGCCCGTAATAAAGTGCCAGGTCCGTCTATACATCAACAACCCACTTGCCCAGAATTACACATATAATTGATGATGATGATGATGATGGATGTAGCTAAGAAGTGACATATTTCTTTCTTCTCCTCTCTGTTTACAGTGGTCAGTGCCGATGGCACGGCGGTCAGGATGCAGTTTAAGTTTTGTGAGAGGATGAAACACAAACAGCATCTGACTCTCTGCTCAGGACCAGATGGATATAGAAGAGCACCAGAATGAGTCTCATCCGACGTTGAACAAGACATCCTGTGAAGAAGTCATCTGGACTTGGCCGTGTTATTTCAAACCTGGTGGCAAGTGGAGAATGTTTCTATACACACACGTATGTGTAGTTCCAGGCAGCATCCGCTTGCGGACATATTCCTGTCACTGGAGACCGCTGGCCACAATCCAACGGCACTAAATCAGCTCTGATTGAAATGTTGGGTTCTAACTCGAAAGCGTGATAATTCACTATACTCTCTCCATATTAAGCAATACAAACATGTTTTTATATTTCACATCAGCTCCTGGAAACACAATGCCAACCTGCAGATACTGTCTCAGTGCATCTGGTGCCATGGGATGTTCATTCATGCTGCCATATGGTCTGATTTGGATGGAATTTGTGTATTTGCATCTAATTAGCATACATAGTGCAGAAATATGGAAAATGTGTTTTGCACATCTTTCATGTAATCACTCTGGTCTGGGGAAATGTTCTAAATATATGCTTTACAATCTGATTCATTAGTTACTTGTGTATTTATATATATATGTTATTATTTATGTCCTGCCATACCTTTCTGCTCAGTTTCATGGGTTGCTCTGCTATTTTGTTAATCCATTATTTGTTTCATAAATCATGTTCTTCTCAAATGTGAGGATTTAGTCCATTTATTTCCTTTATTCTCTCAAAGAATATAACTTCTGATCACCAGATGAGTGAAACGCCATCACCCTACTTCATCTTTTCTACCAATTCAGGCATCTCTGCTACATATTTTAATAAATGTATAAACGCCACAGTTTCAACCAATCTGAAGCCATCCAGATGTTTCTGGTTAACTAGAGTCAGTTAGTAGAGAAGCAGAGGAACTTTCAGTGCAAATGAACTGGTTTGTACATAACATGAACACATAAACACATTTCAGTTTCAAATCATGATTTAACGTTTTAAAGATGAGGGTTCTCATTGCCTCCTCACGCAGAGAGCGTCACTTCTTCTGTTCTGAGGACTTGTTAACAATCAGTCCCGTACGTTGCCTTCAGCTCTGCGGTGCATGTTCCGGTGGGACAGCAGTACCAGAGGAAGAAGTTAAGACTTGAATGCATCAGCTGGAGGACGTAAGCGGGTCCAGAGCAGCCGGCAGCCGGCAGCTCCACCCGGCAGGCATGTGAACACAGAGCTCCACGCAGGGCAAACAGCCTCATTCATGAGGAAGCAGAAGGACTTTAATTGGATTGAATCCTGTTTTATTTTTTTTCGTCAGTAGCTCTAAACTTTAGTTGACTTAATACGCTACGAGGGTTTGAAGTCACAGTATAACGTGTTATAGTAGCTGGTTCCTTTATCAGTCAGGACGGTTCTCCTCTGGGTGGCAGGTGTAAATACATGAGACCCACAGCTCTGCCATGCTACTCTTTCCATCTATATTTACATATACTGAAGATAAATATGAGCCTTTAGCTTCTTCTATTGCCACAAACTGTGACAGAACACACACTGGTTCCTCCTGTTTGGTGCCATAAGCGTTGGTGAGAACCTCGTCTCAAGGCTCAGGATGACATCATGTCTTCCCCTAGAATAAATCCAGTTCCTCTTCAGTGTGTGCTCCTTTCTGACTGCAGCATTTTAGTGTCTATGTGACTCAGATTCCAGGTATTCTTCACACAACATACAGTGGTCTGCCTGTGTGTGTTCGTGTACTGAAACAAAGACAACGTCCAGCATCCTCACATGCTGCAACGGTGAAACACACACACACACACACACGTCACGGCGATGTCACCGGTCATCTTTGGAGCTGCTGGGGGTTTCTTCCAATTCATTCTGCAAACCAGCTGTGTGGCACAATAATCTTTACAATGAAGAGTACACAAAAGTGTCTTTAAAGGATAAGTCTGTATGTTTTTCTTAGTGATGAGCCAAACCAACAGCGAGTGCATCTTCTGACAAATGAAATACCGTCTTTCACAAAAGAGACAGTTGACCATCCTGAAACGTTGATTTGTTTGTCAGTAACTTCTTTACTTGAGTAGCTTTGGTTGCCTGAACCTAACTAAGTTGTGTGAAGACGGAGGTTTATTTTGAAAAGACTGCATGCATGTAACAGAGGTTTATTTTGAAAAGACTACAGGCATGTAGCAGAGGTTTATTTTGAAAAGACTGCATGCATGTAACGGAGGTTTATTTTGAAAAGACTGCATGCATGTAACGGAGGTTTATTTTGAAAAGACTGCATGCACGTAACGGAGGTTTATTTTGAAAAGACTGCATGCACGTAACGGAGGTTTATTTTGAAAAGACTGCATGCATGTAACGGAGGTTTATTTTGAAAAGACTGCATGCACGTAACGGAGGTTTATTTTGAAAAGACTGCATGCACGTAACGGAGGTTTATTTTGAAAAGACTGCATGCACGTAACGGAGGTTTATTTTGAAAAGACTGCATGCACGTAACGGAGGTTTATTTTGAAAAGACTGCATGCATGTAACGGAGGTTTATTTTGAAAAGACTGCATGCATGTAACGGAGGTTTATTTTGAAAAGACTGCATGCATGTAACGGAGGTTTATTTTGAAAAGACTACAGGCATGTAACAGAGGTTTATTTTGAAAAGACTACAGGCATGTAGCAGAGGTTTATTTTGAAAAGACTGCATGCATGTAACGGAGGTTTATTTTGAAAAGACTGCATGCATGTAACGGAGGTTTATTTTGAAAAGACTGCTTGCATGTAACAGAGGTTTATTTTGAAAAGACTGCATGCACGTAACGGAGGTTTATTTTGAAAAGACTGCATGCATGTAACGGAGGTTTATTTTGAAAAGACTGCATGCATGTAACGGAGGTTTATTTTGAAAAGACTGCATGCATGTAACGGAGGTTTATTTTGAAAAGACTGCATGCATGTAACGGAGGTTTATTTTGAAAAGACTGCATGCATGTAACGGAGGTTTATTTTGAAAAGACTGCATGCATGTAACGGAGGTTACAAATACTGTTGTATTTATTAGTGCTCGAGCAAAAGGTGTAAGAAATGTGTATTTTGTGTTTTATGTGCAGTGTTTGGACATTGTGTAGTAGTTGCTCATGTTTCTGACTACCTGACTACAATACACACATGGAGTCCATCGTCTTTTTAGAATTCAGTTTCCTTTCATTGAAACCAATCTACAGTTTTGGGTTGAGATGTGAATGTGGGCGTTTCTGGCGACACGCCATCTTAAACGTGAATGAGATATCGTTACTTGATGAGTTATCTTTACTTGATGACGTTGACGAGAATGAACAGTCTAAAAAAACTAAGACAAAGTGACTGAATTACTGCAGTGAAAGCTATATTAGCCAAATGTGGGTTGTATTTGTTCCATCACACGTTTCGTGTTGTTGACTCACGAGATCTGCTCTTAACCGAGTGCACCTTCTACTTCACGTGTTCTGTTCCATCTCAAAACAAGTGCACCTTTTGAAAAAGAGCATCATCTAATATCATTGAGCATTTGAATAAATGCCATTTCAAAATAGTGTCCTAATACTGGGCTGGTTGAAAGCTCAGCAGTGATGTCATGGCGTACCGACACAGCAGAAGTGAACCATGTGGGCCAGAAAGAAACAGGATCTTCAGCTGCTAAGTTACACTTTCAAATCATCTTCATTTATGAAAGGAAATCACAGTTTGCCCTTGAAACAGAAAAAAAGACTTTAAGTACGAATCCAACCCGGCCTCAAGTACCTCCCTTGTTAGGGGAGAATGATAAGGAGTACATTTTCTGAACGGCGCAGTCGGTATTTCCAGAAACTAAGAAGCAGTCAATAGTTGCCAGTTGCCACCAAAAAGCTTGTTTTGCAGTGAAATGGAGTCTGGTGATACCGTACCCACTGGAGAGCAGCTCATCCTCAGCCTGCAAGGGGATCTCTTATCTCAACCATTAGACCGGCTCTGCACTGAAGTAATTAAAAATTAACCAGGTCACCGTTTCATTTTGTGTCTGCTGACAGAAAGGAAGGTTGGAGAGGTTCCTTCTGTGCACTCGGATGGAAAGAAAGGCGTCGACGTTATAAATCTACATTCAGACGGTAAGAAAGGTGATAATAAGTTGACCCTTCGCTTCGCCCCGTCCAGACTGCTACTCATTTTCGTAAAAGCAACAAAGCGGTTGCAGAGTGTAATGGAAATAATTCTATGTCGTTCGGGAGGAAAGCTCAAAAAGGTCTCAATCAAAAATGGAAAAACACAAGCAGAGTTTCACTGGACAAGATGCTTCTGTCAGTTTATTAAATGCTTGCAAGCAGGAAGAAAGTTGAACAGCCATCAATCAACAATGTCTGCACAGGTTTCCACACAGATTATTGCTAAAAACAGTCAGTATTATACAATTTTAGAGGACCATCCTCTCACAATCCATCTTATCCCTGATTGGTTCCCGTTAGAACGAACACGTGATGTACGTTGGACTGAGTGTCCCATGTCAGCATTTCATCTGTTCCTCTGCGTGGTTCGTGCCTTGATTATTATATAAAACAAGTCATTAGCCTCTCAGAGTTTTTATCAGCGTACTTTGAACGTTCTGTAAACAGGTTATCAGCCTTAAAATCAAGTCATTGTCCTTAAAATCAAGTCATTGTCCTTAAAACCAAGTCATTGGCCCCTTGGGGGTTTTATCAGGTAGCATGAACCTGAATGCCTTCACGAACTTTAGAAAAACATGTTTTTCAGTCGTTAATTATTGATCTAAGCACATCATATTGAAACATCAGTTACATTCAAAGATTTAACTTTAAAATACAGCATATAGATATTTTCCCATCACAAGAGCGAAGCAGAGAGAGGGATCTATATGTTGTTTGAGGATCTATCATCGGTCAAACTGATGCAGCGGTGAACGCAGGTTCAAACCAAACACACAGAAGCTACAGATCACCGTGTAGAAGTGAACCACATCAAGAGGAGACAATGCAATGAAGGAACATGTGCATCTCCTTCCAAACTCTCAGGGTACCAGTATTACACATGTAACCACAACTAGCTCAAACTCCACTAAACCAGCATGAAAACTGAAGAACATCTAAAACCATTGCTGTCGGACCAGTCAGAGCTGGACGATGCTACGCTATGAACAGCTGGCCTGCGTTCTAGAGGCGGGACTTAGCAAAGGGTTCATTGTGATTATTGAATGATTCACATTACATTTCATTTAGCTGACGCTTTCATCCAAAGAGACTTACAATAAGTGATTCAACCATGAGGACAAACTCACAACAACAAGAATCAACAAAGTACAATTTCTTAAAGTTAAACTACAAAGTGCTATATGTAAGTAACATTTAAGTGCTACTAAAGTGCTATGGTGCTACCTTCCTTATTCAAGGTACAGTTGAAAAAGAAGTGTTTTTAGTTCAGGTGGAAGATGTAGAGACTTCCTGCTGTCCTGATGTCAACGGGGAGCTCGTTCCACCATTGAGGAGCCAGGACACAAACAGTCTGACTGTTGAGTGTTTAGAAGAAGAGGCAAAGAAATGTAGCGTGAAACATGGAACTGGTGGTTGAGAACAGCTAATAATGAAATAACAAGCTGAGATCACGTTTAGGAAGCAGCTTCTCCTGCGTTGCAGCTCTCTTTACCCGTCCTCTGGTCTCCTCACATCAGGATGTGTGATCGCATCACAACATTTGTCCCCCGTTGTTTTTCTCTGCCTGCTTACTCACTGATGGCTGCAGGGTTCAGTGTCTTTTGTTGTGAAGCACACGTTTCACTCCTCTTTGACACAATGTAGTTTTCACATTACGGTTCTCATTATTCTGCCACTGTACAAAAGAATGACCTGGAATTAAAAAGAGCGCCATTCCTCACGCGCCGCCTTGGTCCAAGCTGAAACATCTTTGGATGGATTTCCGTGGTCTTTTGTAACGACATCCGTGTTCCCAGAGGATGTGATGGCCATTACTTATACTGATTAACAGAATTTGACTTCTGAAACATGAAAGACGTTTATACTATGTAAACGTCATTTCTAGAGTTGCATTCCTCTCCCTGCTGATCCACGTTCACATCCAGTGACAGCAACCGGAAAGTTACACACAAATTGCTTTTAGTAACTATTTTCAAATTAGCGTTACAATTTAATCAATTCCATTTAAAGTTCTTTTCACTTTGCTTGTTTCGATGCAAACATAATAAAGTCTGTGATTATCAGTCAGCTCAAAGCACCTCAAACAGAATTAGCCACAGCGATTTAATTAGAGACTGGGGTTGTCATCACGACGCTTTACTGAAAGGCAGGAAGCAGACTGAGTGGCAACAGTTTCATTAGTGAGGAGGTTTTCCTTTTCGTAACCGAGGGTCGAAGTCACTGGTGCCAAACTCAAGGCCCGCGGGCCGAATCAGAGACCCGGGTGCAGAGGAAAAGGACAGGAGTCATGGTGAGGAATTTATAAAAGTATTTTACTGGACAAAGTACAAAACAAGGGAAAAGACTCGTTCTGGAAACAAACACTAAACTGTGGCTCGGCGGCTGAAGAAATCGCCCGATCTTCCAAGTGTTTCTCAGAAGGAGCAACAGGTGAGCCCCACCAGGTACCGACTCTTAAAGACGCCGCTTTGTCAACAAACACCATGGCAGCCCGAGTTAAGGAGCTAGCGGGCAATCTAACACACAGCTAGCCGGAGAGGCGAGCGTTACTTTTTCATTAGCTGTTGATGGAGCACAGACAACATGATACAGCGCAGCTAGCGAAGAGGCGTGAAGACAGACTGTCAGTGAGGAGCTCGTAGAGTTGTAATATTAATGAAGCCGTATGAAATATGTATTAGTAACAGTAGAAAGTCACTGTTGTTTTTTTGTCACTGGGAG
The DNA here is from genome assembly GCA_038501785.1 of Myoxocephalus aenaeus. NCBI lineage: Eukaryota > Metazoa > Chordata > Actinopteri > Perciformes > Cottidae > Myoxocephalus > Myoxocephalus aenaeus. Next base: position 231,775 of record JBAMJR010000182.1, read on the forward strand.
GTGTTTCAGGTAGGGTGACCATATCCATAACACCAAAAAGGAGGACACTATTCGGTATTTTGCTGCGCGTCGGGCCTAACAACACCCTTGAACAGTACATTATTGTAGATACAGTACTGCCTCGAGTACCTTATTGCTGTTATAATACGGTTACCTGTGACTTTATAAACAGTAATAGTAAGCTGCCTTTCAGCACAAAATAGTTGTAGCCACCAAACGTTGTGTATCGCATTTCAGCGACAGAGAAAATAGTCCCGTATGTGTACGGGACGCACATACAGGACTATATAACTGACTGGACTATAAAACTGACCGGTTGAAAGCAGGCTGGAGGATGACGCTCAGCCACCGATGTAAAGAAGTGCTCTCGCTGCTTCTGTCCGTCTTTTCTCCGTCATTTTTCTCCTCCCTTCTGATGTAACGTTACTGTGAATAAATAATAAACTAATAAAGATTGCTCGTTAGACCCTGAATGGAGAATTAAAAAAACAGAGAAAGGTCTGGATGGATTGAAGTAAATGAGGGTCCGTGTTTAACAACAGCAAAACCATATCAAAATATTTATAAATATACATTTACTCTTACTCAACCGGCAGTATAATCCATGTCTCATTCATCCAGTCATATTCCCAAACATATGCATCCTTTAAAACTTTACTATTTGAAACGTTCTGCATAGACAGACTCCCACAGAGAAGCTACCATACAAGTCCAGACTGCGGCTGAATACCAGTAAAAATATATTACACTTCTACTAATATAACAATTACCATATGATTTCATTCGGAAAAGGAAACATCATTTTTACATCTATTCATTTTAATTGAAAACATATGAAAATGACTATGGTGTGATTTTATTGCGTCTCCAAAGAAAGATGTTTTCTTCAGTCTGCAGAAGAAGATATTCCGGCCAGGGCATCTCTGCAGCAGCACAATAATTCATTTTAAATGCTATTTTGACAGCCAGTTTGCCTTTAAATAAAATATTGAGTCTCCTGTGAAAATGTTGCAACGTCTGATTAATTATACAGCCGTAGTCTGGACGAGTCCACACTGTTTTAAACAGTGTGGTTTCAGCAAAGATGCATTTGTTTGGGAATTAGTGAACATACGACTGGATAGATGAGACTTGTATGAAACAGATGTTTTGATATAGTTTTGCTGGTTGTTATACACGTCCTCAATTTACTGCAATTCATCAAGACGGTTCTCAGGGAGCACTGAGTAGTCCTCAACACGGGGCGGTAAAACCAACTGAACACAGCAGGCTGTTAGTCTTACTCATTATCAGCGCTTTAATTTCATGTTTCACTTCCTCAGTGAAGTTGAGTTTTGCTCAGTTTATGACTCCCTCAGGACGATCGCCCACAGCAGGAACGCTGATGTCAGCAGCTGGTTAGGAACGCTGTCCGAGAGAGGAAGAGAGAATGAAACATGACACAACACATCCTCTGCAGTCTGTGTGTTCTGGATCATGAGACATAAATAACCTCATCCTTATTGAATTCACAGCGTTTCATTGGAGTTTAAATCAACCAATGAAATAGTTTTCCTCAGCGTTGTTTTTAGAAATAAATCCACATTGACTGCCACTCCGTTAGCTGGTCAGAGCTACGCTACCGTGGAGCGCACACTGTCACTAACTGCACTCCTTCGTGAAATACTATCTCATCTTTGTCAAATCTAAAAGATTTCAGAGAGAAGCAGACAGAAGGGTCTACACCAGGGGTCTCAAACTCAATTTGGCTTGGGGCCACCGCTGGTATTGTGATCTCATCGGAGGGCCACACAGAAAGCTCAATATATATTGTTTACATTCATAACATATTTTCGTCATACAAAAGGCAACCAGCAGTTTCTGTACATTTTTATAATAGTTTTTACAGTGAAAATATATATATATATATATATATATATATATATATATATATATATATATATATATATATATATATATATATATATTTAAATAACTTATTGAAACTGCACCGAACCAACAAATGCAATCCCTGAATACATTTGTACTTCATTCTATTTCTTGCCAGACACCTGGCAGCGCTTTTGCTCACAGCTGAGCCACATTGACCCTGATGGAGGTCACAGTAGAAGCACTGATCGAGGTCACAGTGGAAACCCTGAGTACAGCTTCACGATAGGCATCACTAAGCCTGGACCTGTACTTGCATTTATTAAAGTTCATAGTCGAGAAAGGTTTCTCACAGCTTCCAAAAAGGTACATTACCCGACTGATCACTTTTGTCTGCTCAGGGAAGGAAACATACTCGGGACTGAGAAATGACTTCATACTACAGATCAAGCTCCATGGGGTGTGTGCACATGAAACATTAATATTACAACAGTTTTTGTTTTCAAAAAAAATATTTACTATATATTTGAGTCAAAATATGTTCTATAGAAAAACGAACTTTTTACAATGTTTACCCATTGTGCATGTTTCAGTACAGTTTTCAGAACAAGAACAACATATGTACTCTGTATCTATGTGTGTACTATGTACTCTGAATGTATGTGTGTACTGTGTACTCTTTACCAGCGCATGGTCGTGTGTGGAGTCGCACAGAGTAAAACTGAACAGCTGAGCAGAGCAGAGCTGCCGTCTCTCTGTGGCCAGTGTGGATTTTTTTAGTACACTGCAAGTTTTTTTTTCTCTCTCAGGTGGTAGTGTGTTTGTCTGTCTGAATAAAAACCAGTGTATCTTTGCAGCGTATGTAGGTCATTGGGTAGTTTGGGTAGGTCATTGGGTAGTAGGTCATTGGGTAGTTTCACAAAAAATGTCTACTGACACCTGAATCAACAAATCACGTTGAAAGGCGGAGCTCGACACAGACGCCTCAGGCTGTGTGCTCCTATGAGAGGCGTATGATCACACAGAGGAGTGGGGCGGAACCTCCGGACTTTGGCGCATCTAGCAGCATCTGAATCTTTTTTCTACTCCGTTTTTTCACGGAGCTATTAATAGAAACGTCCAGTAAACGTTATCTTATGGGGCCGCGCGCGCGGACCTCAGAAAAACGCGCGGGCCGCACTAACACTAAACTTTGATGTCAAGTAGGGGGCCACACAATATCGGCTCGCGGGCCGCAATTGGCCCGCGGGCCGCGAGTTTGAGACCCCTGGTCTACACTATGTGTGGAGGATGTATCCATCAGTGAACAGGTTCAAGTTAAACATAAAGACAGAAGCTGAAGCTACAGATCAGTGTGAACCAGCACATCACCGCCTGGAGATCAAGAGAAGACATGCAATGAAGGAACAACACCGATCCTTTAAAGGTCTTTATTCGCTGTTACAATTATCAAAAAGCAAAAGCAGCATGTGTTTATATTCAGTATACCTTCAGTAGCTAGCGTAGCATAGAAGTGCTAACGCTAGTTAACAATATACTAACATATTCTGCTAATGTTAGCTCCACAGGTTTTTACGTAGAAGTATAATGTTTTATACTTTTAAATGTTTTAACCTCTCTGGGTAACGATCACATATTACACAACGTTTAACTGTGACTAAATCCAGATTCCCTAAAGCAGCCTGACCGTGAAGAACATCTGGAACGCCTGCATGACGCATACGGATGTCCAAACCGGATCAGCGCTGGACGATGCTACATAGCGTAGCATTGTCTGCGTTCAGGTGGACACAGCGAAGGTCAACTTCCAATCAGTTGTGTTATCATTCCTGATAGATGGAATAACAATGCATCACACCAACAACTCAATGAACTGGAAGTATCCTTTAAAGTACAGTAGTTTATGGAGCTTATATTCCATCTGTTACTATATCCATGCATCAATATTAATATCAATGAGGATGTTCACATGTACAATCAACCATCAATCAAACTTTTATTTCAGACTCAGGGTCCAGATAAGACAGAACATTTAAATAGAATACAATTACATAGAAAAGCACAATCAGTCCCTTTACATTTAATAATCTCTAAAATTTGAAAAAGGTTTGCAAATCCCCATGTTGATGACCGAAGTAAGCAACATAAGATAAGATTAGACATGCAAATGGGATCCTCTTATTCTCAAAATATCTACAATGAAGATGAACAGTTGTGAAGTTAACAGCTCATCCTCATGGACCCTGTGGGTGATGACCATAGTGGAGGAGCACGGTACCCAACAGTAATGTTTAATACTGTAAAGCGAGTGGGTCAACACGTTGCTGATATACGTTGCTGATATACGTTGTATATACGTATATACGTTGTTCAGTATACTTCGTTTCTATGCCGATTTCATTGTTGTGTTTTACTGACGATTGTCCATTTATATTCAATGTAAGTCAAACCATTTAAATAATGTACTTCAACAGGTCTTGCTGTTAGATCCACAGAAGCAAGGAGCCTGGAGTTTTTCACATTTAACATTTATACTGCGAGAGATTCCTCATAGAACAAGACTTCAAATCTAGACACAACCCCCAGAGGCAAAAAACACAACAACACAACAAGCTTCAGAACAAACAACATGCTGGACAAAAGGTCAAGGGTCATTCAACTTAAGGGTTTGTATTGTAGTCTATTTCTTAATACTTTCTGACTTCTCTGCTCTGTCTGTGACTTTCATCCAAAGCCCATTGTTTTCTGCTCGAGATGCAAATCTTTAAAATCCCCTCAGACACATTGGCTATCTTTAAAAAACACAGAAGTCACGAAGTTTTCAGCAAACGTGACCCACAACAATGTCATAGCGAGATAAGACACATTCAGGGGGTGTTGGGAGGCACATCTTTAATGCAGAAAAGACACACACACACACACACACACACACACACACACACACACACACACACACACACACACACACACACACACACACACACACACAGTAGATAGGTAGATATATGATAGATAGATAGATAGATAGATAGATAGATAGATAGATAGATAGATAGATAGATAGATAGATAGATAGATAGATAGATAGATAGAGTATTATTATTGGGTATTATTAAACTTAGAATAAACGAGTGATAGCTCTTTGTGCTTCAGTCGTGCATGCGTGGCTTTGTGGGGATGCTGGATATACATTATATACATATACCTAACATATATGTATACATCACATATATGTATACCTCACAACGGAACTCTTCTTGACTTACGAGCAGCCGTGTGCTGTGATTGGCCACGCCCCATCGGGCCCTGCACCAGCCATTTACAAACAGGTTGTTTTCTTTTCATTTACGGAAAAGCAGCAGTTTTGTCCATTCAAGGTTTCCACCGACAGCAACAATACTGTGTTTCTCATTTAGCAGTGACCCCTCCGTCAGTATAACTAGTAGTAGAAACGGTGCATGAAGAATGGCAGCAGCAGCTAACTTTGTAAAATGAGCTGACACAGAAAACCTGCATTAATTCACGAGCTACAATTATGTTCCACTCAAACATACAAATGAGGCAACTGCTGTGGAAAATGACATTGAAATGCATTCAACACAATTTATACATCTGTATAAATTACAAAAAAGGTCACTCTTTGCATATTCACATTGTTGTATTGGGAAGTAAACTTTTTTTCTCTGCTGTATTTTTTATGGAAATCATCCCAGTTTAAGAGTATCAGAGTGTTAAATTCAGTAGAATCACACAGCAAGCAAAGCATCATTAGTGCTCCTGCCTGCAGCATTATGGGATGCAGCGCTCTGTATATTCATGTGTAATGGAGGTGTAGGTCTGTATATTTATGCATAATAGAGGTGTAGGTCTGTATATTCATGTGTAATAGAGGTGTAGGTCTGTATATTCATGTGTAATAGAGGTGTAGGTCTGTATATTCATGTATAATAGAGGTGTAGGTCTGTATATTCATGTGTAATGGAGGTGTAGGTCTGTATATGTATGCATAATAGAGGTGTAGGTCTGTATATTCATGTATAATAGAGGTGTAGGTCTGTATATTCATGTGTAATGGAGGTGTAGGTCTGTATATTCATGTGCAGTGGAGGTGTAGGTCTGTATATTCATGTGTAATGGAGGTGTAGGTCTGTATATTTATGCATAATAGAGGTGTAGGTCTGTATATTCATGTGCAGTGGAGGTGTAGGTCTGTATATTCATGTGTAATGGAGGTGTAGGTCTGTATATTTATGCATAATAGAGGTGTAGGTCTGTATATTCATGTGCAGTGGAGGTGTAGGTCTTTATATTCATGTGTAATAGATCAGTGTTTTTCAACCTTTTTTGAGCCGCGGCACATTTTCTACAATAAAAAAATCCCGCGGCACACCAACAACCTAAAAAGTTACAAAATGTCACATTGTAGCATAACACAGCATATATGGTAGATCATTATTGCACTACCTACTGGCATGGAAGAGTATTCAGTGTTTCAAGTAAACCAGATCGCTCCATCAGACAAAAAAAATGTGTTATCCCTTTGTTAGAAAAATTAAAATAAAGTTATGCAAAAAAGAACTAATATTTAGTTACTACTAAATATCTTATTATGGAAAACAATAAGCTATTGCAAAACGAAACGGAATGAGTGAGATGTGTGAGCATCAGGTTGTATCAGTATTAGAGGCTGCAGTGAGCTGCTTTCCTCTACACATCTTTTTAAAACGGGGTTGTAGATTTGATACGGCTCTCAGTTCATGCTCCATGATGAGAGACACAACAGCAGAAAGCCGACCTCACGGAGATCTCATAAAGATCGGCTTTTGGCGAAATGCCAAGAATCGGCGCATGCGCAGCGTAATCTGTTAACGGCGGACTGTGAACATTTAAAATCAGCATCTCCTCTTGCGCCACACCTGTAATAAATACCTGTAATAAAGGTATTACACCTGTAATAAATACCTCCCAGTTTGATAAATACTGACTTAAAGGAAACATGGTGTTCATTTATTTTAATGACGACCACAAAGTGAGCAGGCTTTATCACTGCAGTGTTTTTCAGGCTTTTGGAAGAATATTTCCAGAGCCTCTCTGAGTCAGAAACGTCATTTATGAGCTCCAGGCTGTTTGTCTTGACCTGCAAACACATGAACTGTTAGGCTTTAACAGTGAGAGCTCATAGGTTAAAATACTGATAGCTTCAGCAGCAAATCCCATTGTGAAAAGCACGCGACATATTTTTCGCCGCTCTCTGTCTCTCTCTCTCTCTCCGCTGTGTCTCACCTGCGCGCATCGGGTGGAACTCCGCGTGCAGAGTTGTAGACGCGACCCATAAATGACATGCTGTGTAGATAAGATCAATAACATACCGCCGTTTAGTTTGTTTAATAGCAGAACAAGGTGCAGACCTGTTCTATATTACTCTGACAGACACTATATTGCAGCTCAGACGCTCAACAATGGAAAATCATTTGCGGCATCTAAATAATATTTTTTTGGACCAATTAAGTGAAATTGGACATTTTCCCACGGCACACCTGACGATCTCTCACGGCACACTGGTGTGCCGCGGCACAGTGGTTGACAATCACTGTAATAGAGGTGTAGGTCTGTATATTCATGTGTAATAGAGGTGTAGGTCTGTATATTCATGTGTAATAGAGGTGTAGGTCTGTATATTCATGTGTAATAGAGGTGTAGGTCTGTATATTCATGTGTAATGGAGGTGTAGGTCTGTATATTCATGTGTAGTGGAGGTGTAGGTCTGTATATTCATGTGTAATAGAGGTGTAGGTCTGTATATTCATGTGTAGTGGAGGTGTAGGTCTGTATATTCATGTGTAGTGGAGGTGTAGGTCTGTATATTCATGTATAATAGAGGTGTAGGTCTGTATATTCATGTGTAATAGAGGTGTAGGTCTGTATATTCATGTGTAATAGAGGTGTAGGTCTGTATATTCATGTGTAATAGAGGTGTAGGTCTGTATATTCATGTGTAATGGAGGTGTAGGTCTGTATATTCATGTGTAATAGAGGTGTAGGTCTGTATATTCATGTATAATAGAGGTGTAGGTCTGTATATTCATGTGTAATAGAGGTGTAGGTCTGTATATTCATGTGTAATGGAGGTGTAGGTCTGTATATTCATGTGTAATAGAGGTGTAGGTCTGTATATTCATGTGTAATGGAGGTGTAGGTCTGTATATTCATGTGTAATGGAGGTGTAGGTCTGTATATTCATGTGTAGTGGAGGTGTAGGTCTGTATATTCATGTATAATAGAGGTGTAGGTCTGTATATTCATGTGTAATGGAGGTGTAGGTCTGTATATTCATGTATAATAGAGGTGTAGGTCTGTATATTCATGTGTAGTGGAGGTGTAGGTCTGTATATTCATGTGTAATAGAGGTGTAGGTCTGTATATTCATGTGTAATGGAGGTGTAGGTCTGTATATTCATGTATAATAGAGGTGTAGGTCTGTATATTCATGTGCAGTGGAGGTGTAGGTCTGTATATTCATGTGTAATAGAGGTGTAGGTCTGTATATTCATGTGCAGTGGAGGTGTAGGTCTGTATATTCATGTGTAATAGAGGTGTAGGTCTGTATATTCATGTGTAGTAGAGATGTAGGTCTGTATATTCATGTGTAATAGAGGTGTAGGTCTGTATATTCATGTGTAATAGAGGTGTAGGTCTGTATATTCATGTGTAATGGAGGTGTAGGTCTGTATATTCATACAACCTGTCAATCACCTTGTAGCCCCGCCCCAAATCTTCCCCTGCTTTATGGTCTGTTTGACTCTAAATGACCATAATTTACTAAATGAATGAAATTATCCTGTTTGTATACCCATCCATCCATTATCAGCCGCTTATCCGGGGTCGGGACGCGGTGGCAGCAGGTCCAGCAGGCCGACCCAGGCTTCCCTCTCACCCGCAACACTTTCCAGCTCATCCTGGGGGATCCCGAGGCGTTCCAAGGCTAGCCGGGAGATATAATCCCTCCAGCGTGTCCTCGGTCTTCCCCGGGGTCTCCTACCAGTTGGACGTGCCTGGAAAACCTCTAATGGGAGGCGTCCAGGAGGCGTCCAGGAGGCGTCCAGGAGGCGTCCTGATTAGATGCCCGAACCACCTCAGCTGACTCCTTTCGACACGAAGGAGCAGCGACTCGACTCCAAGCTTCCCCCTGATGTCCGAGCTCCTTACCCTATCTCTAAGGCTGAGCCCGGCCACCCTACGGAGGAAGCTCATCTCCTTACCCTATCTCTAGGGCTGAGCCCGGCCACCCTACGGAGGAAGCTCATCTCCTTACCCTATCTCTAGGGCTGAGCCCGGCCACCCTACGGAGGAAGCTCATTTCGGCCGCTTGTATGCGAGACCTCGTTCTTTCAGTCCAGTAAATGGAGAGCTTTGCCTTCCGGCTCAGCTCCTCTTCACCAAGACGGACCGGTACAGCGCCTGTTTTACTGCTGCAGCCGCACAAATCTGCCTGTCGATCTCCCGCTCCACCTTACCCTCAATTGTGAACAAGACCCCGAGATACTTGAACTCCTCCGCTTGGGGTAGGCAGTTTGTCCCCACCTGGAGGGAGCAGTCCACCGGTTTCCGGCAGAGCACCATGGCCTCAGATTTGGAGGTGCTGACTCTCATCCCTGCCGCTTCACACTCGGCTGCAAAACGCCCCAGTGAATGCTGGAGGTCACGGTCCGAGGAGGCAAACAGGACCACATCATCCGCGAACAGCAGAGAGGCGATCCCGAGACTCCCAAACCGGATCCTCTCCGCCCCCTGGCTGCGCCTAGATATCCTGTCCGTGAAAGTCAGGAGGCGGAGGCCAACACCCACCGGGAACGTGTCTGACTTACTACCAAGAATACGAACACAGCTCCTACTGCAGGCGTACAGAGACCGGATGGCCCGTGCCAACGGGTCTAGCACCCCCATACTCCCGCAGCACCCCCCACAAAACCCCCCGAGGGACCCGGTCGAAAGCATTCTCCAGGTCTCCAGGTCCACACTAGACTGGTTGGGCAAACTCCCATGACCCCTCCAGTAATCTTGCAAGGGTAAAGAGCTGGTCCACTGTTCCACGGCCGGGACGGAATCCACACTGTTCGTCTTGAATCTGAGGTTCGGCAAGCGGTCGGAGCCTCCTTTCCAGCACCCTGGCATAAGCTTTTCCCGGGAGGCTGAGCAGTGTGATACCACGATAGTTTGAGCACACTCTCCGGTCCCCCTTCTTGAAGATGGGAACCACCACCCCGGTCTGCCAGTCCATGGGCACTGTTCCCGACCCCCATGCGACACTGAAAAGACGTGTCAGCCAAGACAGCCCAACAATGTCCAGCGCTTTCAGCATCTCAGGGCGGATCTCATCCACCCCCGGCGCCTTGCCACCAAGGAGCTTTTTGACTACCTTAGCGACCTCTGCCAGGGATATGGGTGCAACCACCCCAAAGTCTTCCGCCGCTGCCCCCTCTCCAGGGGACATGTTGGCCGGGTTTAGGAGTTCCTCAAAGTGCTCTTTCCACCGCCCGACGATGTCCCCAGTCCGGGTCAGCAGTTCCCCCCCACCCCCCGCTGAGAACAGCCTGGGGTAGACCCTGCTTTCCCTTCCTGAGCCGTCGGATGGTTTGCCAGAACTTCCTTGAGGCCAACCGAAAGTCCTTCTCCAAGGCCTCCCCGAACTCCTCCCATGCCCGAGTTTTAGCATCCGCGACCTTCGCAGCTGCAGCCCTTCTGGCCTGCCGGTTCCCGTCAGCTGCTTCAGGAGACCCCTGGGCCAATCAGGCCCGAAAGGCCTCCTTCTTCAGTTTGACGGCTTCCCTCACCCCCGGTGTCCACCACCGGGTTCTCGGGTTGCCGCCACGACACCGGCACCTATATCTTATAGGTTTTGATTCATATCAGTTTAGGTTTTGATTCATATAAGTGTAGGTTTTGATTCATATCTTGTATGTTTTGATTCATATCTTGTGGGTTTTGATTCATATCTTGTAGGTTTTGATACAGATCTTGTAGGTTTTGATTCATATCTTGTATGTTTTGATTCATACCTTGTATGTTTTGATTCATATCTTGTGGGTTTTGATTCATATTTTGTGGGTTTTGATTCATATCTTGTAGGTCTTGATTCATATATTGTGGGGTTTGATTCATATCCTGTAGGTTTTGATTCATACCTTGTATGTTTTGATTCATATCTTGTGGGTTTTGATTCATATCTTGTAGGGTTTTGATTCATATCTTGTAGGTTTTGATTAATATCTTGTGGTTTTGATCCATATCTTGTAAGGTGTTGATTCATATCTAGGTGTTGACCTGCTGACATCACCACACAGCGAGATGTGTTGCTCAGGCTGTGATGTTTTCCCTGCAGTGACTGTGATGACATTTTATCTGCTCCGTGAGTGACAGTGAGGTTTCCCGTCTCATCACTGAAGAGACATTCCCTGTTTGTCTTTACTGTCATGAGAGCTGTGATTGTTGTGAACAGAAGGTTTGCAGCGATGTCTTTCCTAGAGGAGTTGCACATTACTGAGTTGTCCTTCAACTTATTTGCAGCAGATTAAATTGTGAGCAGTCAGCGTGGAAAGTATTCAAGACTATTCATGGCGGTAGCCATGTGACTTTGTGACAGTTGTAGTCATTTTCAGTAAAAGTTTCAAATAGATTAATGCTCCCAGGATCCTATTCATCCAGAACAGCGTCTGGCTGAGGAGAAGCGGTTATGAAGCCTATACTCCTGTCAGCGCTTTTATTGAGGAAAAGCTCTGAGTGAACATGAGTTCCCTCTGGTAAGCGCTGCAGAGGGAACTCATGGACTGCAGACAAGAAGTGGACGAAGGAGCCACAAGGTTTTTTATGCAACCAGAAGTGAACCAGAGGGTGGTAACAGGTGGTCAGGGCTCAGTTCAAGCAAACCCTGAATAAGACAAAGCAACCAAAATGTTCAACTTCGTCTCACGGCAGTTTGTGAAATAGTCTTCAAATGCAATATTTTGATTTTCTTTTTGGCGACACTTATTAACCGTATTTTGTGTGCCGCCCGCGAAACAACTTTTTTGCAGGACGACATGACATCAAAAATGAAAGTTAGGTCCAGGCAACAAAACCACTTGGTTAGGTTGGTTGGGCCTAACATAGCTACGTAGTTAGGTTTAGGCAACAAAACCCACAGCCATGAAACCACAGCCACGGACTCTGGCTCGGCCTTGTGTAGGTTGGACCCATCTACCGGCCCTCCTGCCCTCCGGCCCTCCTGCCCATCTTAACCAATTCAAAACCCAATCCCTCCCTAGGGGGGGCAGACTGAGCAATTGTTATATAAAACTGTAAATCATAGCTTGTTTTATGAAAAAAAGCCCCAAACTGCTGTATTTGGATGTATTGAACACCATACAAGTAAAATATATGGTCAAATAGCATTCAAATAGCCCAATGGGCCCCAATGAGACCTCGCCTGAATGTTCTCTGTTCTAAACCCTCTCTAACTTTGTTCTGGCTTCACTTCATCAAAGTCAACCTTTGCAGAGAGAATGTTCACATATTGTGCTATGATTTGGGTTAGAACATTTTCACATATTGAGCTATGATTTGGGTTAGAGAATGTTCACATATTGTGCTATGATTTGGGTTAGAGAATGTTCACATATTGTGCTATGATTTGGGTTAGAAAATTTTCACATATTGAGCTATGATTTGGGTTAGAGAATGTTCACATATTGAGCTATGATTTGGGTTTAGAGAATGTTCACATATTGAGCTATGATTTGGGTTAGAGAATGTTCACATATTGAGCTATGATTTGGGTTAGAGAATGTTCACATATTGAGCTATGATTTGGGTTAGAGAATGTTCACATATTGAGCTATGATTTGGGTTAGAGAATGTTCACATATTGTGTTATGATTTGGGTTAGATAATGTTCACATATTGAGCTATGATTTGGGTTAGAGAATGTTCACATATTGTGTTATGATTTGGGTTAGTGAATGTTCACATATTGAGCTATGATTTGGGTTAGAGAATGTTCACATATTGTGCTATGATTTGGGTTAGAGAATGTTCACATATTGAGCTATGATTTGGGTTAGAGAATGTTCACATATTGTGTTATGATTGGGTTAGAGAATGTTCACATATTGTGTTATGATTTGGGTTAGAGATATGTTCACATATTGAGCTATGATTTGGGTTAGAGAATGTTCACATATTGTGTTATGATTTGGGTTAGAGAATGTTCACATATTGTGTTATGATTTGGGTTAGAGAATGTTCACATATTGAGCTATGATTTGGGTTAGAGTTGGACCTTACAGCTGCATCATTTCAAAGAAATAATCATCCTGAAAGTG
>JBAMJR010000182.1:250000-310000 GCA_038501785.1 Myoxocephalus aenaeus
ATCAGCGTTCTATCGTCTATCATCAGCGTTCTATCGTCTATCATCAGCGTTCTATCGTCTATCATCAGCGTTCTATCGTCTATCATCAGCGTTCTATCGTCTATTGTCAGCGTTCTATCGTCATTGTTCTATCATCTATCGTCAGCGTTCTATCATCTATCGTCAGCGTTCTATCGTCTATCGTCAGTGTTCTATCGTCAGCGTTCTATCGTCTATCGTCAGTGTTCTATCGTCAGCGTTCTATCGTCAGCGTTCTATCGTCAGCGTTCTATCGTCAGTGTTCTATTGTCTATTGTTAGCGTTCTATCGTCAACATTCTATCATCAGCGTTCTATCGTCAGTGTTCTATCGCCATTGTTCTATCGTCTATCGTCATTGTTCTATCGTCATTGTTCTATTGTCTATCATCAGCGTTCTATCGTCAGTATTCTATCGTCAGCGTTCTATAGTCAGCGTTCTATAGTCAGCGTTCTATCGTCTATCATCAGTGTTCTATCATCAGTGTTATATCGTCATTGTTCTATCGTTAGCGTTCTATCATCAGCGTTCTATCGTCTATCGTCAGCGTTCTGTCGTTAGCGTTCTGTCGTCAGCGTTCTATCGTCAGCGTTCTGTCGTCAGCGTTCTGTCGTCAGCGTTCTATCGTCAGCGTTCTGTCGTCAGCGTTCTGTCGTCAGCGTTCTGTCGTCAGCGTTCTGTCGTCAGCGTTCTGTCGTCAGCTTTCTGTCAGCAGCGTTCTGTCGTCAGCGTTCTGTCGTCAGCTTTCTGTCAGCAGCGTTCTGTCGTCAGCGTTCTGTCGTCAGCGTTCTGTCGTTAGCGTTCTGTCGTCAGCGTTCTATCGTCAGCGTTCTGTCGTCAGCTTTCTGTCAGCAGCGTTCTGTCGTCAGCGTTCTGTCGTCAGCGTTCTGTCGTCAGCGTTCTGTCGTCAGCGTTCTATCGTCAGCGTTCTGTCGTCAGCGTTCTGTCGTCAGCGTTCTGTCGTTAGCGTTCTGTCGTCAGCGTTCTATCGTCAGCGTTCTGTCGTCAGCGTTCTGTCGTCAGCGTTCTGTTGTCAGCGTTCTGTCGTCAGCGTTCTGTCGTCAGCGTTCTGTCGTCAGCTTTCTGTCAGCAGCGTTCTGTCGTCAGCGTTCTGTCGTCAGCGTTCTGTCGTCAGCGTTCTGTCGTCAGCGTTCTGTCGTCAGCGTTCTGTCGTCAGCTTTCTGTCAGCAGCGTTCTGTCGTCAGCGTTCTGTCGTCAGCGTTCTGTCGTCAGCGTTCTGTCGTCAGCTTTCTGTCGTCAGCGTTCTGTCGTCAGCGTTCTGTCGTCAGCTTTCTGTCAGCAGCGTTCTGTCGTCAGCGTTCTGTTGTCAGCGTTCTGTCGTCAGCGTTCTGTCGTCAGCGTTCTGTCGTCAGCTTTCTGTCAGCAGCGTTCTGTCGTCAGCGTTCTGTCGTCAGCGTTCTGTCGTCAGCTTTCTGTCAGCAGCGTTCTGTCGTTAGCGTTCTGTCGTCAGCGTTCTATCGTCAGCGTTCTGTCGTCAGCGTTCTGTCGTCAGCGTTCTGTCGTCAGCGTTCTGTCGTCAGCGTTCTGTCGTCAGCGTTCTATCGTCAGCGTTCTGTCGTCAGCGTTCTGTCGTCAGCGTTCTGTCGTTAGCGTTCTGTCGTCAGCGTTCTATCGTCAGCGTTCTGTCGTCAGCGTTCTGTCGTCAGCGTTCTGTTGTCAGCGTTCTGTCGTCAGCGTTCTGTCGTCAGCGTTCTGTCGTCAGCTTTCTGTCAGCAGCGTTCTGTCGTCAGCGTTCTGTCGTCAGCGTTCTGTCGTCAGCGTTCTGTCGTCAGCGTTCTGTCGTCAGCGTTCTGTCGTCAGCGTTCTGTCGTCAGCGTTCTGTCGTCAGCGTTCTGTCGTCAGCGTTCTGTCGTCAGCTTTCTGTCAGCAGCGTTCTGTCGTCAGCGTTCTGTCGTCAGCGTTCTATCGTCAGCGTTCTGTCGTCAGCGTTCTGTCGTCAGCGTTCTGTCGTCAGCGTTCTGTCGTCAGCGTTCTGTCGTCAGCGTTCTCTCGTCAGCGTTGTATCGTCAGCGTTCTGTCGTCAGCGTTCTGTCGTCAGCGTTCTGTCGTCAGCGTTCTGTCGTCAGCGTTCTGTCGTCAGCTTTCTGTCAGCAGCGTTCTGTCGTCAGCGTTCTGTCGTCAGCGTTCTATCGTCAGCGTTCTGTCGTCAGCGTTCTGTCGTCAGCGTTCTATCGTCAGCGTTCTGTCGTCAGCGTTCTGTCGTCAGCGTTCTGTCGTCAGCGTTCTGTCGTCAGCGTTCTGTCGTCAGCGTTGTATCGTCAGCGTTCTGTCGTCAGCGTTCTGTCAGCAGCGTTCTGTCGTCAGCGTTCTGTCAGCAGCGTTCTGTCGTCAGCGTTGTATCGTCAGCGTTCTGTCGTCAGCGTTCTATCGTCAGCGTTCTGTCGTCAGCGTTCTGTCGTCAGCGTTCTGTCGTCAGCGTTCTGTCGTCAGCGTTCTATCGTCAGCGTTCTGTCGTCAGCTTTCTGAAACTGACTTTTTCTAAATCCATACCCAAGTTATGTAACATATCCTACTTAACTTGTACGTAACTTACAAACAATCTAAGTCACGTAACAAGAGAACAATTTCCAGCTCAAATGTGATGATACTGCTTGTCTTTGTCTTGGGTGTCATAGTAAATATTCGTTCTATTTGGGTTCTGGACTTTTGGTTGGACAAAACAAGACAGCTCTGGCAAACTGCATTTCTCAGTATTTTATGACATTTATGGGGTAAACAATAAATCAATTCATCGGGATTTTTTAATTTATTTCTGCATGCGTCCAGGCTTTATGCTAAGCTAGGCTAACAATGAGCGGACTCCAAATCAACACAGACAATAGATTGATATTGATCAATCTATTGTCTCTCAAAGCTCAACACACATTGACAGGATGCCACTTGTATCTCTCCTTAAAATGAACACGTTGTTTTCAGATTTTCAAACTAAAAGCGTGCTTGCTGTTCTGAAGATCTGGTGAATGTTTCATAAAAAACTGTTTCTACGGAACAGGCCTCGCAGATTCAGAATCATAGTTCCAGGTTCCAGGCGGTCTGGAGGGAGCCTGGTCATCTGAACGCCTGCTGACTCATCACATCTTCTCACTGGACGACTCTCACACTAAAATAGCAAAACCTGAGCTGGTGACGTGTCATCTGACTTTGTGTGGCTCAAAGCCTGTGGTGCTTAGTGAGATCTTGAAGGGCGTTTTTTAACCTCTTGTTGGCCCTGAACCAGATGTCCTCTGTTCTTCGGCGCCTCTACCTCGTTCCTGTACGTCTCCTCAGCGGAAACATCCGCTCTTCTTTACTTTTCTCTTGTGAACATGAGAGAGAGCAGATGCCACAGTGTTTTCCTGATGAGATGAGATTACAGCAGCTTGCTGTTTCCTGCTGCAGCGTCTTCAAAGGAAAGCATATTTCTTCATCAGGTTTCGTAACAACACAGACAAACTGCTCCCTGCTATCATCCATCTCTCTGTGCACACTGGGGTCGCTTGTGCTTCTGTGAGCTCAACAAAGAGCTTTGCTGTCGGGCATAATCCTGAATATAGAAAGGGTAAAACAGGTCTTTACAGGTTGTTTTGGTGATATTGTCAAATCAAAAGCCGACATGTGCTGCAGATCTCAGGCCGCATGGACACGGCATTGCTTCATATCAGTGTGTTGGTCCGTAATGCTGTGCATGGAATCCTGCAGTTTTAGGTTCAACAGGCGCAGCGGGGAACAGGTCTGGTAGCAACAGGCTGTGCATTGTTTCCTGTGGTCGTGATTGGATGAGTGTTCTGCAGCTCGTCTCCTTTCATCCCCACAATAGAACCGGACCACAATAGCCTCCACTGAGTCTCTATAGTTTGGTGTTCAGCCAAAGAGCAGCCGGCGCTGCTGTTGTTTCATCTCACCTCAGAGGCAGAGATGCTATCAGCACCGACAGACCTGTAATTTCCCCACTGCGACACAGGACGGCTGCCGCTATCAAAGACCATATCTGTGCATGTGTCCTGCTTCCATTGGTGGAGAGCAGGATGTTTGGTGAGACACGAGCTGCTCAGTAGCGGAGCAGCAGGACCAGAACCCAGCGCTCCATGCAGGACACCAGCTTACAGCTGAGCTGCTTCTTCTACACGATAGAGAGGTAAACTACACGGCCGTGTTTACCTGTTCGGAGGCCTTTAGGGGCCAAAACGAGCTCACAAATTAGTGTCAAAATACATTTACGTATTCATGAGTTTACCGGCTCACAAAACATAAAAGATATGGGAATTGGAATATTCTCAGCGGTGGAACTGAATAATATAAACATGAGAGGGGTCTCAACAGTAAGAAACAACATCCATATGGTTTCATAAAAAATAAAAAATAAATATAGATTTTTTCAATTCAATGAAATAAAAAATAGTAAAACTGATTTTTTTTAATTAGTAAACTCAAACATGTAATAAATAATGATATTACAATCCTCTCTGTAACAAATGGAATGAACTGCATGACTTACTAAAGTGAGGTTAAGAGCTGCAATGATTAGTCAAATAACAATTAGTTAAATTAACATGAATTAATAAGAAATTAATTGGAAACAATTTTGATAATTGATTCATTGTTAAAGTATTTTCAGCATAAGCATACATGCAGAAGAAATGCAGATTTTATCTTCTCAAATATGAGGATTCAAGTGGGCCAACTATTCATGACATCTGAGTGACCAAGCTGCAGAGCCGCTGTCGTCTCCGAGGTTAAACGCGTCGATCGCTCTTCACATGCAGCCGCACCCTGACCGCCGCCCGGCTCCCAGGCTAATGCTAGCCCGGCTCTCCCAGGCTAATGCTAGCCCGGCTCCCAGGCTAATGCTAGCCCAGCCATGCTGACACCAATCAATCGCCTTACAGAAAACACAATACTGCCGCCTGTTAACGCCGCTAGCTAACGCCGCTAGCTAACGCCGCTAGCTAACGCCGCTAGCTAACGCCGCTAGCTAATGCGTTCCACCTTCGGTGTGGCGGCGGGAAAAAGGTAGCTTTAAATTCTCTCTCGTGCTTTGAAGTTGCTGATGAAACGTGTGTGTGTGTGTGTGTGTGTGTGTGTGTGTGTGTGTGTGTGTGTGTGTGTGTGTGTGTGTGTGTTTCACGCACGTGAGAAGGTGGTGTACAGGGGAGAGTTGTACTCTGTATTACTCTTCCTGCTTTGTTTCAACTGCTGGACCTAACAAACACCAGTTACATTCCTTTATTTTCTGACATTTTATAAACTAAGTGATTCATTATTGAGATAAGTCTCCGGCTAATTAATTGATAACGAAAATAATATTTAGTGGCAGACCTAGTAAGGTCACGTTAAGAGGCTGTATTCTGTTGCAGTCGTCTCTCCCACTGACCTCAGGTTCCCGTCTACCCTCCTCCACCAGCCTGTGAAGTAAACATGGATTTAATAAGACCAGGTGGGATATGGCTGGACTGTGTAAATGTGCTACATTCTCTGCATGTAATGTTTGTTCTTATATTTCAGCTCGCTCAACAGCGTATCATATTTAAGCAATAAGGTACGAGAGGCAGTACTGTGTCGTGCAATAATGTACTGTTCAAGGGAGTTGTTCAAACCCTTGAACAGTACATTATTGTAGACACAGTACTGCCTCGAGTACCTTATTGCTTTTATAATACGGGTACCTGTGACTTTATAAATGTAATAGTAAGCTGCCTTTCAGCACAAAATAGTTGTAGCCACCAAACGTTGTGTATCGCATTTCAGCGACAGAGAAAATAGTCCCGGGACGCACGGGACGCACATACGGGACTATAAAACGGACTATAAAATCTGCGATTTACTGACCAGGCCGGTTGAAAGCAGGGTGGAGGATGACGCTCAGCCACCGATGTAAAGAAGTGCTCTCGCTGCTTCTGTCCGTCTTTTCTCCGTCATTCTTCTCCTCCATGATGTTTAGAGAACTTGCCTCGCGTCGGGAAATTACCGACGTAATTATGTCTCACTGGAAATGATCAGGATTTTGTGATCAAACCCTTTTCATTCCTCATCTTTAGGTTAGGGAGGAAGTGACGTGTGTGTTGTCGTTCATTATGCTAGTGTGGGGGATGCTACGTGAGCTTGTTAGCTGTTCCGTTTGAGCTACTGTTAGCGAAGAGCCCCGTTGCAATACTGTGAACACTCAAGCAATAAACCTGCAAGTTAAGGAAACCAACGTCTGCGAGTCGTTACTGCGGACGTGACAATATCAAAGTTTACACCAAACATGTTTTTAACTGTCAAGCTTGAAATGACAACTAACGGTCGCGCAATTTAAATCTAGCTGTTATTTTAAGTGCGCACTGATATGGAACGCTCTAAATGTAAACAGGCTGTACAGTACTTTATGGGTGAATAAAGTACACCCCGTGACTCACTCTCAACCAATCAGAATGCTTGATTTGATCTACCCGTATTATAATGACATCTATATTATAGTACAGGTAGATGTGAGGCTGCGATGAGCAACCTGATGATTGTTCGGGTTCAAATCTAAACTTTAGAAGTAAGTCCCAGACCACAAAACGTTTCCCAAAGGATTCCCAAGCTGTCGGTGCGTCATGACGGGGAGAAAGTAGTGAATGTGATTGGTAGTGAATGTGATTGGCCCTGATTGTCTCAGACTCGGCACCCACCTGTCACGGGGCCTTCTCGCCGATCACATCTCGTTCCCAAGTGCGCCACAGAAAAGCGTGTTTGGCACAATGCGTGGCACCTGACACAGAGATGACAGCTCACGATGGACACCCGGGGAAGGATGTAACATTGATAACCATAGACTGGACGTACCCATTGGTTTGTGGACTGACCTTATGAAGCCTCGAGTTCAGCGATTTCGTCTGTTTGACTCTAAATGACCATAATTTACTAAATGAACATCATGCTGTATTGAAGAAGACTTGAAACTAGAGATTGAGACATAAACTCATGTTTACAATGTTTACTGAGGGAATAAATAAAGAATAATGTTCTCGTAGACCCCCTGCTGGTCAGCAGAGAGAATTGGTAGGCTAACCCATTTCTGTTTTGTGTTTATTCTGAACATGAAAAGAAAAGCGAAGTAGTTATGAAGTGGGCGGCCAGGTGGGGACACGGCAATGATGTCCGGTCAGAGCCTCTCTTACAAGCCAGGAAATATTGACCATGTTATTGATGTGAACAAAGTAAACGCACATGTTTTATTTTTCATTCAACATTTAAGTGACAGTTTGGTAATAGGTTGTGATCAGACTCCAGTCTGTGACGTCCACTCCACATCCACAGAACAATACTGTTTGACGTCTATTTTTGACACTTTCATGGCAATTTTGTATAAAAGGGAAATCTTGATTGATGTTCTTACAATGGAGATTCAACGCCTCACAGTTTCCTGGGTAACTTTTTGAAAGTAGAATCATGTTTTTATTACGCCTCAGGTTGACGTCCTGGAGGTCCGGAGTGAACTTGGCACAAACGTCTCCTTACGGACCATCTGATGAGATGTTGGTGGTCAAAGGTCACTGTGACCTCACACAACCTGCATAACTCAAGAACGTATATGCAGAGTCTGACAATGTCCCACTAATGTCTAAGAGGATCAGACAATGACGTGAGGACATTGAGGACAGACATGGATGTAAACTGCAACTGGACTGTTGGGGGAGGGGCATTATTCTAGTGTGTAGCTCAATCACCTGTTCAAGCTGCAATCTTTTTACTTTTAAATATCAATAGCGTTGACTTTGAATGATACTTTCCTTTGAAACCATTTCCTTTCATTGTGATGAGCAGTTGAGCGTCTCTGCTCGGATGCTCTGTCCTCCTCTTGAGCTCTAGACTGCTCTGCATTGCAAAGCTCTGCCGTCTCCACACATCTGAACTGTGAGCCTGCTACTAACTGCAGCGCATCAATTAGTAAGACCAATGAGCAGAGAGAGCTGATAGCCGGGCGGCGGGCCGAAGCCAGATATATATACGTTGTGCCGATACGGGAAATCATTAAAAGAAATGAGGTGCGAAGTTTGGAGCAGACATGGAAGACAGAAACGAAGTGATTACAGTGAGAGTCCTCCTCCTCCTGCTCCTAACAGCTGATGTTCTGGATGAATGGATTGCAGTGTTGGAGCGGTGACTTGGACCTGGATGCTGCCTGCATGTAAAGCTCCCCTCATCATCAGTTCAGGGCTGTCACTATCAGGCCTGCAGACTGGGAGGTCCATGTAATGGGAATTTTCTAGCCTTAAGTTGTATTTTGTCTAGGAACCTTTTAAGTGGCTTACAAACCTGTTAATGCAAATATCCTTCTGTCTAATGTTAATTGCATGTCACTCCCGTAGCTGTTATCAAGTATCACTCACGTCTGCCGATAGGTCATGAATTGAGGAAAGGAAGAAGACCAGGGGGTCTGGTCCTTTGTTCTGGCCTCAACCTGAGGCCCCGGACTTCTTTGTTCTAGCTTTGTTCTCTGTATATAAATGACCATGTAAGAGGTGAATCTTCAGTGCATCCTGGAGCAGACTCCAGAGTGACTCTGTTTAGGGATGCTCTCTTCTCTGCGCAGGGAATAAATGATTTCATAGAGTTCTGGATTCTCGATGTTCATCATTTCAGTTTAGAAAGACTCAACACCGGGTAGGGTGAAATTTTACCGTTACAGTCCATTAGGTTGATTAGATCGAAGGATAAAAAGCGTCATCAACAGGGCAATTAAGCCCTCTATTAGAATTCAGAAACAAATATTCCACAACATATGTATGTGGAATCAAAATGCCTTATTGGATTAAACGGCTCATGGTCTTTTTATCAACAACTCATTAAGTTACATTAAATGTGTGATTTCATCAGCCTGGACCATCAAACCAAGTCTATGTATTTATTTATTTGTCCTGTGAGACGTGGACGCTGTCGTCCTGACGGTCACGTTGGTTTGTGGTCTTGAGTTTGGCCTTTTGGCGGTCTCTACTCGAAAGCTTCTTCTGGAGCTTTCAGTCACCTCATCATTGATCTTCCTCGTGTACGTTCTCCAATGGGTCCCTTACAACTGAAGACTGTTAGAGCCGGTGGAAATGTCTGTAAATAGCTAGTAAGGGGCCCTTTGAGTTAAGTTCTCTTTTGTCAATACCACTGTTTCCAGGGTCTAGATCAGGGGTGGGCAAACTTTTTGGCTCAGGGGCCACATTGAATTAAAAAATTTGACAGACGGGCCGGGCCAGTATCAGATGGATGAAGAGTGTTTGACAAAGGGGGCGTGGCTTATCGCCGTCGGGTCTCTCCGTGAAAAAGAGCTGTCTTTTCCGGTATCGATTATGGAATAAATAACCACTAGTTTTGCTTTATACTTGTTGTGGAAGTCCCAAACATGTCGGAACATGAAACGCCCTTGTGTTTGGGTTCATAATATTATCCGTAGCCGCACACAGCTTGGTGAATTTCTCCGACTCCTCCAGACTTCGCCGGTCTTATCTCCGTAAAACGGATACCGATTCTGCCATCCGCCTTGGAAATAACCACCAGTTCTGCTTTATACTTGTTGTGTAAACTCCACATACGTCGGAACATCAAACTCCGTGGTGTCTGGGTTCATAATATTATCCGTAGTCCCACAACAGTGTCTGAATGACAGCTGCTGCACACACGAAAAGCCTAAAAGAGCGCTGTGCAATAAATAAGCATGAAGAAACATCAACGCTGGTCTGTTGTGGTCATCGTGCTTCGGGAAACTGAACTTGGGAACGGAGAAGCGCTACAGCGGTCTTTACTATAACTTATAATTATTTAAAATAAAAAACTTTTTTTTAATATTTTTTTTTAATAACTTTTTTTTAATATTTTTTTTTAATGTTATAATAATTATAATACTCGGCGGGCCGTATATTAATACTCGGCGGGCCGTATCCGGCCCGCGGGCCGTAGTTTGCCCACCTCTGGTCTAGATATACATATTACTATATGTATTTCATGATAGGGTCACTGATATCCTTAAATACCCCGCAGTATCATATCATTTTGGGCAATATCTCCCACTCCTCCTGTCAAGTGAATCTGAGCATTCAGATATTTCTTCACTATTGTTTATGCGTTGCACTCACGGTGGCACTACACACTGAACCTGCACGGACAATTTAATGATTTCTTGGCCAATAATTGTTGCAATATATTGCTAAATTTTCCTTATACACATTTCATACATATATTGCTGTTACTATACTGTCGTTTAACAACTTTTCTGAATGGAAGGGGCTTTAATATTCAGATGGGCATTGATGCAACAGGCATTGTATTTGGAATCCGAACAACCTGCCAGTTCTTTGCATTGGTCGTCTGGCTGAATCCTCCACACCAGGGCGGCCGTCCAACACCAACAGACTCTGCAGGAACAACATTGTGACCAGCAAACATGGCCACCAGCAGCTCTGGAGGGAGTCCTTTATAGAAATATAGCAATATGCATTCATTATTTACATGTGTCCTATTTTCGGTGAGATACACTGTTGACCCTAATTACACACAATGTTCCCTTGTTCTCTCTGGATGAATCTATTGATTTATGAAACGGGTAATGTATTTCTGATATTCCTTATGAGTGAAAGTTCATGCAAGTTATTCCCTGTTGTCCTCGGAGCGTTCAGGCCGCCATAACACAAGGAAACTAAACAAATGAAAAACTTGAACAGGTCAGAGTTTCCGGACTGTGGCCACCGAGGAAGCTCCACTGTGTCGGAGGTAAAGTTCACCAAGAGGCTGGTGTCTGTTGTCTAAAGGATAAATGTGATGTTTAATTTTGGAGTTGTGGCTCTGAGACGAGTTTGGAAACAAGAGCACAGTCATCATTGTGTCATCGGGTCAGCAGCTCTTCTAGAACCACGTCTCTAGTTAAAGGGAAACATTGAGGTGGAGGTGGGACCACAACTACTCCTGAACAAACTATTAGGACTGTAATTAGCTTTTTGGACACTTTTTTTGTTTTAGGGCATTTCAGGGTTCTTTACACCCTGAAATCTTGGTCTGTTGCATCCCGTGAGCCTGGTGTCAGTCTTCTGTATTACATCATCAGAGAGACCTGAGCTTGCTCCTGGATGGGCGAGAGAACGAGAGAAATATGTGAGGAAAGCTCACTCAGTGCTTCTGTTCTGTTTCACTTAAGTGACACCCCTAGTAACCGTATGTGTGTAGAAGAAGTTATTTGTATGTGTGATGTCACCTCACTGTACATTTATGGGCAGGCCAGAGGGCTCAAGGAAAGAAGCCCTAAAGCGCTGGCGTTGGGGTCGGATCCCACTGCTTAGCCACAGGTCTGTGTATCAACATGAGAAACACCTGAGTGGACTCCAGTAGTCACGTTAACACCGACTCCATGAGTGCTGCTGCCAATGTTCGCCCTCCTCTTGTCCGGCTGTGTTCTTGGATCGGGTCTCCTTGTCCTCAGGTTCACTCACATCAGATCTGACAGTTCTTTGACCCGGTCCTTAACGGACCTGTGGAAGACCTCCCTCTCTACCTCCTAGTGTTCGCAAGGTCAGCAAATTACACTGCAGAGACGGTTTTCCATGGTAAACTGTGCGGGATGGGTTGCACAATGGGCAGTGTAGTAAGAGGACACTGATATCGGTGAATCAAGGCTTTCGCTGTTGGAAGTAGAAAGAGTAGACTACATGTGTGAATTATCTTTTGTTCCAATGCGTGATGTAACATGATGTTGTTTAGGTTTGAGAGCATAACGGCTGATTCTTTTCAGATCTAACATGTTAAAAGAAGGGTTTGTTTGGACCTAACCAGAGTTGGTGCTTGTTGAAACAGACATGGCTTTGATGAGGTTCACTTTGTTTCTGTCGGGCTTGAAAGAATTCTGGTCAAATTGCTGCATTTTCATAGTCTTGTGGTTTTGAGGCGAGTAATTGTATTTCTTACATTAAGTATTATAATAATTGTAAAAAAATCCCTGCAATATCAATATCCCTACTAGAAATTAAAGTACACTGAAATATTTTTGATTTGGACTTTTCCAATGCTCTCCGCAAGCTAGGAAGGAGTCTTGCCTAGCCGGCCTAGGAGCCGACGTCTAAGGATCCTTCCTACCAAGGAAGCATTGTGGACTTTCAGCTAGACTCTCTTCCATGAGCCGCCTCAGAAAACATGCACGGCATTGAAGGCATCATGACTAGAGCTCCAGCGATAATCTCATTAGCCGCATTAGAAGCTTCTTTTTGCCTCATGAGCAATATTTCAAGTGAAGTATAATCCAGTCACTCAAAGGGACACAATCCATTGTCAATGACTTGTTATGTAATAAGGATTGATATTCATGACTGCGCAGTGCAGAGCCAGCGGTAGCAATATAAAAGCTGTAAAGGCCAATGTACGGAGAGTCTTTTATGGGCTTTTAACGGTGCGTCCCCAACAGAGAGCCGGCCTCCACCAGGCCGCTAGATTGGAACCCAAGTGAATGATTGTGTTTAATCAAATAAACAAAGCGCATGCCGTTTGTTTTCTGGACAGATAATCAAGAAGGTTTATTCCACACTTCCACGAGAATAACTAAAACATTACAAGTTAGCGAGCACATCTGATTGTTTTCTCTGATGTTACTCCAAGTGTGTTTAGTTTCCTGCAGCATTGAAGCTGTTTGACCGGCCCGTACTTTCTCATAGTGAGACGTTTCACTTGTTTTCACACAAACACAATGGAGCAGCTGCAGAAACGTTTCATCTGACTGTCTCTTGGACTCAAGGAACACTCAAAGACATTCTTATGGATGATAGGCAGCTTAGATACAGGATAACCAATCAAACACTCCTCTACCACCAATCAAACACTCCTCTACCACCTATCAAACACTCCTCTACCACCTATCAAACACTCCTCTACCACATATCAAACACTCCTCTACCACCAATCAAACACTCCTCTACCACCAATCAAACACTCCTCTACCACCTATCAAACACTCCTCTACCACATATCAAACACTCCTCTACCACCAATCAAACACTCCTCTACCACCAATCAAACACTCCTCTACCACCTATCAAACACTCCTCTACCACCTATCAAACACTCCTCTACCACCTATCAAACACTCCTCTACCACCAATCACACACTCCTCTACCACCTATCAAACACTCCTCTACCACCTATCAAACACTCCTCTACCACCTATCAAACACTCCTCTACCACCAATCAAACACTCCTCTACCACCTATCAAACACTCCTCTACCACATATCAAACACTCCTCTACCACCAATCAAACACTCCTCTACCACCAATCAAACACTCCTCTACCACCTATCAAACACTCCTCTACCACCTCACCAAAGTCTGTTCTCAAACAGTCAAACCAAAGTTTTTAGTAAATATTTATATAGTACTTTTAGATCCACACGAACCAGAACCACTCTTCACATTGGCATTGGAAATAAAAGAAAAGCATCACTTTTCCATCACTGGTTTGCTTTTTGAACCCTTCTACCAAAAGAGAGGTGAAAACACCAGGAGCAAATGCCAGGAGTGGAGTTTTCATTAAAGCAGAATCATGGCTGTGTCCATGTTAAATGAATCAGAGCAGACGAGGCCAGCTGGTCTCCTGTTAGCTCAAGACGGATGATAAGCAACGCAGCATTTAAAAGCCACGCACTGGGGCTGAAGGTGGGATCCTTCTTTTGGAAATTATATTTACAATATGATCATTTATAGTTTCGTGATGGAGTCATATTGTGATGAAATCAATGGACATATCTTGATACACAATAACGTTGTCTACGTTGATAACAACATACTAACTCAGAAAGTCTTATTTGTAGAAAATGCTCAGTACCTTTCATTTCTCAACTATTTAATTCACACGAGCATTCTATGTGGTTATTTTATATAGACAATTATTTTATTTATTGAACTACCAGAAAACATGCTATATTGTGATATTTATTGCTATTGAGATATAGAATGACCTCTACAGTGCCAGAGGATTTGGCATTACCTCAAGCTTCACAGGGTCCAACAGGAGCGCGGTCATAGTGGTATCATGAGAACTGGTCAGTAACTGGGAGACAGTTACTGGGAGGCTCGCTGCTGGTAGTCAGGCTCAACTGTTTCTCCAACCAGCCATCGTTAGCATAACCCTGAAGCTAACTGCCGCTAACTACAGCAGATTATTACACGAGGAAGCTCATAACTTTAGTGTCCAGCTCTCCAGATATCATGAAAAAACTAAGTGTTTCTCCCTCATCTGTCACGTCAGCACTTTGCTAACAGGCTGCAGTGTTTTCCAGTTGAGGGCTTCAGCTGCAGGACAGAGCATGAAGAGATCTGGCCGTGGCCCTCGGGGGCCCCTGGAACAGCAGGCATTGTCAGCGGTGAATGGATCTGGAGCGGCTCGGGCCGAGACGGCCCACAGCTGCCTGATTTATGGCTGGCGAAGCAACAAACAGTTAGCCATGTTACCGGCAGGCATATAAGCACTTTCATGGCCACAATTCAAGTTTATTTGGGCTATAAATTCTGAGAGATATGGAACAAAAAGAGCATGTGGATTTATGACGGGTGGTTGTTGTTTGGGAGCTGTGTTTTAATACCCGGTGGACAAGGATGAACGGTCACCGCTCTCTTATCTCTGGCTTCTTGTCCAGCGCTGCATCCAAATAAATATCCTGAGAGCAGAGAATAAACAAATCCTCACATCTACATCTAAAGATGAGCGTTTTAAAGCTGACATCAATATGTTACGACCGCCCGAAAACAATAACCACAAAACCCCAAATGTTCTTTCTTTAGGCTGTTATTATCATCTATAGTATAGTAGTAAAGTATAGTATATATTTCATAGTGTCATAATAAAAAAACATTCAAATGTATACATCATTACTTTGATTTTGCTCCATACAAAGAAAAAGGTTTAAAACAAAACTGAAAATGTATCTGTAAAGTGTAAAAAATAAGAAAGTATCCCAAAGTGTACGTGTGTTACGTTGCTTATGTTTTACTTTAGTTAAATATTTATTTAAAGCCCAACCAGGAGGTTTTTCCCCCGAAACCTTTCATTTAGTAAATTATGGTCGTTTAGAGTCAAACAGAACCATAAAGCAGGGGATGCTTTAGGGCGGGGCTACAAGGTGATTGACAGGTTTCCACAAGCCAATGGGTGACATCGCCATGACGACATCCACTTCCTGTATAGAGTTCACTATATGGAGTCATTACTGAGCTGCTGAGCTGCAGATAGAAATGGTTGTTGTGGTTATTGTTCCATCACAGAGGGAGGAGTGAACAGGTTAATGACAGCAGCTGTGAGGTCTCATGCTGACGTTTGGAATGAGTGATGATACGGGAAAGTTAGAAGAAATAAATCAGCCCAAAAGCATCTGGTACCACATCTTAAATGAGTTATAATGAGTTTAATTAATCAATGCTTTTGTAGAGAAAAAAGAACAAAAAGAAGTTTGAACGTAGGAGCCGAGGAACCGCTGGGCGCGCTGCACGTAAACTGTGCTGGAGATGGACCTCAAGCAGGAGATCTGACCATAAAGGAGATCTGAACACATAAGAGATCTGAACACATAAGAGATCTGAACATATAAGAGATCTGAGATCTGAACACATAAGAGATCTGAACACATAAGATATCTGAGATCTGAACACATAAGAGATCTGAACACATAAGAGATCTGAACACATAAGATATCTGAGATCTGAACACATAAGAGATCTGAACACATAAGATATCTGAGATCTGAACATATAAGAGATCTGAGATCTGAACACATAAGAGATCTGAACACATAAGAGATCTGAGATCTGAACATATAAGAGATCTGAACACATAAGATATCTGAACACATAAGATATCTGAACACATAAGAGATCTGAACACATAAGAGATCTGAGATCTGAACACATAAGAGATCTGAACACATAAGAGATCTGAACACATAAGAGATCTGAACACATAAGAGATCTGAACATAAAAGGAGATCTGAACACATAAGAGATCTGAACACATAAGAGATCTGAACACATAAGATATCTGAGATCTGAACACATAAGAGATCTGAACACATAAGAGATCTGAACATATAAGAGATCTGAACACATAAGAGATCTGAACACATAAGAGATCTGAACACATAAGAGATCTGAACATAAAAGGAGATCTGAACACATAAGGAGTCATACGCTGTGACAACGTTAACGTCCGATAAAAGCATCGATCTTAACGCTACATTCATAATTCAGAGCGTGTCTGTGAAGGAGCGATGGCCTCCGCTCGGCTCTCAACATGGCCGCTGCTAGCAGCCAGTGAGGCGCGTTCATAAGCAGGAGTATGAAAAGCACAAAAACAAAGCCGGCTGCAGTCAACCAGAGTCTGGGCTGACTGTAATTCTAACCAATCAATGGGGAGAACACATCATGCTGCACGCTGCTCTAGATGAAGTAACTGGCCTAAATGAATTATAAACATTAATTAATGAATTATACACATGCAAGACAGCATAACATATATAAAATACATTTTAACCTAATTATGTTATGCTTAAACGATAACAACAGCCTCAAAGCCAAAACTGAAACAAATTGTGATATTTCATCACCACATTTTTATTTAAATTATCATTTTCATGATTTATGACTTGGTAACTGTGTTATTCTCCACAAAAGACACGTCTGAGTTCTCTCTACTTCTAGACATGACGGCTGTTTCCATGGAGGATTTATATAGTCGTGAGAAACGAGAACACAGAAGGTAAGACGCCCCAAAAGAGGGTTAAATGTCAACTTTCAGACTTCAGCTAATCTTTCAAAGGGAATGATATCTCATGTTTGAAATGCTGTAGGCTGGTAAATTACTATTCTAACCAGGGATCACCGCTGGAGTCAACGTGAGCATCTCTTTGACCGGAAGATTAGAGCGTAATGTAGAGGGACGTTATGAACATGGGGCGCGCTGTTTATGAAGCGCACACACACACGCGCACGCACGCACGCACGCACGCACACACACACACACACACACACACACACATTCATAGCCTGTTCTAAACACTTTACTCCTAAAACATGGTGACAATGATATATGTTTTGGAAATGTATGCAAATTACATGTTTTTAAAAACAAATCGAATTATGCCTAAATTGCACATTCAAACATGTTCAGGAAACTTGTAATGCATAACATAATATTCTTGATGTCAGTGACCGACTCTGTGGGTGTCATGGTGATATCTGTTAAAGTATTGACCTGGTCCACCTGTAGCGTCTCTAACCACCGGCACTCTTCATGTCCATCATGTAAACCACCATCCCAGAGCTGCTCTGCAGCAGCAGCAGCAGCCGGCGGCTCTGGAGGATCTGGAGGATCTGGAGGATCTGGTTCTGCAGCTCATGGACGTGAGCGCGGCCGTGTCGTGGAATACTGATCATCTCTGTTTCTGCTTCCTGTCCACATTGGTTGTTGATCAATGTTCAGCTGTGCCTGCATGAGTAAGACTCACTGATGATTGCATCAGCGTCGTCGTCCACTCAGTGAAGTGGAAGTCCGATTCAAAAATGGAGGATGGGAGCGGACAAACTAAATAAATGGCTGCTGTGGATTTGAGACAAACGGATATTGTTAATGGTTTGCTGTGTGTGTTTGCCGTGTTGATAGCAGATGGACGGAGGGTCGGTCAGACTAGAATGAAACGTGTGACGGCCAGGAGATGACATTCCTCTGCGTGTTCAGGGCTCCAGGGACCCTGAGTCACTCAGGCACATGCGTGTGCCGCGTCGCCCCCGTGGCACGTGTCAAGGTGTGCTTAGAATAACACTTTGTGACCGGCTTGTATTCAGCAGGACACGGACAGATTATGAGGTGAAAAGCCATCGAAATATTAATAATGATGGACAGATTGGATGGTTACCTGACATCAAACAAAGACATTAGAAAAGGAATTGTGACCTGTTTACTGTTTCAACAGTAAACATCATTAAATGTCATTCAAACGATAAGAGTTCATTTAATCCATGTAAATTACAACATTTTATTTCCTTATTTGAATCGTCGGTTTTTTATGGATGAAAAAACAACACTGAAGATTACTATACCACATTAAAAGGATAACATTTAGAATGTTTGAGGGTTTACTGACTTCAGAGCGGTGGAAACTACTTTTGGGACAGTGGCAAAACAATAATAATGTTGGATCCTTGTAGACCCGCTGCTATACTCAAACAACACCAGGGATCTGTATCTGTTCATATGGATCATCAATGATCGTCAATTAATATCACCGGCAAAACCACGTGATCGGTGATCTCTAAAAGTTATATTTGCTCCCTTTTTTCTGATCCGTGATCCGAACCGTGAGTTTTATGATCCGTTGCACCGCGAGTAAATACTCTGTCAACCAATCACATCACTGGTCTCATTGCTCTGAAATTGCTCAGCCAATCACAGTGAAGTATGACGACAACAAAAACAACAACAACAACAACAACAGCTTAACAAATGTAAAGATTCTTGTTCGTGGAATATTAGTGTTGTCTGGATGTTACAGCACCACGTCAACACACAGCATCACACGTCTGTAGCCACCAGATGGTGTGTGTGTGTGTGTGTGTGTGTGTGTGTGTGTGTGCTTGTGTTTACAGTGAATTAACACTGATACTAAATTCGCACTGATCGTAATGATAGAAATGGATAATAAAAAATGTTGATGAAGCCGTTTATTGATACGATCGCCTCACCCGTCGCTATTTCAGATGTCATTCTACATCTGCCTCTCACGTCGTAACCAACCGGTCCCATCGTGTTGTAAAATGTGACCCAGCAGAGTTTGCACCATTCTGCATTTCGAGATTTAAACCCTGAAACGCCACTTTATTTAATAGGATTGATGAGATGAATTATAATGCACCAGTTCTGTAGCAGCCTGGTGTCTTTGCACCTAATTTAATAAGGTAAACACAGCCGCCGGCCGTCTGTAATGGTACTGCACTCGTCTGAGGCACTTCTCAACTCAAACGCTGCAGATTTCTCAACATATGTGTCCTGCTGCCTTCAGATGGCTGAGCAAATGCTAACATCAGCATGTGAACATACTCAGTTACAATGCTAACATAGGGATATGAACAAACTCAGTTACAATGCTAATAGAGGGATGTGAACATACTCAGCTACAATGCTAACATAGGGATGTGAACATATTCAGTGAACATATTCAGTTACAATGCTAACTTCAGCATGTGAACATACTCAGTTACAATAGGGATGTGAACATATTCAGTTACAATGCTAACATAGGGGTATGAACATACTCAGTTACAATGCTAACATAGGGATGTGAACATATTCAGTTACAATGCTAACATAGGGATATGAACATACTCAGTTACAATGCTAACATAGGGGTATGAACATACTCAGTCACAATGCTAACATAGGGGTATGAACATACTCAGTTACAATGCTAACATAGGGGTATGAACATACTCAGTCACAATGCTATCATAGGGATATGAACATACTCAGTCACAATGCTAACATAGGGATATGAACATACTCAGTCACAATGCTAACATCAGCATGTGAACATACTCAGTTACAATGCTAACATCAGCATGTGAACATACTCAGTTACAATGCTAACATAGGGATGTGAACATACTCAGTTACAATGCTAACATCAGCATGTGAACATACTCAGTTACATTGCTAACATAGGGATATGAACATACTCAGCTACATTGCTAACATAGGGATATGAACATACTCAGCTACAATGCTAACATAGGGATGTGAACATACTCAGTTACAATGCTAACATATAACATACTCAGTTACAATGCTAACATAGGGATGTGAACATACTCAGTTACAATGCTAACATCAGCATGTGAACATACTCAGTTACATTGCTAACATAGGGATATGAACATACTCAGCTACATTGCTAACATAGGGATATGAACATACTCAGCTACAATGCTAACATAGGGATGTGAACATAATCAGTTACAATGCTAACATCAGCATGTGCACATATTCAGTTACAATGCTAACATAGGGGTATGAACATACTCAGTTACAATGCTAACATCAGCATGTGAACATACTCAGTTACAATGCTAACATCAGCATGTGAACATACTCAGTTACAATGCTAACATAGGGGTATGAACATACTCAGTTACAATGCTAACATCAGCATGTGAACATACTCAGTTACAATGCTAACATAGGGATGTGAACATACTCAGTTACAATGCTAACATCAGCATGTGAACATACTCAGTTACATTGCTAACATAGGGATATGAACATACTCAGCTACAATGCTAACATAGGGATATGAACATACTCAGCTACAATGCTAACATAGGGATGTGAACATACTCAGTTACAATGCTAACATATAACATACTCAGCTAGAATGCTAACATAGGGATGTGAACATACTCAGTTACAATGCTAACATCAGCATGTGAACATACTCAGTTACATTGCTAACATAGGGATATGAACATACTCAGCTACAATGCTAACATAGGGATGTGAACATACTCAGTTACAATGCTAACATATAACATACTCAGTTGCAATGCTAACATAGGGATGTGAACATACTCAGTTACAATGCTAACATATAACATACTCAGTTACAATGCTAACATATAACATACTCAGCTACAATGCTAACATAGGGATGTGAACATAATCAGTTACAATGCTAACATCAGCATGTGCACATATTCAGTTACAATGCTAACATAGGGATGTCTAGCATTGTGTGTTCAACGTACTACGTCCCGTTACACAGTGAACCGACTGCTCTGTCCGTTGGTTCTACATGCACTGTGGATTTGTACCACTGATGTACAATATCTGCTAAGGTGGATCAATGAGGGGACCTAATATCATGGCCCTGGACTGTAGAGGGGCCTTGTGTCCAAAACTATCTTCTTTCTTTCTATTGACTTTTTCCCGTCAATCTAACAATTTATAATGTATGCTGACCATGGCTTGTCTTTATGTAAACAGAAGCTTTTTATTCACACCCGGTATGAAGATCAGGGCCACATGCTGATCTGTTGTCACTGCAGTGCCTTGTGCATTGACATCTGAATTAAAATGCATTTTTCCTGATCCAAACAAGATCTCCAGATGCAGATCCAGAGATCCATTAATCCAACACATCTGGAATGTGGTGGTATTTCTGATAATAAACCATCAACCAAAACCATAACCAACTGTTTCTTAAACGATCCTCAGGGAAGTGAGTTAATACGCCTGGAAACTACAGTCTATTTAACAGCTGAGGTCATTATAGAGGATGTAAATATTATGAGAAGAGGTAATGTCACTATCAAGATTTTGCAGATGGAAAGAGAGATGGGTTTTTAATATGAGTTCTGAAACAAATTGAATGCCCCAGCCTGGATGTGAGATGACTGTAAACACATGCCTTATGCTAACTGGATGTGTCTGTTCTTAACAGCTGTGAGCCTCAAAGGGAGTGATGGCTGGATCGGTATCAAAAGCCTCTGTCCAAGAATCGTGTTATTTTATAATGTATAGGTTTGACGCTTTCAAAAGCATCCCATTTATTGCTAAATCACGATCGCAGCGGAGCATTGACATTGTGGGTGACACCAGCTGTCACAGCAACACAGACAATGGAGCATGACAAACTGATCTCCGACTGAGGCGTACAATGTCATGGACTGGAACACGCGTGATGCGTCACTCCTCTCATGATGGAGCGGCTGAGTTCACAGCAGCATTGCAGCTGAACATACGATGTGTGCCGGTTCATCCTTCATCCCAAGTTAAGTTTAATGTTCCTTAGTTCGACATTCATCTAAACATAATGGTGGTGCGAGATGGAAAAAAGTACAATGGGAATATGACCTTTTGCGCAAAGGCAAAAACGACAATGATTTAATATTCCGACCGATCAGCCACTATGTATGTTGGTGTTGGAAAAAAAGAGTAAAACTCAACTTTTACAGAAATAATTGAACTGCTCGGGGAGTTTTAGAAGAAACAGACCGATACCCCATGACTCATTTTAGTGTGTGTGCTGAGCTGCAACATATAAGAGGATGAACCCATCACAACACACACGTTCTACTGATGAACGCCTCCTCATGAAGGCAGAGAGTATCTTCCCTGGGAAATGTATTCTTATATACATATACATATACACACACACACACACACACACACACACACACACACACACACACACACACACACACACACACACACACACACACACACACACACACACACACATAGCAGTCTTTGTTTACCCAACCATCCACAGAGCTTTTTGGACAGGCTACGCTAATGCTTTATTATCATTGATAAGGAAATTATTATTATACCTACATGTTTGGCTATGGTTACTGAAACTTGCTCTGTCTCCTTTAGTAAACTTTTTAATTAATGAAAGATAAGTATGAACATGTTTCTCGGCCATTACTAGTTTAAGGAAGCAGGACATGTTGGTCCTCTGGAGTCCCACCAAGAACTAACTGAAAGCATTTTATAGCCATCAGAATTCAATAGGCATCATCATAACTCAGGTCTGTCTGATATATATATATATATATATATATATATATATATATATATATATATATATATATATATATATATATATAAAGCGTTGGTCATGAGCTGTGTCTTGAAATCCAAACAGTTTTCATCTGATAGTGCTGTGTACTGCCAGCTTTACTGTTTTGTTTTGGTGTTTGCTGTGTTGACTCTGGTTGTAAAATGAATATATATTGTGGATATTGGAATATATATGTCTGGGAACACTTTAGCTTTTGTTTGTGGTCTTGTTGTGCTCTCTGCACAGTAATATGTATGGGCTACATATTACTGTGAACAAAGAAACATTACTTCCCAATGTCACTCTGGGACTGTAGACTGTGTTTTTGTTGTTCACTAAAACAACAGTGATGACTCTCAACTAAATAGATCTACAGTTACAACATCATTTCAGCACCCCTTGTCAATGGACAGCGACAATAGTAAACGGAGGTCCCTCCTAATCAGTAAACAATACGTTGAAGTTTCATCATAAGGTTGACATTTAAAAGCAATATCAACACTCAAGTTCTGCATTTTTTGTTTTAAACTAGATATTCCCACAGAGTTGCAGAGTTGCAGATGAAGATCAGGCTACTATTAGTATGTGTATTAGTATTACGCTGAGTGTAGAATTAGATTCCAGTGGTGAATGCATAGGGTCGTGATTATCCTACATCAGGGCCACGGGGCACTGGACATCGGCTTCACCTGGACATTCACAGTTGTTGGCCACAGTACGGTTTAGAGTCCAATGAACCTGAGCTGCATGGAAGCAGGAGAATCCGGAGGGAACCCACGCTTCACGGAGAACGTGCAAACTCCACACAGAAGGACTGGGACCCGAACCCGGCCCTACCGACTCGTGTGATCCAAACATTTCCAAAAAAGGATTGATGTAATATTTTCACAAACTAACAACATACTTTTATCTCAGGAAATATTCTATTTGAATCCATAATTGTTGGCGTTTAGCCTGTCAAAAACATTTCCCCTGCCAGCCTGTGAATTAAAGCGCTATTGTGTGTAGGATTGTTTCTGACTCTTCCATCTATTCCATCTCATCTCCTGGTTGCAGCCACAGGTTCAGATCAATAATTAGGATGCTGCTTTAAAACTGCTGTGCTGTACTTTTGTGACTTGCAAATGTTGAAAGTTAAACTTACTTCAATCAATAAGTGTGTTTGAGTTAGAATTGATAACACTATGGAACTTTAACTTTAACATAGGAGGGTTTAAAGTTCATTTACTAACATACTAACTTTTGAAAACAACTTACATCCGATTAGATATGAGATATGAAACTCCCCAAAAGCACTAAATGCTTAAAACAGTGGTAAAGAACATATCTTTTGTAAAGTGATTAAAACATGGAAGAAGATCCTGTAATATGAAGTTGCTCGATGGGGAGATCAATTCTTGTTTCTTAATACTTTCATTTCAAAGTTTTCATCTCTCATCTACCAACTACCCCAAATCAAAGAGCACCTTGAACAACCTGGATATGCACATAAATACAAGAGAACCCCGTCTGTCCTGTCCCCCTTGAATCAGTGACACGTCAGCTTGAATGCGCCTCGCTTGGCTCACAGCGCTGACCTCCTCCCTTGACCCTCTTGTTCTACCTTTGCTTTGCCCTTGACTTTGCTCCCCTGGATTTTGGCCCCCGGCTCAAATCAGAATGTTTGCCAAAGACGTGGCGCCACTGAGTGAGTCATTGTGGCTCAGGCTAAGACTGCCAACCACTTCCTCGTTTTCTTCCAGCCATTGCTGTGCCAGTTCTTAGCCGCTCTGTACCTTATCCACACAAACATCGGTTGCGTATTCCCATTTAAATTTGACAATAGGCTTAAAAGGTCACCTCTGTCAGAGTCTGACTGCAATCACCTGAATGAATGCGGTTCTCTCAGCTACATCAGCTCTTATCGCCACAGCTCCTCCTCCTCTGTCTGTGCTACTGTCTCCGAGCTATTCAGGATGTTCATTTCTTCAGCTTCTATTTGAAACCTGGATATTGCTCCCTCACAGGGAGAAGGGGATTATACCTCTAGCAACCAGCCTTTGCCTGACGATGTGCACGACAAGGAATGACAAAGTGTTCATCTCCATTGTCGGTTCTTTACTGGTAACAGCAGTCTGATGGGATCGATGCCAACTGTGTATTTACTACATATTCGTAACCATGGCGACTACTCTTTTAGATAATCTCTGTAAATGGATATCTGCACAAGAATGCAGAATCTGTAGGTTTACCGTTTGTAGTCCGAGTGGTATTGACCAATCGCGTTGGAGTAATGTGTAATGTAGGTAAACGGTCCGTGTGGAGAACCAGAGGTGCAACGCACAGGCTGAAGTGTATTCTGGGAACTGGCGACAGACATAATTCTGGTCGGACACGTCGTCCCTCATCTCCAACGTATGTCTGAGGCCGACTTGCTTTGATTCCCTTCACTCCAACTGGAATACCTTATAGCACCAAATATGGCTGACATGGTTAACAGCTTCATATCCTTCACGAGAAAACTTGAACAAGCTACTTGGATACAACAAAACCATGTATGGCAATGCATTGCCCAGGAAATGAACCCCTTAAACTGTGGAGCCCATATGGGCTCTATGGCAGATATTGCTCTAAAAACTGTATAATTCACTTCTTTATTCACTCATAACCAGTAACATATAGACTGATATTTACACATCTGAACACACAACTCACATTATACATTTTATTATAACACCACATTATTCAAACAGCCCTGGTGGTTGCAGAGATACACCTTTTTTAGTTTGGGGATGACATGTTCGAGCAAATCGGTGGGTTTTCAAAAGGTTAATTCTGCACTGGTGTAGTGGAAATGGAAGGAAGATAACGGCCCAATCAGAGAAGCGCAGTACGTAAATGTCTTTAAAAAATAGTGCATTCATAATAGTCGAAGGACAATAACCCCACACATGCAAAAATGCTTCTGAGTCACTAAGCAGAAGGAGGAGGACGTTTGAGGACATATAGGTCCGGGACCTCTGTTCTTATAGCAGATGTTTTGCATGTTCATGCCTCGGACTGGAGCTGCTGTCCCGCTGTGATCTCCACTCTTCACTGATGGCTTCCCAGCTTTTGCCTCGCAGAGCGTACTCTTTGTCTTGTCCCTACTTGCCTTCACTGAGAGGTTTTACATCTTATTTGGTCGCACAAGCGATTCTTACGGCGGACATGAGTCATGCCCATATGTCCAGTACATGATGTGCCCGTACGGTCAGCTGGGAGCTGAAGAAGGAGGGGGCGGCGGGGCGCCGGCCCGGTTTCTCCGGGAGCGTGACGTCCCCGGTGGCAGGAGGTTTGGCTTCTGGCTCGGTGGCAGCCTGGTCCAGGCTCTGAGGGGATGTGACCCACTGAGCCTGGCAGAGCCCCGGGCCCGACAATCTGCCGCTCCCCTGGACACTGCTGCAGGGCTTCAGGGCGACGCCTTGTATGTCACAGCATCAGGGGAATGTCGTGCCAAGAAAATACCCAAACAGAATGAAAGCAGAACATTAAAGCTCCCATGTTATGCTCATTTTAAGGTTCTGTTCATTGGGCCTTTAAACCTAATCTTTGATTTGTTGGGGTAATATTGGAGAATTTGATCTTTTGGGCCTCGACCAGTTATGAAAACGAAACCATGCAAGAAGTTTGAGGGTTCAATCTTTTAAGAATATGCTGTATTTCACAAGCCTTTCACGTATATTTTTCATGTAGCATCTTGATCCGTAAAATAGGTAGCAGCTATAACGGTCAGGTAAATGTAGGAGACAAAACCAGTTTGGTTTAGGCAGAAATACCACTTGGGTTGAGGAAAAGATTGTTGTTTGGGTACGAAGTGCCGTTACTGAAGTAGGCCAGACACCTGACAAATAAATCAACGTTGACCCAACCCTCTTAATCTTTATACTTCCTCAGTCATGATTACGAGGATAACAGACTAAAACATTCCGTGGGATACCTACACATAATCTTGTGTAGGTATATGAGTGCAGGATGAGACTGAACTACTTGATGCGGAGGAGACTTACTGGGAAAATGGATTGCAAGACAACACACGTAGCATCACAGCTGCTAACTCCCCGATACGGGTGAACTGGGGACACGGTTTCCTGTTCTGCACTGAAGCTGGTAGTAAAAGATGGATTTAACCGTTTGTGCATCCGTTATTGTTCCAGCTGGGCGGCTTGTTTGGCACTTCAGCCACAGCAGCCCTGCACCAAGGCCCTAATCAGGTCTGTTAACGCTTAATGAGTGGCTAACGAGGGTTGACTAACGCTCTGAAAAAACTATAATATTAGCATCCCAAAGTGTGAATGTTGCCGTTATTGTCCATAGTCCACACAGCTGCTCCTCCGCCAGGAAGCAACGGCTGAACGTCAGACGTCACCGGGCGTCAGACAGACAGACGGGGTCGAACCTGCTAATGATTTAATGTGCAGCCCCGCCAACCTCTGGCAAGACTAATTTGTTGCAATTAGAGCCTGGTTTTCCCATTAAAGCAGAGATAAAGAGTTGTAAATAATGAGCCAGTCGTGGTCCTCTCGTGGCCTTTAGTCCTGTTTTAATGAGTCGTGTGATACTGAGCGGCGGCAGCATTGCTCCTGTGCCTCTCGGTCTCCGGCTCGCTGTCCTCTTTAGTTGATGTGGGTTTTAACGAGGCTCTCCCGGGAGTCTCGGCCGAGGACGTTACCCTTTTATTGCCAGCTGCACACGGGTTGCAGCCGCTGAACTCCTGGAAGTGTTTGGCAGCTACTGGGGGAATTCAAGGCGGAAGCCCAGCTGTAGTAAAACAAACACCTGCCATGTAATGCAATGCAACTTGGCTTTTGCTCAACACATTAATCACACTGTATTGGTGCTGCACCTTTCATACAGCTTAGTGCAGATCACAGTGATTCACAGATGACAGAGCAAGCGTGGACCGTGAAACAACATGGAAGCAGAAGATTTAAACATTATTTTACAATTTGAGACAATAAAATCACAAAATACAATAAAAAGCTTTGATAACAGTAGTAGAGTAAAAATATTATACAACTCAAGTACATTAAAATAAGTGATTAACATTTTACAACTAAAATAATACAATAATATAAGTGAACACAGTTATTAAAATGAGCAGCTCTCAGGTCCTTAGGCAGACGATTCCAGAGACATAATAGAGGTGAAACCCCTGGCCCTGGCCCTGTTGTGGTCCTTTACTGAGGGCCGGTCAGGTCAGACCCTGTAAGCATGGCAACATACACAAGACCATGAGAATCTGAAAATCAATACTTGAACTGAAAGAGAACGTCAGGACTTTACAACATGTGTTGTGTGGTCTTTCACCACGGATAAAGGCATCAACCAATGTAGTGTAAGAAGTGGCGTGCCACGATGTGTGAAGCAACAACACAGAGGCCAGACGTCACACTGCTCGCTCCTTTCAACAAAGGCAGCGCAGACCAGATCCACACCTTCCGTTCTTACCTTTCACAATAAAAGCCAAAGACGCATAATATGTGCAGGCGAGTATTTAGCATTTAGCATTTTGGTGTTGTTTATGCGTGCCGCCCCGCTGAGCTGAGGCCTTCAGGGACTCGTTAGTAGACGAGAAAAGAAGTGCGTGTAAAATGTCACCAGGAGGCCTTTTTTCAGAGTTTTGTCAGTAGCTCTCCTTTTTTACTCACCCTTTAACCCAACTTCTGTTCATCTCTCCATTCATTACCTGAACTCCCATTTCATGCACAACCTCAAGTTTGGAAACAACAAAAACTTGGCTTAGACTTCTTTTCTTCTTCTTTTTATGGCGCTAGTAATGAAAAAGTTCACATATTTTTGTGCAAGTTTTTCATTCATTGTAGAGACACAGATTACACTGGCCATCACACATTACAGTTGGTGCTGAAAGGTTAGAGGACAACCGCTGCTGAGGATATGATCAGCACAGTGAAGCAGGAAGTAGACTGCAGGAAGTGGACAGCAGGAAGTAGACTGCAGGAAGTGGACCGCAGGAAGTAGACTGCAGGAAGTGGACCGCAGGAAGTAGACTGCAGGAAGTGGACCGCAGGAAGTAGACTGAAGAAGTAGACTGCAGGAAGTGGACTGCAGGAAGTAGACTGCAGGAAGTAGACTGCTGGAAGCAGTGGCGGCTAGTGATTTTTTTTGGGGGGGGCGCAGTTGTGCGGCGCGGTTTAAATAGCACTCCACAATGAGAAGAAAAGAGGTTTGGAGTAGAATATTCTAAAAAACAAAGCTTTATTTCAAGAAAACACAGTGCTCAACACTGTCCAATAACAACTATCAACAAACTGTAACTTTGGGCATGAGAGGTTCAGAGCAGAATGGTTTAAGAAACATTCAATGTGGTGGCCAGAGCAACTTCAGGGAATACATTGACGTAGCATTCAAACTGGGGGCCCTGCAGTAAGGTGGCACTGGTGAGGTGGTCTTTGAAGGCAAAGCGTTCCCTGGTGTGTCCAAGTATGGTGTCACAAACCTACAGATAAATATAGAGAGAGAGAGACAGAGACAGACAGATAAGTTGTGGGGAAATATCTACTACAAACAGGCTTCATACTACAGACAAAAAACTATGTTTTGTGTGTCTTGATGGCTCAGCAACATAGACAAAAGGCCAGGAGCCACCTTGATGGCTGTAGCTATGACACACACACACACACACACACACACACACACACACACACACACACACACACACACACACACACACACACACACACACACACACACTTACTTGTTGGGGGTTGAATTGGTATTTTAGATAAAGTTATAGTCTGATATGATATCCACCCAAATCTAACAATGTCCAACATGTGTTCTGCTGTGGGAAAGATAAAACATTAAACTCCAACAGGCATCTGCTGATGTTGACACTCACCTCTGCAGCAATCCTTCTCTCAGCTCATCTTCCTTCACAGCCGGCGCTTCCTCGGCTGCTCAGAGCCGCTGCTTTGCTCCACACTGAGCCTCCAGCTAGCAGCTCCGGTTAGCATGTAGCTTGGTGCATGTAGCTTCACTGCTTTGCTGCTGAATATTTAAATCCGGACGTTCGGGTCCCAACTCTTTCAGCCTCTTCTTGTCAACATCTGATCGTGGATTGAAAGGTGTTTCGCGTAGAGATACCACAGAGTTTTCAGTCGCCATACTAACATAATCAAAGTCTCTGCTAGCTGTGTTGCTCCCGTAGCTACGTGGGAGCTATATGGGATGTGAGGGAATGATAAAGGTCTCTGATTGGACGAATAGTCCAACCACGTTGCAATAAGAAACGATGTCATTGGCTAGGGCGCAGATTTGTGCGCCCGAAGATTCACGTTTCATCCTCCAATGAGAAGCTGTCCTTGCCGCAACGAGGGTGAAATGTTTGTTCTCTGCCATAGACTCACATTGGGCCGGCGCCCCGACAGGGGGAGGGGCTTTTCTCAGTGATGATGAATGGCGATATATTATATTTAACTTAAGTGGTTGTTGACAGGGGCTTACGGTCTCCCACACACATTTAGCGTGTCAACACGGTATATTTCTTATTTAAATTATTTGGTATATAATGTTTTTTGACAGTATATATTATATTTTTTTTTCTTCTTTTTTTTTTTTCATTGCAAAGTTTTAAGAGGGGCGGCGCCCTAGCGCCCTCTATTGACGCACCGCCACTGGCTGGAAGTAGACTGCAGGAAGTGGACTGCAGGAAGTAGACTGCAGGAAGTAGACTGCAGGAAGTGGACTGCAGGAAGTGGACTGCAGGAAGTGGACTGCAGGAAGTGGACTGCTGAAGTAGACTGAAGGAAGTAGACTGCAGGAAGTAGACTGCAGGAAGTAGACTGAAGGAAGTAGACTGCAGGAAGTAGACTGCAGGAAGTGGACTGCAGGAAGTGGACTGCTGAAGTAGACTGAAGGAAGTAGACTGAAGGAAGTAGACTGCAGGAAGTAGACTGCAGGAAGTAGACTGCTGAAGTAGACTGAAGGAAGTAGACTGCAGGAAGTAGACTGCAGGAAGTGGACTGCAGGAAGTGGACTGCAGGAAGTAGACTGCAGGAAGTAGACTGCAGGAAGTAGACTGCAGGAAGTGGTCTGAGCTGCTGGTCAAACGCAGCATTAGCGCAGCGTGACACCTGTTGGCCTGCTCCGTGTGCAGGTGTGTGGGCGTGAGCCCCTTTGAGTCCCTGAAGGATTTCAGGTTTTCTCCTCTGAATGTATTCAGCAGCATTGGTTGCTGCCTTCTGAAGGTTTTAAGATGGGTGGGTGGTGATGTTTCCATTCAAACACCCGCATCTCTGTCTGTTTCTCTCTTCGTGCCGACAAAAGGAACAATGTTGCCCAACTGTCACGACACAACACTACACAACTGTCACTACACGCGATGCAGAGAGACCTCTGCACACTTTGACCATGAAGATTCTATCAGCTGTCGTCGATGTTTTTACACAGCCGCTTTATTGCTCTTCATTTATGGTTTTTCTGCATCGTATTCATAGT
Source organism: Myoxocephalus aenaeus (assembly GCA_038501785.1). NCBI lineage: Eukaryota > Metazoa > Chordata > Actinopteri > Perciformes > Cottidae > Myoxocephalus > Myoxocephalus aenaeus. The sequence goes on from JBAMJR010000182.1 coordinate 281,087, forward strand.
TTCCAGTTGTGACGCTGGTGTTGTTTTCACCTTGAGTGAGTGTGTGAGTCACCATGATGACATCATGTGGTTCTGGACCAGGAGGTACCACAGAGGAGGAGGTCTGGGCACTGCCGGGTCCTCTGCCCGTATAGCTGCTGGCCTTAGCGGCTCTTTGAAAGAGAGCGACAGGAATAAATCACAAACCGGGCGTTCCAATAAAAGTTCAGCTCAAAACCGTGCCGTGGCCAGTCATGACATGTCATGGACATAATGCTAATAGTTCAAACCAATGTGTTTTTTAGTAGGAATAATATTCAGAGGTCATTTTGTGTGTGGCCTCTAGCGTCACTGTCATGCAGGGTGACGTGGCCCTGTGTGATCCATCACACCACGCTCTCCTGTTACTTTGGTCCTGATCATCCAGACTTCTACCGGGTCATGATGATCTAACGGCCGTCAGATCCACGCCCCCCAGGTGAGGACCAGAGACCTCACAGAGAGAAAGCATCAACACAGCTGTGTGCTGAAACCAGAGACCTGAAGCATGGATTTCAAAGTAATGCCAAAAGGACTTTCCCTCCTTTTACATGACAGTCATTGGGAAAGTAATGCAATGACTTTTCAGAGGAGTTTAAACAGCATGCACACCACTGGCTGTTGTCATGGTGATGAGCTGTACAGAATGGGTCGTGTTCAGCCCATTACTCAGGCAGAGGATGGACGTTCAGAGTTCAGCTCCAGCCGGCCGATACCGTCACTGATAATCTCTCTGATGCTTCTGTGGAGTTGGAAATACACAAACCAGAAACACAGTTGTATTTGTTGTGAAGCAGTTAAACCTCACCGGGCAACACGGCCTGTCAGGTAGCTAACGGGGAACAGATGTGTTCCCCGTTAGCTACCTGCTGCAGCTAACGGGGAACACATCTGTTCCCTGTTACTGTTGTAAACGTTAGCTGCAGCAGGTAGCTAACGGGGAACACATCTGTTCCCTGTTACTGTTGTAAACGTTAGCTGCAGCAGGTAGCTAACGGGGAACACATCTGTTCCTGTTACTGTCGTAAATGTTAGCCGCTACCAGCGCTACTTCAGGAACAGCAGCAGTTTGATTCAGCGTCACACAAATCGCTTTTTCGCAACCTATCGCGTCTGTGCATTGACTTTGCATGTAATCTACTCCCGCGTCAAATTCGCAACCCTTTTGGTGTGAACGCAGCATAAGAATAGACACAGTTTGCTCTGGAGAGAGGAGCTCTTGACGGATCGTATTGCTGGTGGAAGTGTTCCGGTTAACGGCATGTGGTTCAACAGGCTCTGCAGTGGCAGGATGGAGAGACGCTGGCGGGAGGGGGCCTCAGAAGGACTGCCTCCTCTGCCGGGCCCCCAGCGGACCCCTTCGTATTAGCAGAGCTGCATTCATGAATATAAATGTGCTGCCGCTCTCCTAACAGCTCAACACCTGGAGTCACGCACAGAAGTGCTGGCTGTTAGCAACAGGCTCACTGGAAGGTGCTGAGGAAATGGTGCACACAGATAAATATCCAGGATCTGAAATCAGATGATTTTGTTTTAATTCATTTTATTTAACTTGACTATGTGTCGTGCACTGTTTAGAGACCTTAAGTTCGGCATTTTGGCTGTCGCCATCTTGGTTTTTTTTGCAACCAGAAGTGACGCATCAGGGTATTTCTATTTACTTCAATTAAGTGAAAACACACTGTGAAAGGGTTAGAGTTGTAAGACAAAGCATATACTTCTATACAACCAGAGGAGTCGCCCCCTGGTGGTCAGGAGAGAGAATGCAGCTTTAACACATGAAGCATTAACTTCTATACAACCAGAGGAGTCACCCCCTGGTGGTCAGGAGAGAGAATGCAGCTTTTACACATGAAGCATATACTTCTATACAACCAGAGGAGTCGCCCCCTGGTGGTCAGGAGAGAGAATGCAGCTTTAACACATGAAGCATTAACTTCTATACAACCAGAGGAGTCGCCCCCTGGTGGTCAGTAGAGAGAATGCAGGTTTAATGCACTTCAGCAGTCCCCCTCTCTTTTCAGACCTGGAGGTTGCATTCTGCTATTACAAATTTGTTTCGTAGTCAAACATTGAATCTTGTCTCTGTCCAATCAGAGCCAGATATCTAGGATTGTTATTTACAGGGCTCAGTTCACCTGTTGTCTCGATGACTCATCTCAGACTCTGCACTCTGCCGCTCTGACTTTCTCTTCCCTGACAGAAATGTTGTTTTCATTCATTATTCAATTCCAATCGATTCTGCTCTGCTTGTATTTCACTCGTTAGGCGTTAAGCTGCTGTCAATGAAAATCAACCCATCCTGCTGACATGTCACATTAAACACCTACCATTGTGGCTTTTGAACAGCAGGACGATCTATAACGTGAGATCTCTGTGGCAGTGCAGTATCCTAACAGTGCAGACATCGTAGTAGTGTGGGGAGAATGACACAACTGTGATGTTGTACTGATGGAATGAATGCTGTGGGAACGTACATCCAACTGTAGAGCAAGGGATCATCTGACTGGTCCTTCACACGCCTGGAGAACCACTCATCTGATGTACTTCACACGTGGCGGGTGCATTACAGGCTCTCTATACTTCATCTTGACAGTGAGGTCTAGTGGTGCAACTGATCATAAAACTCACAGTTCGGATCGGACCACAGATCAGGGTCACAGACGGTTCAGCACAAAAGAAGAAATTGAGCAAATATAACTTTTAGATCCCTGATGCAATACTAACTGCTGGTCATTGATGATCCATGTTACCAGATACAGATTCCTATGTTGTTTGATTATTCCACCTCTCTTGATGTATTCCCTCAGTAAACATTGTAAACATGAGTTTATGTCTCAATCTCTAGTTTCAAGTCTTCTTCAATACAGCATGATGTTCATTTAGTAAATGATGGTCATTTAGAGTCAAACAGACCATAAAGCAGGGGACGCTTTAGGGCGGGGCTAAAGGTGATTGTTTAGAGCGAGGAAGACGAAGAAACACTAAAGCGCCGCTTCTGAGTGACTTCTGATGTACGGAGATAAAGAGAGGAAGTGGCAGCTCTTATCCCAGGAGTCGTGAGGCTATTAAAGCTGATTCTGCACATTGGGACAGCATCCTCACACACACACACACACACACACACACACACACACACACACACACACACACACACACACACACACACATACACACACACACACACACACACACACACACACACACACACACACACACACACACACACACACACACACACACACACACCTCAACCTGGTGCTGGGTCACTCCACCGTCCTGGTAACTAATGTCATGTCACACATTAATGCAGCACGTGTCTATAACTTATAACTACTAATGACAAAAAAGGAAAAGAAAAAATAATGTCGACGCACAAACTGAAATAAATTGAAAGCCAATATAAAAAACCATGAAATGCAAAATGAGAAGTGTAAAAACAGAAAGATGTTCTCTTAGTGAGGACCCGTCTGTCTGAGCCGTGTCCGCTCCAGCAGCAGTGTGTGTTAGTGTGTGTGTGTGTGTGTGTGTGTGTGTGTGTGTGTAGTGGAGGGAGCAGATCGATGAGGCGGCAGCAGCACATCCCTCATGCGCTGCTGCTGGACTTTATTGAGCGGCTCGTGGCGGAGGACATTCATCTGACAGGTGTCGGCCCCCGGCCTCATACCTGTCTGCTGCCTTGTTAGACACGTCGCCATGACGGATCGCGGAGGTGACCCGACCGGCAGCGGGACGGTGACCCCGTCTGGCTTCTCTGTTTATCTTACAGAGGAAGGGGAGGTCTCAGCCGGCCTGTCACGGCCTCCTCACAGAGTCAACACTAAAGAGTGTGGAAGACATCACACTCTGCTTTATGCATTCTGTCCGTCACCATCTCCGTAAACATTACCACATCGTCGTCAATCAAAATCGAGGTACTTGGTCAATTAGATTTTTCGCAATGTTGCCCTTTTATATACACTCACCAGAGTGCTCCACTTCACTTTTTAATAATTTTGCCAGAATAATTAATTTTTATTTTATTTGTTTAACTTGGTTTTTATCTAGATTTATGACTTGAATAAAGATCTGGTCCCATTCATGCAGAACTACAGAACAGTTAAAGTGTTTGAATGATAAACCAGTGATGAACAAACAGCCTCCTGGTTAAAGTCAAAGGTGTCCTTGTGTCTCCAGAACATTCACAGCTCCGTGATGGTCAAGGTCTCGGTCATATTAAGTGATAAAGCTACAGTATGAGTCGGGCTTGGACAGTAACTATTGTTCATACATTTCCCAGCTATACTCTATATGTCGGTATTAAAAAGGGTTTATGACAGTAGTTGTGTAAAAGCAGTGAAAGCTGAGCTGCTGGTGATAGAAGTCATGAATGACTTCTACCACCATCCAACAGCGCTCTCCTTCTTACATTCAATCAGCACATGGACGTAAAGTCTTCCTGTTGAAGAACCTCTGGCCCACAGAACGAGGACAGAAAGAAAACATAAGCGACGACGCGGACAGATAATGTGTGGGAGGTGATGTGTTCAATAAAATCCTGATCGCACATGAAGGCCTTTGTATTTGGAAGAAGTCATTCCAAGATATTTATACGTGGGAACATTTTCATGATTCCACATCATATTCATCTTTAATGGATAAACTAGACTTTTACCAAATCATTCTACGGCTATGTCCCCTGTTGCAATATATATTCATTTTATTTTACATCAATACCAAACATTTGCGACTTGTACATTCAAATCTATTCTCAAAGTTCTAAATGTTTGGTCATTGTCATGTACATGGTCCTCATGTAGCGCGCTCATGTGTTCTCACCCCGCCAGAGGCCTGACGGGCCTTTGGCTGTCAGCTTCAGGCCCGTGATCAAAGTGGGATAAGTCCAATAAATCCTCTGCCTGAGCCGGAGACAGACAGACCCGTCGTCCAGCGCTGTGACGAAGTGGAGACAAACGCCTTCACAACTTGATGGATGCTTTTCCTTGAACAGACATCAAACGCATCACCTCCGATCTCAGCCTCCTCCAGACTCCTCTCCCTGACAGTCGCTTCCGTCTACGAGTGTTTCTCTCTTCCATTGATCACTGTGTTCTGGTGCCGCTCCCTGACGTCTGCTGCAGGTGGAGACGATATCCCAATCAAGATACCAACAAGCTCCTTATCCTGTCGCTCTGCATCACGATAAAGACAACGGAAACAAACGGGACTCTGGTTTATATTTACCACAAAGAGCTGGAGGCAGCGGGTCATTGGGTCCAAGCAGAGTGGTTCAGCGGTACTGAGGAACTAGGAGCTGCTATAAAGCATAACGTTAAACACTGCTTATTGTTATCCTACACTTTAAGGTCAGTGGCTGATAGAATAGTTTCCAAATGGTGTTTTTAATTGCTCTTGAATCTGGAGCTCAACATGTGGTGGTGACTCCTCACTCATACGGCAGGATGTCTTCCACAGAGCAACTCTCTGTGAGTTGTGGACAACAAACAACAACCCTGTTAGACATTACGTTACAATATTAGTCCAATACTTTCTCACTTCTCAGCCAACTCCTTGGTCTGGATTCTGGTTAGGGTTAGGGTTAGGGCATGCTTCAGACTGGATGAAGCGCTCCATCATCACAGGGAGGCGGTCAGGGTTTAATGTTTAATGTTTAATGTGAACCAGAGACTGTCGATGGAACCAACAATATCGTCACCGCCGTATTCACGTTGAGATGAAGTAACAGGGACACTTGGGAATTTAAGGGTCATTTGGGGGAAGATGACTTCCAGGGCACACATGGTCTGACTTTACCCAGGTTTGAGGTCACTTTCTCTGGGTAAAGGTTGGGGAAATGCCCCTATAAAAGTACATGGGACTCTGGGTCAGAGTCAGGGGAAGTAACAGGGACACTGGGGAACGTAAGGGTCATTTGGAGGAAGATGACTTCCAGGGCACACATTGGCTAACTTTACCCAGGAATAACGTCACCTTCTCTGGGTAAAAGTTGGGGTCATGTGACCCCCTTGAACCACCTCTGGAGCTCACCCCCCTAACCCGGCTCACCCTCCGACCCCGTGGACCCACACTTAAGCACACCCCCTGAGTTAAAACCCCCTGTGCGCTTGTTTAAAGTCCTGTGGCCCTGGTTCTCTCGAGTAAAGAAAGTCCGGGACAATAGATACACAGAACAGACATAAAGAGAGCAGCTGTGGGAATGTGCATGCTGTTATGAACAATGCAGGTTTGGGGTTCTCCAGCATCATGGACTTCCACAGCAGGATGACATGTGCAGGGAGCCGTTAGTGATGTCATACGGACTAATCAATGAAAGATCATCGCTACGCTAACTGTTTAGCTAACAAAGACTATTTGTTTACATACAAGATTAATAAAAGAATGTTGATTATTTTCCTAATTGTGTTTTTTGTAACATTGTATTAAAAAAGAACCGATAAGAGTGTCGGTAAGGAACCGAACCGATAATCAGAATCAATAAGTACTAGAATGGATAAAGTCCCTGATTCCAACAGAGGAGCCGTTCATCATCACACTGACGTTCAAGATGAGGGTTTTCCTCCTCCTCCTCCTGCTGCTGACACACGCGTGTGCAGATGTGCAGCTCTCACCTGCAGCATCAGCTCTTCCACACGCGTGGGCTGTTTTCACCTGGTTACTGTGGAGCACGTGGGCGGGATGAGCCGTAAAACCCCATCAGACCCGATGCTCCGGTGCCGCGTGGAGGCGGACCGCTGATTGCCGCTGATGAACACATTTGGATTCCTGCAGTTAACGGGAGTGCTTTTGACTGCGTGAGTGGAATTATGGCGCCGCCGGCGGTGTCGGTCGCGTGGCAGCTTATTGGCTTAGATTGTGAGCATTAGCGGTGGAGCACATGCCGGGCCGCTGCTTCCTCCCTCCCGATGAAGACTCCTCATCAGACGCGTGGCCTCCAGTCCTCTGGTTTCCATCGCCCACGACCTGCGCTGACATGTACATTTCCTTAATAGGAATCCTCACAACTGCCACACATGGGGCGCATGGATGCTGCCTGTCAGATTGTCTAACGCTGAGGCGGTAAAACGCCTCGCACCGGGAACCAGGAGGAGAATAGAATCCAACCAGTGAGAGCCGGCTGGCTTTCTGGTTTTCAGGACTGCAATTATAATTATTGTTCTTTCTTCAACCTCAACAACAATTCTTTCTCTTCGCACTTTAGTTGGCAAACTTTACCTAAAACATTGTGCAGAGCGAACATGGAATGATTGATGTTAAGGAAGTCGAGGTTATAAAGACAGATATTGTAGAATTGTCCAGCATCAATGTTCTCTAGCGGCTTAAACTTGACAACAATACTCAATATTCAGTCATTTTCAGATGCAGAATCAATTTTAAAAACATTCTCACTGAACGTTATCCAGGGTTTTGCAAAATTGTCTAAAACTGACAATGTTTGTGAGTTGAACTAAACATGAAGCCTCTGGTGGAACATGGCCAACAGGTTCAGACAGGCGAAGGCCGGCAACCGTCACTAACTAGCTTCAGAGTTCTGTTGTGTGGATGGAAGTTTGGAGGCAACGTAGGAGTTCTGGAGACAAAAGCAGCAGAGGACTGATTGATTTGTTCTTTGCTGCGAGACAAAGAAACACAATCCACAAAGTTAGTTTTGGGGAGCAGATCCAGGAGGAGGACATCAGAGGCCAAACAACGGCAACGATTTATCACTGCAAGACAAGATTATACAAAACAAGATTATAACATCTACAGCCGTGTTCATGACGGCAATCATTCTGACAAGTGATGCAAATATCACCAGCTCAACTACTAGAATCTACTAAATATGATGCTTGTAATTCAAAATCTACATTTATTCAAAATGAAGCCCGAAAGCGTCCCCTGCTTTATGGTCTGTTTGACTCTAAATGACCATCATTTACTAAATGAACATCATGCTGTATTGAAGAAGACTTGAAACTAGAGATTGAAACATAAACTCATGTTTACAATGTTTACTGAGGGAATAAATCAAGAGAAGTAGAGTCATTTATATAGACTTCTATACAACCAGAGGAGTCGCCCCCTGGTGGTCAGGAGAGAGAATGCAGCTTTAACACATGAAGCATATACTTCTATACAACCAGAGGAGTCACCCCCTGGTGGTCAGGAGAGAGAATGCAGCTTTAACACATGAAGCATATACTTCTATACAACCAGAGGAGTCACCCCCTGGTGGTCAGGAGAGAGAATGCAGCTTTAACACATGAAGCATATACTTCTATACAACCAGAGGAGCCTGCATTGTTGTATTAATGCACTGCTGATATCTTACTGAATATTCCCTTTAAATCAAAGTTCTCTTACACTGTAGTGCTGCGTTAACGGCAAACAAGGAGCGAACTTTCCGTGCCGCACGATTACCTTCAAAGGTCAACGCGGACACGGGAACGGACGCTCAATGAATCCCCGTAGCGATGTCACATGCACGCTGTGTGTTCGGGCTCCAGAGCAGCTCGTTCCCCAACACTCTCTCTCTTGTCGAACGCCCCTCCCGGGCCGTCGGGACAGCAGGTGTGATGGGACGGATCGTCCGGCCTCCCGCATCACGGAGCGGCGGCACACAGAGCGGTGTGTGCGTCTGTCACAGAGCCACAGGAAACCTTTAGACAGACCTTTAATTATCCGCTGAAGAACAGAGGCTGTGTTTGTAATTAGAGAAAGAAAATGTTAATGCATTCTGTGGAGGATAATGACTCTGTGTGTCTCGCCGCACAGGCACAGCTCTCCAGAGTCTGTACCAGTAATCCCATAAGTGTCCTCACTGCACAAGGTCTTCCTGCAGTCAGCTGCTGTTAGCGATACGCTAAACAGCAAAGACCTTGTTGTTGATATTTTGTCTTTTGCTCATTTTTCTCCCGATAATCCGACTGATTTGTCATTTAGTTTTACTTTCACATTAAGTCAGACATCGTGTTCCCGGTGGCTGATGTATGTGATCAGGAATATCGCTCCTTCAGGAGGCGGCCGCATTACATCACCTCTGATAGGCCGCAAGGTGAACCACGAAAAGTCTTCTAGAAAATGATTCCCGCTCCACAGTCACGCATCTACACAATCTTTAGTTCATAAAAAAGAACGAGTCGTGCTAAGCTACCAAAAAAAAGTTCGTCGCTGAATTTCCAGTCGATTCTCGATGCGTCTATGTTTTATGCAGAACTATTTTCTTCAGAGCGTAATAGGATCATGGTCGCGAGTGGTGGCACGGTTCGACACGTGATCATGCTACACCAATAAGGTAGCTGATTTTTGTCAACAGAGTTGCAAGATGGCGGCCACCGTGCCTTCATCGAGCAGTACGGACGACGAAGAAGATACACCGGAGTGTCTTAATACATCTAAAATCAAATTTTGTTATATGCATATTACTTCAGTCAAGCACGAGGAGGTTCATCATTTCACCACTGCACGATGGAATACTTTCAGGACAAGCCTACAAAAGTGGCTCGGGTTGAAGGGTGAGTCTCGGGACGTGGCTGAGAACTTCAAACACTGTGTTGATGTGGAGTTTGACAATATTCCCGAGGATGCTGGCTTCCATCACACGTGTTATCGTAGATTTACGGACAAAAACGCCATCGCAAAGGTGGAAAGACGTCTCGCACGTGAGAGGCAAGAAGCTACGGAAGACCACGAGGCCATTCCATCGACTTCTACCAGCACGAGTCCAACAAAGAAACTGCGATCTAGGTCAGGGCGGCCAATCGCAGGCTCTGGACCCGTCCTTCCTGCCCTGTGCATGATTTGCAAAAAAAAGGAGAAATTCATCAACCGAGCAGGCAAACGACAAAGGGATCCTCTTTCAAAGGCTGAAACATTAACAGCAGGTAAACAAACACACACACACACACACACACACACACACACACACACACACACACACACACACACACACACACACACACACACACACACACACACACACACACACACACACACACACACACACACACACACACACACACACACACACACTGTGGTTGAGTGACTGAAAGGTACAATTATGTGTGAGTGATATGTCAACAAACTCATTGAACTATCCTTTTTGTTTCGTTAAGGCCAATTGCAGAAAGCTGCAGAGTTGAAGGATGACCAAAGTATATTAATACATATACAAGACAAAGACTGTGTGGCTCTGGAGGTGCAGTACCACAAAGGCTGCTACAATCAGTACACCAGGTTTTTGACGAGGCCTGAAAAACCAGAGAAAGAACAGTAAGTTATTTATTATATTGCATTTCAAGGAGCTACTAACTTAATATTATAAAAGTAAACATTCAAACTGCATTCTGTTGTATGTGCACACAATCACAACACTTAATTTCTTTACTTCTCATTCATATGTGTTTTAGGAATGAGCCCATGTTTGATGTCAGCTATAAGATATTCTGTGAGAGGATAATTCAATTCGCCAAAGGCTGATTGTCAACAAAGAGGTGCTGAGAATGGGCCAGCTGAGGAAGGCCTTCGTTGAACTGGTGAAGGTCTTGATGCTTCAGACTACAGGTAAATGCAATGCATTTTTCTCTCAAGTCTTATTATTTGTCATGTGCAAGGCTAGCTTTACACAAAATGTGTGTGACAGGCTTGTTTGGAGAAACAGTTTTTAAGTCTCGCTGTTTGCACAGACATGTACCAGTCGGCACCAAGGAGAACTGTGTGTGTTTGTGATGTTGTGTGCCTTTCTTGAGCATCTTTGGTGTTAAATGTGCTGTATGGCAGATGGGTTCTAGCCTGAAATGTCTTGTACCACCTCCACCACTCTCTGCTTTTGATGGTACTCCTGTGACTCTTAATTGTCACTGTTTTGTTGTGTTGCAGACAGGATATGTTGAAGAAGAGGCTGACTAGTGATTTTCCCCAACTGGTGTTTCACATCCCCACCAAGCGCAACATCGGCGAGCTGGTTTTTGCAGAGACTCTGTCAACGGATACACTCGTGGACATGCTACCTTACCCATCAGGTGCGGAAACCACACAGTCTAGTGAGTTGAGCCAGACGGACAGCGAGACTGAACAAGGGACAACAAAGTGCCAAACAACACAAGAGGACGTAAGGACACTATATACAGCAGCATTGTTCTTAAAAAGACATCTTAGTGACACTCCTGGCATTTCATGCCCATGGCCTCCAACTTCTGAAAATTTGAATGTCACTGAAGCACAAACTGTTGTTCCCCTTGCACTATACAATCTAGTTAGCTGGATTATAGGCGCCACTGAAGAGCCAACACTGGATCATTATGTCAACATTGCTGATGACTTGCATTTGAAAGTCTTGTCTGTTTGTCAAGACATTGTGTACCTTGCTTCCAAGGGCCGTAAGCAGACACCTAAGTCCTTGACTTTAGGCTTAACCGTTCGACATTTAACAGGATCATCACGCATTGTGTCACTGCTTAACAGACTGGGACATTGTGCATCATGGGACACAGTTTTGAGTCTAGACACTAGCCTTGCCCAACTGACACTAGTAGAAGGCGGAGACAAAATACCAAAGGGATTCTCAAAGAGGGCACCCACAACACTTGTGTGGGATAACATTGACTTTGGGGAGGAGACTCTATCAGGTCGTGGAACTACTCACCATACAAATGGAATTATGCTCCAGAGTTTCGCCATCGAGCCTATGTCCACAGCAATCAGACAGCCACTAAAGAAGGGAGTTTCCTCATTCAAAGCCCCCCCCATGTCTATTGAACCGTACCATCAGTCCAAAAGGCAAGGGCCACAGAACTTGTGTCAACCAGTGCAGGCAGCGACATGCAGAATGGACACCCACTTTGCTGCACAAGCTGAATTGGCATATGTTTTTGTGAAGTCCACAAATACGGATAGATGTGCAATCCCAAGCTGGACAGGGTTCCATACACTGCTTCAAGGTGAAAATACTCTGCAGAAGTCAGCATTGTATTATCTTCCAGTAATTGAGGCCTCACCAACAGAGATGTCAACAGTGAACACTATCCTGAATCGAAGTGTCCAGATTGCTGACCAGCTAGAACTGGATCATATAGTTTTAGTGTTTGACCAGGCTATATATGCCAAGGCACAGCAAATACGCTGGAAGAATGATTGCATTACAAAACGTTTAGTGATTAGATTAGGCGAATTCCATACATGCATGTCCTACCTGAGTATTCTAGGCAAAAGGTTTGGAGATGCAGGACTGCAAGACATCCTCATTGAATCAGAAGTTGTTGCCCCAGGATCCATCAATGGGGTAATAAATGGTCATCACTACAATCGCAGCATGAGGGCTCATAAACTTATCTATGAGAGTCTGCAGCGCATCAGGTTTATCAGCTTCTTGGACTCCTTGCCACCACAAGAGAGAGCTGTGTGCATGGATGTCATCACTGACATGAAATGTGACTTTCCAGACAGATTGATGGATGTGTTGAGTGCAGATCAGAGGTTTGATAGTATGTGTTCCAAATATGCTGACTTTGTGCAGAGGAAAAGTACAGAGAATGCAACATTTGCTTTCTGGAGCTCATACATTGACATGATGCAGCTACTCCTCCTGTTTGTGAGAGCAACGCGAGAGTCAAACTGGCAACTTCACCTGTCAACAGTCCGATTAATGATGCCATGGTTTTTTGCCTATGATCGAGTAAATTATGCTCGATATTTACCTGCGTACTGGCTGGAAATGGTGAATTTGCCCATCACACATCCCTCTTGCCACAGTGAGATGAATGTGAAAGGCCAGTGGACTGTCCAGCGACAAAGTGTTCATGGATTTGCCTCCATTGCTTGCGACCAGGCTATTGAGCAAACACTTAACAGAGATGCCAAGACAAAAGGTGGTTGGACAGGGATCACACAAAATCGGTCTGCAGTGTATCGCTGGAACACAGCATGAAAGAGCCGCTGTAGCAAGACAGTGTGAATCAATGGCAGGGATATCGCCTGAGCTACGGACACGAAAAGACCGTGACAGCACACGCATCGATGCTGATGAAAAGGCTGTGAGCAGAATCATTTCCACCATTGATTCCATGCTCAACCCTTTTGATGTATACCAAGACGGCATTGTGTGTCTTAGCTCTGGAAGAGTAGCAACAGAAGAGATCATGAAGGATTTGCTTGTTGCCTCAGAAAAGGGTGAAAATGCCGTAAAATAATTTATGGACCAGAGACTGTTATCCAATTCCGTTGACATATTTGCCCCCATAAAATCAAAAAAACTCAAGACTTTCAGTGATCAGGTAAAGCCCAAAAAGAAATCTGCAGCAGGCAAGGAAGTGATTTTGCGTGCTGACAAGAAGTTATTTTCCAGGCTCCTCATCCTTGGTCAGAGCAGAAAAATTGAAATGAGAGAAATTCTGTCATATTCCTTGGGAACTGTTTCATATCCATTAGCAAGTGCTGATGGTTTACTCGCCAAAACAAATAAATCAGCTCTCATGGATCTATTGGAGAACAAAGGTGGAGATTGCTTGGTTGACCAAGTTCCAGTGGATGGTGCCATTCTTTTTGATGGAATTGCAGTCATACAGGCCATGCGATCCAGACCAGGTACATTTGGAGAGCTTGCAGAGACCATACTGCGGAACATACTCCAACTCGCTTTGCAGCACAAGTGTACACGCATTGACTTTGTCACTGACCGGTATCCACTAATCAGTATCAAAAACCTAGAACGGCCACGTAGAGCTGATGCAGGGTCACAACGCATGCAAATCTTTGGCCCGGATCAGAGGACCCCAACCCAATGGAAAAAGTTTCTCTCTGAAGGAACAAATAAGGAAGCACTTGCAGAATTCCTGTATGATGCATGGAAAAATGCAGACTTTACAAGAGTGGGCAAAAACCTCTGCTTGTACATCGCACATACAGATCAATGCCACTGTGTGACTGTTAAGGAGGGTGTACAGACAGTTTGTGTTGTTGAAGACCTGCAGTGTGATCATGAAGAATGTGACACAAGGCTGTTTTTACATGCACAACATGCTGCACGGGAGCATAAAGCTGTCATTATCAAGAGCTCTGACACTGATGTGGCAGTCATTGCTGTAAGTGTGCAGACAGATTTGCCATGCAGCTTATATGTTTTCACAGGGACTGGCAACAGGACACGTATCATTGACATTACCAAGGTGTCATCAGCTCTCGGAACCAGTGTGTGTTCAGCCTTGATTGGAATTCACACATTCTCTGGGTGTGACTCCACAAGTGCCTTTTATGGCAAAGGAAAAAGAAAGACATTTTCTGTTGCATGTGAGAAAGATGAGTACCTTAAGGCTTTTAAAAGTTTAGGTACCAACTTTAACTTGGAGCAGTCAACATTTGCACTTCTTTGCCAGTATGTGTGCCACTTATATGATCAGCCAGCTGCCGAAAATGTAAATGAAGCTAGGTACAAGGCTTTCTGTATGGCATCATCGGCCTTGCCAGAATTATGCATTCCCCCTACTACTGATGCCCTCCATCAGCACTGAAAAAGGGCAAACTACCAGGCTGCAATAATGAGGTCCTGCCTCCAAGGAAACATAAGTGCTCCATCACCTGCTGGACATGGTTGGAGAATAGAGGATGGGACCTTGCACGTCACCTGGATGACCAGAAATTCGGCCCCTGACAGTGTTTTGCATGTGATACACTGCGGCTGCAAAAGTGCCTGTGAGACAGGCAGATGTTCCTGTGTTTCTGCAGGACTGTGTTGCACAGACTTATGTCGTTGTTGTAATTGTGCCAACACAAAAGAAACTGAGGAACTGGAAGATGACTGTCCTGACACTGACACTGAGGGCTGAGTGTCCTTAATCTGTTTTGTACAGTTGTATATATCGTGTTTCATATTTTTCATAAAGATTGTTTTTATGGTTGATCAGTGTTTTCATTTGTGTAAGAAAGAATGAATGAATGAATAAATAAATGGTCATTGGTATAAGTACAGTTACTGCCTTTTATTGATACAAGGAGGTTTATTTGTCACATTCATAGAAATACTAACGTAAAGCATGTAGTGAAAGTTTGGTGTTGAGGTGTAAAAAGCTTATTTTGCTGGGTGCTCCTAACACAGAATTACAATAAACTTTAAGGAAAAAAATAAAATGAAATAAGCTTAAGGCCAAAGAAATATAAATAAAAATAAGGCACAAAATATAGTGACAGTATTGCACAAGAATATGTATAAAACTTGATCTAAATGACTTAACATAAACATAACATTATCCTACATTTGCCTCATTGTTCTTCTTGGACGCGGCTCTGCATACAGCACTGTTTAGAATCCATTTGGCTCACTTTTGAGGATGTTCGAGTGTTTTCCTCTTCATGGTAACGTTATATCGGTCCATGGGGGCCGCCATCTTGCCATTCTGTTGACAAAAAGCAGCTACCTCATTGGTGTAGAACGATCACGTGTCGAACCGTGCCACCACTCGCGACCATGATCCTATTACGCTCTGAAGGAACTAGTTCTGCATAAAACATAGACGCATCGAGAATCGACTGGAAATTCCGCGACGGACTTTTTTTTGGTAGCTTAGCACGACTCGTTCTTTTTTATGAGCTAAAGATTGTGTAGATGCGCGACTGTGGAGCGGGATGAAACGATAACGGGGTTCACCTTACGGCCTATGAGGTGTTTTAGTACAAACTTCTCTTCAACCCACCTGAGTTTCCTGTGTAGATGAGAAATGTATTTTAAAAAGAAAAGTTTCCACGTATTGACACGTGTTTCTGGTGTTTTATTACTTTTTGTAGGATATCATACGAACCGTTGTATGAGGATTCGTTGAAAAAGATTATGCTTTTTTTAAATGAATGAATATGTACTTTATTACTGCTTTCATAGTTCAGCTATTTCTGGAGCCCTGGCACCAGGCTCAGGGGCCCCAGGCAGGATGTTGTGTGGCCCCTCCTTACAGAGTGCATGTGTATGGCCCCTCCTTACAGAGTGCATGTGTGGGGCCCTCCTTACAGAGTGCATGTGTGTGGCCCCTCCTTACAGAGTGCATGTGTGGGGCCCCTCCTTACAGAGTGCATGTGTGTGGCCCCTCCTTACTGAGTGCATGTGTGTGGCCCCTCCTTACTGAGTGCATGTGTGTGGCCCCTCCTTACAGAGTGCATGTGTGGGGCCCCTACTTACTGAGTGCATGTGTGGGGCCCCTTCTTACAGAGTGCATGTGTGGGGCCCCTCCTTACAGAGTGCATGTGTGTGGCCCCTCCTTACTGAGTGCATGTGTGTGGCCCCTCCTTACAGAGTGCATGTGTGGGGCCCCTACTTACTGAGTGCATGTGTGGGGCCCCTTCTTACAGAGTGCATGTGTGTGGCCCCTCCTTACTGAGTGCATGTGTGGGGCCCCTCCTTACAGAGTGCATGTGTGTGGCCCCTCCTTACAGAGTGCATGTGTGGGGCCCCTACTTACTGAGTGCATGTGTGGGGCCCCTTCTTACAGAGTGCATGTGTGTGGCCCCTCCTTACTGAGTGCATGTGTGGGGCCCCTCCTTACAGAGTGCATGTGTGGGGCCCCTCCTTACAGAGTGCATGTGTGTGGCCCCTCCTTACAGAGTGCATGTGTGTGGCCCCTCCTTACAGAGTGCATGTGTGGGGCCCCTACTTACTGAGTGCATGTGTGGGGCCCCTCCTTACAGAGTGCATGTGTGTGGCCCCTCCTTACAGAGTGCATGTGTGGGGCCCCTACTTACTGAGTGCATGTGTGGGGCCCCTTCTTACAGAGTGCATGTGTGTGGCCCCTCCTTACTGAGTGCATGTGTGGGGCCCCTCCTTACAGAGTGCATGTGTGTGGCCCCTCCTTACAGAGTGCATGTGTGTGGCCCCTACTTACTGAGTGCATGTGTGGGGCCCCTCCTTACAGAGTGCATGTGTGTGGCCCCTACTTACTGAGTGCATGTGTGGGGCCCCTCCTTACAGAGTGCATGTGTGTGGCCCCTCCTTACTGAGTGCATGTGTGGGGCCCCCTCCTTACTGAGTGACTGTGGCTCAGTGGTGAGCAGGGTCGTCCTTCAATCAGAGGATCGGCGGTTCGATCCCCGGCTCCGCTAGCCCAGGTCGATGTGTCCTTGAGCAAGACACTTAACCCTAAATTGCTCCCGTAGCTGCGTCTACGGTGTGTGAATGGTTGACAATCTGATGTGGCTCCTTGCATGGTGCTCCTATCATCAGTGTATGAATGGGTGAATGATGTCATGCAGTGTTAAAGCGCCTTGAGTGGTTGGAAGACTAGAAAGGCGCTATAGAAGTACGGGTCCATTTACCATGTGTGGGGCCCTCTCTCTGTGAGAGAGAGACAACAAGTGTATATTGTTGTCTGGCTTTGCTGTGCTGTGCCTACACACAGTTATTAGTATTTCATAAAGTCCATTTATGAAAGTCGTGGGTCAAAGATGTATATTGTAGAACACTGTAGAACACGGTGGAACACGGTGGAACCCTGTGGGACACTGTAGAACACTGTAGAACATGGTGGAACCCTGTTGGACACTGTGGAACACGGTGGAACCCTGTGGAACACTGTAGAACCCTGTGGGACACTGTAGAACACTGTAGAACACTGTGGAACCCACCGTGCCTCCGTCAAAGCCTCCTGCTCCGTGCTCCAAGCAGCTCCTGGTGGAACCTCCTGGTAGAACCTCCTGGTAGAACCTCCATCATGAATCCAGCTGCCACCAGCTATCTCATGTGTCGTTTTTTATTTCAGCTCATTTCCTATCAGCTCATTCATCTCTGAACTACTTGATTGGCTTCACGGCTCCCAGCAACTTTTTATTCATAAAACAATAAAATGATACAGCTGCTTATTTTGCAGAATGAAACACTTGCAGCAAATGTATAGATTTTGGGCAGCGTTGGACATTTCTGTCAATATGGGCTTCATGAAGTAGAGGACTGTAGCTAGTGTGTATCACCCTGCACACACCGACCCGCTAAAAGAGACAATCAACAGACCTCTAAACCCACAGCAGCATTCTAGTGGCACGGCTCTTAAGGCCGAGGTCTGGGAGACCAGGACTGAGACCAGGACTGAGAGGACTGAGACCAGGACTGAGACCAGGACTGAGAGGACTGAGACCAGGACGGAGACCAGGACGGAGACCAGAACTGAGAGGACTGAGACCAGGACGGAGACCAGGACGGAGACCAGGACTGAGAGGACTGAGACCAGGACTGAGACCAGGACTGAGAGGACTGAGACCAGGACTGAGACCAGGACTGAGAGGACTGAGACCAGGACGGAGACCAGGACGGAGAGGACGGAGACCAGGACTGAGACCAGGACTGAGAGGACTGAGACCAGGACTGAGACCAGGACGGAGACCAGGACTGAGAGGACTGAGACCAGGACTGAGACCAGGACTGAGAGGACTGAGACCAGGACTGAGAGGACTGAGACCAGGACGGAGACCAGGACGGAGACCAGGACTGAGAGGACTGAGACCAGGACGGAGACCAGGACTGAGAGGACTGAGACCAGGACGGAGACCAGGACGGAGACCAGGACTGAGAGGACTGAGACCAGGACTGAGACCAGGACTGAGAGGACTGAGACCAGGACTGAGACCAGGACTGAGAGGACTGAGACCAGGACTGAGACCAGGACTGAGAGGACTGAGACCAGGACTGAGAGGACTGAGACCAGGACTGAGAGGACTGAGACCAGGACTGAGACCAGGACTGAGAGGACTGAGACCAGGACTGAGACCAGGACTGAGAGGACTGAGACCAGGACTGAGACCAGGACTGAGAGGACTGAGACCAGGACTGAGACCAGGACTGAGAGGACTGAGACCAGGACTGAGACCAGGACTGAGAGGACTGAGACCAGGACTGAGACCAGGACTGAGAGGACTGAGACCAGGACGGAGACCAGGACGGAGACCAGGACTGAGAGGACTGAGACCAGGACGGAGACCAGGACGGAGACCAGGACTGAGAGGACTGAGACCAGGACTGAGACCAGGACTGAGAGGACTGAGACCAGGACTGAGACCAGGACTGAGAGGACTGAGACCAGGACTGAGACCAGGACTGAGAGGACTGAGACCAGGACTGAGAGGACTGAGACCAGGACTGAGAGGACTGAGACCAGGACTGAGACCAGGACTGAGACCAGGACTGAGAGGACTGAGACCAGGACTGAGACCAGGACTGAGAGGACTGAGACCAGGACGGAGACCAGGACGGAGACCAGGACTGAGAGGACTGAGACCAGGACTGAGACCAGGACTGAGAGGACTGAGACCAGGACTGAGACCAGGACTGAGAGGACTGAGACCAGGACGGAGACCAGGACGGAGAGGACGGAGACCAGGACTGAGACCAGGACTGAGAGGACTGAGACCAGGACTGAGACCAGGACTGAGAGGACTGAGACCAGGACTGAGAGGACTGAGACCAGGACGGAGACCAGGACTGAGACCAGGACGGAGACCAGCTAGCTAGCAGGAGAGCGGGTAGCAGGCTGGAGCAACTCACACACTCTCTGCACATTTCATCGATGTGCGTCACCAAAAGTGACACGTTGAAACCATTGAACCTAACTTGCACGGACTTTAGTGAAATAAAAATGCTTGAATCGGACTCTTTACCAAATTGCAATTGACTTTCATTCCCGAGCCTGCGGAGGGCTCGATGGAAGCCGGCAGGTCGTCTGCATCAGCATTCTCACAGCGGACATTGATTTGGGAAAGAAAGGCAACGCTTCAGCGTATTGGTGTTTTTTGTAAGCGAGGCCTGAAATGCTTCATGTCCTTTTCATAAAGGAGCCGTAGATGCATACTAACCCTAACCCTAACCCTAACCCTAACCCTGCATCTAAGCATTCTGTTTCCGTCACTGCCGTGTCACCATGAGAATGCTCAGGCTAGGAATAGAGGGAGCAGCCGAGCTGAATGTAAATGGAGGCACATAGATTACAGCTCTCCGATGGCAGTTTGACAGACGTGATCTGCTATCTAAGGAACTGTCGTGATCTATGGAGCCGATGGAACAGACTGCCATCCTCTCCTCTCCTGAGAGCTACGCTGAACAAGCTCAATTATGAAAGAGCTCTGTGCTCGTAATGCTTCAGCTCCCTGGTCGCCTCACACGGTTTGGAACTCACTTCTCACCGCGGGAGAACGATAAGCTGCTAACTTGCTGATTGGACATCTTGGCCGTTGTCATCCGCCATCATCAGGACCCACGTGGGAAAAACACTTCATTTCAAATCAGCGTGGCGAAGAACAAACTGATTTGAATCGTTAGTAGTATTGTTGGACTCTAAATTGCGATCGTTGGAGATCGCACAGACGCCTTCATGAGGAAAATGACTGATCGCTGTCACGCTCTTTCTAATGGAGTCCATGAACTGACAAAGGTCTCGCAGTCGAGCAATTTGAGCAGCGTTGACCTCCCATGCAGCGAGGGACTTGTTGTTTTACGTACATTCTCTGATACACATCAGTGAGACGCTACCTGAACAGCTTCCACGACCAGCAGATGCTTTTATTAGTAGTTTAACTTTTGAAATCATGTTAAAATCATGTCTGCTGACAAAAGAATCCTGTGGTAATTGACAGCTCTCACACCGGCCAGAACCAAGCGCACCATCTGGGCCAACGGGCCCCTTTGATGCGTTCAGAACTCAGCCCTGGTTTGTTGTTTCTGTTACTTAAGATCAGCAGCAAGATGATATCACCGGGTCTAGCTCCAGTTGGATTGTCCATCTCTATGTGGTACAGTGATGAGGTGGTTGTTATTGATGCATATTGACCTTGTGTATGATTCAGGCTCTCCTGAGGCCCATTGTACTGCTGACAAGCCCAACTCACACTATCAATGTACGTCTTTTCTAATGCGGGACTACACCATAGGCCTGTAAACACAGCATGTGAAGCATTTTAGGAGTTAAACACATAAAAAAACTACTCATTTTAAATGATTTTTCAAATATTCAATTCAACATAAACCAGCAGCCGTCATTCAAAGGACAGTAAAGTAAAGCCTCAAAACAAACACCACCAGTAGGGCCTTGTGTACATTATAATATTCATAACCAATGAGATCTCACTTGCAAACTGAATATTGACAAACCGATCAATGCACGGAGCAGTGGGGTTAACCCTTTAAGCACTGTTCTCAGTCCAGTCAGGGATTCTACATGGAGACCTTTGGCCCTCACTAATACTTCCCACAGAGAGTCAGTCTGGACATGTCCGTCAGGAGCATCCTGTGAGGGCCCCTAAGGGTGAGGGCCCCTAAGGGTTAGGGCCCCTAAGGGTGAGGGCCTTAGTCCTTCTTGTTGGAGGAAAGTGATGAACAGAAGCTGAGCACACATTTCTTCAACAGCGTCTTCCTGCCACAGTCAGACTGATGGCAAAACAATAACCCAACATTACCTCACTTCACTTATCATGTGCAACATGTAAGATATTATTATTATCTGTGAAATAGGATCACGTGTCATACACCTTCTGATAAATGTGCAATATTCTAACTCTGCGATATCCCCACATAACTTTCTTCCACCTCTCAAAATGTGCAATATTCCAACATCACTCTCCCTTTACCCTCTTTTCACAATGCAGGAACAGCACTCAGGACTATTTATTACTCTCATTTAACACTTGCCCTCTCCTTTGTTGAGAACTTGTCCTGCACAATACTTCCAATGTGTCTGGACTGTTGGTCTATTCTCACATGGCAAATACACAACCTTGAACCTTGAGTCAAGACTCCGTTTCTGTTTAAGTTCTGGGATCACTTCACTCCCAACATTCTGGTGTTTGGGCCGGACCCGTCCATCAGACCTCAGACCTCAGGCGGCGGTGAGCAGCCGCTCAGCCACTAATCAGACGCTGTAACCCAGAGCAGAGGAACCGCAGCCAGCCTCCTCTTCCAGGGGGAACCACGGCTCTTTCATGTCTTTTGACCTCCGTGAACGTTGCAGGAGGTTCATTTTGCTGAAATGATAAATCTTTATGAGGAACATGATCCGACAGGCTTTTTGAAAAAATGTGCCCTGTGATGTTGAAATAGACACCCTGAAGAGCGCCTCAGAGGTAAAGAGAGACGTCCTTTGTCACGGATGCGTTAATGCTGCTGGTTCTGTGCTGAACCAGGTCCCGCTGGAGAAACCCCTTCTACATGGAAGTTCAAGCTTATTCACAGCCTGTTAATAAATAAACACTTTAAACTTACTGAATGAAGTCTTTCCAGTAGCTTAAGCAGAGACTGTTTTAGAGCCTTTTTAAATGTGTATCTTAAAGGGGCCGTTTCCACCAAAACTATTGATAAATTAAATTATTAGCATTTCTTTAATTGTTTGCATGTGTATTCACGCTATGCAATGAACACCAGAAGGGGAAAGGGTGCTGAACGCTGCAAATCCTCGTCTGGACTTAAAACACTGCTCTTGTTGCTGGCACTTCATCCATCCAATCACAGTGGAGGGGGGCGGGTCAAATAGACTACCGTGAAGATGTGATGGGTGTGTTTTATGGTGGTCTTATTGTGTCTCTCTGTTGGTCCTTCACTCAGAAGGCAGGGCGATGGCCTCAAGCTGAATAAAGGCTGTTCTTCCATTGGAGGTGTGATTTAACGTTCAACAGTCAACAGAAAAACAAAGAAAATGTTTTTACAGAATGACAAGAAGTTAAAACAATGACGTAGACAGAGAAATGAAGAAATCAATTGGAATGATAATCTGGAATCATTTCATAATAAACAACCTATTAGAATGCATTACCCATTATCCATGTATTACCCATGTATTATCCGCGTCTCTCTTATCCAGTCAGATGACGGATAAGTCCAGAAATGCATATTCAAAGAACGTCTCACGTCTCAGCTCAGTGTCGGCGCATGAGAGGAAGGGTTTGAATAGTTTGTAAATTAATGTTGTGATCTAATTTAGCTTTTGCTTCCATTTACTGAAATACACTAATCATTTTTTTTTATTCTCTGTTCACCGTGGAGGCATGAGGGAAAAAACACATTTCATTCTGTCACGGGTTGGCTACGGAGTGAGTTTAGAGTACATTTATTTATCAAAAACAAGACAAGGGTTCCAAAAAATCAAAACGCAGAGGTAAACATACACACAGGACGAACCGACACTGGGGCAGGACACAAACAGGTTTAAATACACGGAAAGGTGCAGGTGATTAGACACAGGAGGACACAATTAGGGACAAGGCAGACAATCACAGGGGCAGGAAGTGCAGGGACACAGAGGACACAATCAGGGACAAGGCAGACAATCACAGGGGCAGGAAGTGCAGGGACACAGAGGACACAATTAGGGACAAGGCAGACAATCACAGGGGCAGGAAGTGCAGGGACACAGAGGACACAATCAGGTTTGTGCCTAGACCAACAGTCCAGACACATTGGAATGTTTTGTGCATGGCTCTCTGAGTCAACAGTTTTGGAAATAGAAACACACTATAATAAGAAAGAGAACAAATATAAAATATGAAAACACTATACATACGGTGGTATATGTACAAAAGGTGGTAGTTTGTACAAGAAAAGTATTAGATACAGTATTAAAAAAGTGTTAAATAACAGTAATAAATAGTCCTGAGTGCTGTTCCTGGATTGTGAAAAGAGGGAAAAGGGAGAGTGATGTGGGAATATTGCACATTTGGAGAGGTGGAAGAAAGGTATGTGGGATATTGCACAGTTAGAATATTGCACCTTTATCAGAAGGTATATGACATGATTTCACAGACAAAATATATCACATATTGTACATGATAAGTGAAGTGAGGTAATGTTTGGTTATTACAGTTTTGTTTTGCCATCAGTCATCAATCAGGGACAGGGCAGACAATCACAGGGGCAGGAAGTGCAGGGAAACAGAGGACACGAGAGACAATGACTTCACAATAAAACAGGAAACAATCAATACTGTGACATATTCATGAATTCCAGGTAACACAGGTTGAGTAATTGATGTAATGGTTGGTGTGTGAAGTATTTCTTTAAGATTTGGAGCGATTGAATGACTGAATGGTCCCAGTCAAGACAATATTACAATGATAATTCCCCGTTTGAAACGTGGTCAGGTTGATGTACATGCATCTGGTTCTGTTTCCCTCCAGTGCAGAACATTTCCTCAGTCCAGTGGTTCTGTTTCTTCATTTCTTCAGTTATTTTCCATGCCAGTGGCGGCCTGTCGAGCACGGATCAAAAGATCTCTCATCTGTTGACGCAATGCGTTAAAAAAGCATGAAAATTAGTTTCAATAACTCAATTACACAAATATTGAACTGCATACTGGTAAGATAAATAATAGAACTGAAAATGCTAAATGATTGAATTTTTTTTCAACTTTACAACAATTATTAACAAGTATACACTTCCATTGATGTAATACAATGACGGCAATAATGATGATATTAATAATGCGTGTATGTGAAGGGAAATAGTTGATATATTTTACTGATACTGATTTTAACGATAGAGAATTCAGGAGGCAATAACATTAGTAATATAATAAAAGATAGTGAATAAACATGAGCCTAATGAATAACACTTATTAAAGCAGTACTTAGTAGTCAATAAATAACATTAACGACACTCATTACATAATAAGCATTAATAGTCTAATCCCAAATAGTCTAACTGATCACTCAATAATTTACAGCATATTACCTATTGATAGCTTTGCTAATAGTTCGCTAATGAATTACATGGTACTCAAAATTCAGTTAACAACACTCAGCTATAATAACCTAAAATGCTTTCCTAATAACCGTTTATAACATAATTCTTAATACTTTCCATTCTGCAGCGTTCCGTCATATCGTTTGTCCCATTCAGTCTTTTATTTTTCACGTTTATTTTTTGTTTCTCTGCTGAGATTTCCTCTTCTGTTGTGGTTGAGACATGAGGTAGAACTCATTGTAGTCGTGTTCCCATCTTGATCTCACATTCCAAGTTAATGGAAGTAATTAGAGCTCATTTATTGTGCAAGCTCTGGACATTTAATTGTCAGGAAAATATGTGCCACACTGTGCCGCTTTTGTTCTTGGCCCCTGAGCTCTGCTCTCGTGAGGAAACCCCCGTGACTCCTTTTCTTTTCCCTCCTGCTGGACCTGACAGCTCACACGCTCTGCGCTGTAGAGCGACGGCTGCGACCCGGGAAAGACTTACAGTCACTGAACTCTAAAGCAGACAACCGATGGGAGTGCAGAAGTTTGTGCTATAGTTCTAGCTTTTCATGTCACGAGGTGGTTGAAGGGAGGACCCAAACGCCGACAATCATATGAAGAATATTTATTTATAACAAAAAAACTCAGGACAGGCATCCAACAGGGCGAGGGAAAAAAGGTAGAGGAACGAAAACAGGAATACAAAACGGGACTGGAACATGAAACAGTCTACTGCCATTAACACGCAGGAACAAAGAGAACAATCCAACAGGAAACAAACAGGGTTTAAATACAAGAGGAAGGTAACGAGGCACAGGTGAAGGGAATACACAATCAGGGACAAGGCAGACAGACAATCAGGGAGAAAGCAGACAGACGATCAGGGACAAGGCAGGCATACAATCAGGGACAAGGCAGACAGACAATCAGGGAGAAAGCAGACAGACGATCAGGGACAAGGCAGACATACAATCAGGGACAAGGCAGACAGACAATCAGGGAGGAAGCAGACAGACGATCAGGGACTAAGCAGACAGACGATCAGGGACAAGGCAGACAGACAATGGTTGAATCATCAGAATATGTTCCATTTGTGTTCGCTAACAACTTGTCAATAGTGACAGAGGGTTATTGGTATTGCAGTTTAAAACGTGTTTCCTGTTTGTTTTCCTCATCATGAATCCACAATTTTTCATAAAACTCACATTTGCATGTGTATTGGTAAAAGGTGGGTCTGGGTTCATAATATAATATAATATAATAATATTCCCCGTAGTCCCACAACAGCGTCTGAATGAAGCTCCCAGCGCTCCTTCAGGACCAGCAGCAGTTTGATTCAGCAGCAGGGCGGCGGTGATGACGGGCGGAGCTTCTCAACGCAGATTGGCTTTCGCAACTCAGCGTCAAAGCGATTTTTTCGCAACACTTTTTCGCCTCTTTCACGCCGCCCGGCGGAAAATTCGCTTTTCCGCTACCATTGGCGTCTGTGCATTGACTTTACATGTCATCTACTACGAATAAGTCACAACTCTTTGGGTGTGAACGCAGCATCATAGCTCTAAAAGCCCAACATGGTCTGTTTCTGAACAAAAGACCCCTCCTCTGGGTCCTGCAGGTGAGTCCCCTGGGAGGAGTCTGTCTCACCTGGACCCCTCAGCCAGAGCCCGCCTCCCAGCCTCCTGAAACCCGACCCTGTGACATCACAGCTGCAGCCTCCTCACAGCGCCTCTCTCTCGGGAGGATCGCAGCTCGGACCCCGCTGCTGCAGCCACAAGGAGCGGAACCTCTCTGGATCTCTGCAGCCTCTCCTCCGCCTCTGACCAGCGGCTGCACCGCGCGCAGGCTCCCCGGGAGGAGGGGTGTTTTATGGGCTCGCTTTACTCCAGAGGAACCGCGTCGGTCCGCCAGCTCTCTTCCTCAGGACCCGCCTGCTGGAGCCGTGCGCCGGGCTCAGGTAAGCTCTCGCCTCGCTCTCCTTCTGGAGCTTTTCATGCCGAACGCGCCACCTGCGCACGCGCCTCGGGACACGCACGCTCCTCGGCACACGCACGCGCTCTGGGACACGCACGCGCTTCGGGACACTTTCTGTCATTCTCAAAGTTGGAGAGGCTCTCAGGTTTCTATTCAGAACTTCATGTCGGAGCCACGAGGAGCTGCGCGGACACATCGCTCTCGAGTCGTGATCTGGTGATCTGTGATCTGGTGATCTGTGATCTGGTGCAGGAACATGCAGAGCTCGTGCTCGCTTTAGTTTGATGCTTACCTGTGTAATAACACATTAATAAAGCCTTGTGTAATAACACATTAATAAAGCCTTGTGTAATAACACATTAATAAAGCCTTGTGTAATAACACATTAATAAAGCCTTGTGTAATAACACATTAATAAAGCCTTGTGTAATAACACATTAATAAAGCCTTGTGTAATAACACATTAATAAAGCCTTGTGTAATAACACATTAATAAAGCCTTGTGTAATAACACATTAATAAAGCCTTGTGTAATAACACATTAATAAAGCCTTGTGTAATAACACATTAATAAAGCCTTGTGTAATAACACTGAGGGTGCTCCTTTATGCTCCAGGGAACATTCACAAATATCCACATAGTATGCAGCAATAAGGCCATAACGGCTCTGTCGTTCTATCTCTACAACAATAGCCAATAAAAACCAGAGTGATATGTCTTCTGGTGTGTTGTTTTATCAACAGTTCAAAACATAAAGATATTCAGTTTATTGAATAAAAGACTATAGAACAAACGTGGTAAAAGTCTTTAAAGATTGCTTGACGTATAATTATGATTCCTCTTCTGCTCATATTGATCGACTAAAGTTTCAGTCCTTTAAAAGTCAGTCCAGCCGTTTTCTGCCTCGGCTGTTCAAAGCAGTGTGTGTGTGTGTGTGTGTGTGTGTGTGTGTGTGTGTGTGTGTGTGTGTGTGTGTGTGGAGTGATAGATAGAGATCTGGAGTCAACAGTTTCATTCTTTTGGCCTAAAAGAGTCTCTTTCCAACATATCAGGTCTAAAAATACTGGGAGCAGCTAAATAAACAGCATGTTAACCTTGCATGAAAAAAGTAAGCCAAAGAATAAAAGCTCCAAGCCAAGAAAATTTGTTCTTTTCCAGAGGTGAGAGGGGAGCAATCAGACGGATGTTTTAGAAGTGAAGTTTTTCTTTCTTTCAAACTGAGTGGAAGAAGACTTCCAATCCCAATTTGTCCAGAAATCTGAATTTAACAGTTGTAGTTTTCTAAAAGTCGTGCAAGGACAGTAACACGTGTCTCTAACCGGATCATGAAGAGGTCTGGAGCTCACTCCTCTGTGATGGTGCTGAGGAGAGAGCTGGTCTCTGGATGCTCTCATGGTGCTGAGGAGAGAGCTGGTCTCTAGATGCTCTCATGGTGCTGAGGAGAGAGCTGGTCTCTAGATGCTCTCATGGTGCTGAGGAGAGAGATGGTCTCTGGATGCTCTCATGGTGCTGAGGAGAGAGATGGTCTCTGGATGCTCTCATGGTGCTGAGGAGAGAGCTGGTCTCTAGATGCTCTCATGGTGCTGAGGAGAGAGATGGTCTCTAGATGCTCTCATGGTGCTGAGGAGAGAGCTGGTCTCTAGATGCTCTCATGGTGCTGAGGAGAGAGATGGTCTCTGGATGCTCTCATGGTGCTGAGGAGAGAGATGGTCTCTAGATGCTCTCATAGTGCTGAGGAGAGAGCTGGTCTCTGGATGCTCTCATGGTGCTGAGGAGAGAGATGGTCTCTAGATGCTCTCATGGTGCTGAGGAGAGAGATGGTCTCTAGATGCTCTCATGGTGCTGAGGAGAGAGATGGTCTCTGGATGCTCTCATGGTGCTGAGGAGAGAGATGGTCTCTGGATGCTCTCATGGTGCTGAGGAGAGAGATGGTCTCTAGATGCTCTCATGGTGCTGAGGAGAGAGATGGTCTCTGGATGCTCTCATGGTGCTGAGGAGAGAGATGGTCTCTAGATGCTCTCATGGTGCTGAGGAGAGAGATGGTCTCTGGATGCTCTCATGGTGCTGAGGAGAGAGATGGTCTCTAGATGCTCTCATGGTGCTGAGGAGAGAGATGGTCTCTGGATGCTCGGATGGTGCTGAGGAGAGAGATGGTCTCTGGATGCTCCCGTCCCACAGGAAGTGTTGGTTTGAACAGGAAGTGTTGGTTTAAACAGGAAGTGTTGGTTTAAAGACGCCCATCTTTTAGTGCAACATGTTCTCCGTGTGGCTCTTCTT
>JBAMJR010000182.1:315000-337500 GCA_038501785.1 Myoxocephalus aenaeus
GAATTTTTTGAGGCGGAAGGTGCATACATTGGACATGGACATGGGACGTAAGACGAGACAAACAACAATCAACAATCAACAATCAACGAAAACAACAGTGCAATTGGTATTAAAATATGTGTAAGATAAGCAAGTGCTCAGTCAACAGATACGTTAATGTGAATGTACGTTAAAGTGACATGTGTATTTAAGTTAAAGTGTATGTTAAAGTGACGAGTGTTTAAGTATGCGGTGTGCAGAGGAGTGAATGGTAAAGAGAAATAAAAATAAAGAAGAGAAAATAAAAATTAAGAGTTAAAAATAAAAAATAAAAATAAAAATAGCTGGGGGTGACAGAGACAGTCAGTGGGGGACCCGAGCCCCATTGATGAGCCCGACTGCTGACGGGAAGAAACTATTGGTGTGGCGTGAGGTCTTGGTCCTGATGGACCTCAGCCTCCTGCCAGAGGGGAGGGACTCCAACAGGATATGTCCAGGGTGAGAGGGGTCAGCTGCAATCTTCCTAGCTCGCCTCAGAGTCCTGGAGGCGAACAAGTCCTGGAGGGACGGCAGATTACAGCCAATCACCTCTCAGCAGAGCGGATGATGCGCTGCAGCCTGGCCTTGTCCTTGGCAGTGGCTGCGGTGTGCCAGACGGTGATGGAGGAGCAGAGGATGGACTCAACGATGGCAGTGTAGAAGTGCACCATCATTTTCATCGGCAGGTTGAACTTCTTCAGCTGCCTCAGGAAGAACATCCTCTGCTGGGCCTTCTTGGCGATGGAGCTGATGTTCAGTTCCCACTTGAGGTCCTGGGAAATGATGGAGCCCAGGAAGCGGAAGGACTCCACAGCGTCGACGGGGGAGTCACACAGGATGAGAGGGGCGGGTGGGGCTGCTGTTCTTTCTGAAGTCCACAACCATCTCCACTGTCTTCAGAGCGTATAGAAGTCTATGCTTCATGTGTTAAAGCTGCATTCTCTCTACTGATCACCAGCGAGTGACTCCTCTGGTTGTATAGAAGTCTATGCTTCATGTGTTAAAGCTGCATTCTCTCTCCTGACCACCAGGGGGCGACTCCTCTGGTGGTATAGAAGTCTATGCTTCATGTGTTAAAGCTGCATTATCTCTCCTGACCACCAGGGGGTGACTCCTCTGGTTGTATAGAAGTCTATGCTTCATGTGTTAAAGCTGCATTCTCTCTCCTGACCACCAGGGGGTGACTCCTCTGTTGTATAGAAGTCTATATAAATGACTCTACTTCTCTTGATGTATTCCCTCAGTAAACATTGTAAACATGAGTTTATGTCTCAATCTCTAGTTTCAAGTCTTCTTCAATACAGCATGATGTTCATTTGATAAAATTATCAGAATCAGAATCAGCTTTAATGGCCATGTAAATTTGCACATACATGGAATTTGACTCCGGTTTCACTTGCTCTTCGTACTTTTTTTTTTTTTTCACACACAATATACAAGATAAATATAGTCAAACAGACCATAAAGCAGGGGACGCTTTAGGGCGGGGCTTCTTTTTGAGTGACAGGTTGCTACCAGAGCCATATATGGGCGTCTCTGCATCACTCCTCCATAGTCCAAATATGGTCACTTTCATTCATTGGTTGCAAAATAATGGGCTAAAATGCCTGACTTGAGGCTTGTTAACATCAGTCCACAAAGCAATGGGTGACATCTCAACGTCTACGTCCACTTCTTATGCACAGTCTGTGGTCCTGACTGGGATCATTGTAAACTCCAGTGTAATCGTTGGTGTGTATGTGTATGAAAGACCTAACCTGACCCGCCAGTTGGTTTGTTACACAGAACCGTGTGAGAAGTCACCATGGGAAATGGGACAGGAAAGGGCAGGTGCTTCTAAACTATATATGGCCCACTTATCAAAGCGGTTGTTGAACCCCTGGTCTAAAGAAAGAGGATGTAGTACAGACTGTAGAGCTATCTGTAACGCACCGAGAGCATCCGCTCACCACAGTCATACTACAGGCCTTAAAGCCATCAGGTGTGTATCTGGCTCTCCTCCATCAGGCCTCCAGGTCCCATTGACCCGTCTGCTGACCCGGTACCGGGCCGTGAGGGAATGTGCCAGATGAGCGTTCACATTTAACAGGCGGGTGGTGAGCAGCTGTCCCGTCAGGAAGTGTCACCTTAAAAAGCTCGGTGTGTCTGTGGCCTTTGGTGGAGGCTGGGTCACGACGTGGAGATGTGTGGGGAGACGACTCGGTCTCACTGGGATGTGACAACGGCCGTTTCTCAATCAGCGTTCTTCTCTGTACTCGTGTTCTCGTGGACTCGTGAAACGTCATCAGTCGCGGCCCAAGTACTGTTCCAATTCAAAAGTCCGCTTCTCGCCAAGCACGGTGAAAATGCCCGGATGTGACTTGATCCTCCCATTTTACCCAGGATGCATCAGAGCAGACTTCAGCGTACTTGAGAGAGCCAATATCCCAGAATGCATTTCGGACCAGCAAACGGGGAACAATGGCGGATGAGAAAAGTCACAACTGAAAGTTGACATTCTATAAATACTACCGTTGTTGAGTCACAAAATATAATTTTAGGACGTTTTCAGGCGAGAAGTTATTTGTTTAAGCATCAAATCTGTGGTCGGTTGGTCCAGACTCATCTTATTTAAAAAGATACGCCGACGGGTTGAGGTCCTGCTGAGGGACCGTGATTCCCGTCAGCACCGGGCCGTCAGCGCTGTGCTGCCCGCCGACAGCAGCTTGATCTCGGCTGGACTTTTTGAAATGATCCGCTGGCTCCGATGTCTCCGTATCGATTAAACATAAGATATAAATCGACTTTGAGGATCTAACAAGCAATCTGTATTATTTATTCAGTCACATTAAATCAGTTTGACTGAGGGAAAGGTTACGATTTATAACTTAAGATTTTAATTTAACTTTTACTTTGAACTACAGTCTTATTACTTTTGACCGAATTGTTTGCAATTATATGTGTATCTATATAAATATATAAGTATATATAAATATATAAGTATATATATATCATTTATAAACATATTATATATACAATTATGTGTATCTATATCAGTATATAAAATACATATTTATGAACACAATATATATATATATACACACACAAGGATATGTGTATATATATAATATATATTTATAAACACAATAATATATATGTACATACAATGATATGTGTATCTGTGTATGTATATATATATATATATATATATATATATATATATATATATATATATATATATATATATATATATATATATATATATGCACACAATATATATACACAATGATATGTGTATGTCTGTGAAACCAGTGCAAAAAAAAGCAGGGTTGTCATATTTTGTTTAACTGTAAAAATACTTAGAATCAGAGTAACTCATGACAACAACAGCTGAGGTGGTGACGTCATCAAGTCAGCTGCTGTTCCAATTGCAGAAACACCGTCCTGTGTCCTCCGTCCTTGAGAGTCTGGACTCCCAAGTCCAAACTCCCAAGTCCAAACTCCAAAAGTTCACAAGTCTGGACTTAGCGTACTTGGTATTGAGAAACGGCCAACATGTGCTTTTAGAACTCAACGGTGCATGGAGACGTTAAAATAAACCACGCTCGTGCAGTAACAATTCCCTCCCTGACTTGTAATTTGCTATAATGCACTGTATTGTTGTCTAATTACAGCATGATTATAGAACATGGAGAGCTGTAATTAAAAGGCCGACCACCAAATGTAATCAGCAGCTTCTCTGCCAGAAGAACATGTCGTTCTGACCCTTTCTAACTGTCACAGTTTTTAGTGCTTTCATTTCATTTGATTTCATTTTTAACAGCAGCTTGATCACAAAAATAATCCCATTTCCTCTCTTTCTGAAATTGTGTTTGAGATGGAAATGACGCAGCAAGTTTTTGGTTGATTTTTGTAATTGTGCCGTCTGATGGCCGTCCTTTGTAAATGTGTTTTAATGAGCGTGTGCGTGAGTTTGACAAGAGAGAGCAGGGTTGTGTCACACAGGGTTTGGTTTAGGTCCAGAAAAGGTTGTGGTTTTGGATTAATATTGAACAAGTTGAAAGCAAGCATCTTTCCCCAGAGTTACCCAAGGGACTTGAGTTGTGAAACGGGACCATTAATCATGCTTTAAATGTTAAGTTTGAACGTTTTATGACTTCCCAGATTCATTTGATTGTGAAATGTTCTTCAAGCTCTGAAATGTCTCTTTGGAACTCCATGTCCTGACACAATGTGATGACTGATATCCAGACTTCATTGCGGGGGACATATTGGAGTCCCTGTACTCGCATGTTGGGCTGAGATTAGCGGTGGAAAGGATCACAAGACGCACGGGTCGGGTCCTCTCATGGTGTTGAGTCACGGATTGGATCAGCAGCAAAAGAAAAAGAAAGAAAAGGAGCAACACTTTTCTAACTGCAGATCCAGGATGTTTTGCCGGTTGTCAATGAGCCTTATCGGCCAATAGAAACCGTTCCTGTTGTTTTGTTATAGCAGCTGGTCTACAAGACTAAAGTCCTGAAAAATCACTTCAAACGCTCTGAATGATAGAAACTATCAAAAGTTGTGAATGTAATCCTTTTACTTTTATAAAAACACACTAATCAAAAGTTTGGGAAATAAAAGACTCTATTTTTATAGCTCTAAATAAATCTTGTCATTAGTAGTTTTAATGATGTATTACAAGCTGCGTAGAGCTAGGAAGTGAAACAGCTCATAATTCCCTCGTATCATATTTGTACTGACAAAATGTATATTTGTAAAATCTACTGACAATCAGAGCTCACACCCAACCGGGATCATATCATGATTGCTATTCTTCCCCGACAGCACACACATAGTTCACTCCTCATTCAGTATTACATCCCGTCTACTCACAGCTCACATACTGCTCACACTGCTCAGCTATTTGATCCCTCTCTGCACAAGCTGAGGTGCATGAAATATTTCTCCAAGAGTACTTCACACCTCTCAGGAAACTTGAGCTTTGTTGGCCCAAGGGCTGACAAAAGGTTTTGTTTTGTTTCCCTGGTTACAACTCACTTTAATGTGATGTGTCATATAATCACTGCATTTTGATACTGACATGTTTGTCTCCAGTAGAGGACGTTTCAGGCGTATTGTTCGCTACTAACTGGACCGTTGTTTGTCCCGTCCTCCATGCCCTCCATGTTTTTATAAACGGTGGTGACCAGTGCAAAGTTCCCGATTGGAGACCCCACTAGAAAACACCGTTAGCTCTTCAGAGCCGCTGTGTGGTTTTCACTGTTACCTTCTAGCCGCCATGTTGAGAGCTGTGCTCTAAAGCGGTATATTTTGATGCGTTCTGTGACTTTTTCCCTTCCGTGACTCGCCGGAAATCCACCGCCAGAAAGTCATAAGCACGCCGCACGTTGGCATTCACAAACGCACTCAATACAAGCTATTCTAAGGCATTATGAATCCATCACTTTAAATGTACCACAGGGCTGTCTTGGGGGTTTAGGGGTGGTGCTGTGGCGGTCTTAAGGGTAACCCCTCCCTGGTGCCGCCAGGAATCCCACAATCATAGATAATACTCTGAATTATATAAACCCTTTCTAGTAGCAGTAGTTTGACAACATAATCTTAACTGCAGTTTCACTTTCTATTTTTTTTTTTCCCTCAGCTTTCTACCACATCTCGAGGGTTTATAAGCAAGTGGAGTTTGCTCACTTCAGACCGATAAAGGAAAGGTTGGACCTTCAGTGAAGCCAGTGAGAGAGTTTGATTTGTTATTGTAATTGTGTGACAGCCGAATGCTGTCGTGAACAGAATTCTCAGGTGGAATTCTTCTGCAGTAAATTTAGATTTTCAGGCTTTTACTTTGTCAACTTCACTCAAGCTGTTGTAGCCCAATGTAACTCAATTTAATTCAATTCAGTTTATTTTGTATAGCCCAGAAACACAAATTACAAATTTGCCTCAGAGCTTTACAATCTGTACACATAACATTCTGTCCCAGGACCTCACATCGGATCAGGAAAACCTCCCCCCCAAAAAAAACTTTCACGTGGATAAAGGGAAGAAACCTTCAGGAGAGCAAGAGAGAACGGTCCTCTCCCCGGATGGACAGAAGCAATAGAAGTCATGTGACCAGAATGAACAACGTAACAGAGTTACAGCACATTACATGAATATGACAGCAATTATTCATATAATGAGTAGTATACGCATGGAACGATCCAGATAACCACGGTCCATGAAGCAGAAGGAAGGAGAGAGGAGGGGCATCAGCAGAAGGCAGGGTCCAGGAAGCAGGAGGCAGAGGGCAGGAGGCAGGGTCCAGGAGGCAGGGCCCAGGAGGCAGGGTCCAGGAGGCAGGGCCCAGGAGGCAGGGCCCAGGAGGCAGGGTCCAGGAGGCAGGGTCCAGGAGGCAGGGTCCAGGAGGCATGGCCCAGGAGGCAGGGTCCAGGAGGCAGGGCCCAGGAGGCAGGGTCCAGGAGGCATGGTCCAGGAGGCAGGGTCCAGGAGGCAGGGCCCAGGAGGCAGGGCCCAGGAGGCAGGGTCCAGGAGGTAGGGTCCAGGAGGCAGGGCCCAGGAGGCAGGGCCCAGGAGGTAGGGTCCAGGAGGCAGGGCCCAGGAGGCAGGGCCCAGGAGGCAGGGTCCAGGAGGTAGGGTCCAGGAGGCAGGGTCTAGGAGGCAGGGCCCAGGAGGCAGGGTCCAGGAGGCAGGGTCCTGGAGGCAGGGTCCAGGAGGCAGGGCCCAGGAGGCAGAGGGCAGGAGGCCTGGGGCCTGAGGCAGGGTCCAGGAGGCAGAGGGCTGGAGGCCTCGGGCCTGAGGCAGGGTCCAGGAGGCAGGGTGCAGGAGGCAGAGGGCTGGAGGCCTCGGGCCTGAGGCAGGAGGCAGAACCGGCTCCAGACACAGCCACGATCCATGGAAACTTGAGAGGTGAGAAAGCACAGAGCCTCCGGGGAAGAAGTAGAATTAGTAATGTAACTCAACTCCAACGTGTCTCCTGAGGAACAAGAGGGGTTGGGATTACTTTTTGGATCGGATACATTGACCTTTACATGTGAAAACAGGTGGCAACAAAGAGTCTAATAGCCTACATGTTTTAACTTTAATTTAAATTCATACATTTAACACAGCTATCATTATAGCAAATGCATCCCTAACTACCGCTGAGTGACGATCCACGATAAACCAATAATACTGTTTTGATTTTAGCTCCAAAAGGTGTGCTGAATGTGCGATGAACCACACGGTCTATTCAACAGTGTGTTGTTGAAGGCCTCGCTGCTGTGGAGCGCTTCACACAAGTTTAGGACCGTCGAGGTTTTGTGTTGACAACACATGAGAGACGGCTTCTAGAAGGTCATCAATTATTCACCGAGCCATCTCCTCCCTCCTGGAGAACGCAGGAAATGAACTGGTGTTGTACTGAACCCACACACAGCTCTGTTTGTTCTTCCAAACTTTTCTCAGTCCGACATGTTCTTGCTCGGGGGCACCTTGGTGGACCATGTCATACTCAAATGTGAGACCTATTTTGTCCACATTCTATTTTAGTTTTCTTTTTTCTTCTTTTTTCAGTTCTTCTCTAAGACCTGATGTACATTTGATGACTAAAAAGCCAACAAAAATGTAATTCAATTGTTTGAGATGGACAATGACCAAAGGACATGACCTAATTATTGTGTTAACTATCTGCATGTGCACATATGCAGAATCACACGTTATGAATATGAAATAGACTGATTTGTCTAGGTTTCGTTGATTTAAACCAGTCTAATTTGAACCACTATCAAATGACTAAAATGCGACTAAAAGACTTTCAAAAGACTAAATGCACACTGCTGGTCCACTGAAGACAGCCTTCACTTCATCTGTGTTGTGAGTTATTCATCTTTCTGTGTAACAGGGCGACATGACGTCCAGTCAGAGTTTGACTACAAAGACAGCGATTTGACAAATAAACTCTTCCTGCAGAGGCTGTTTTAATTAATGAATTAAGTTGTTACGTACACACACACAGAAAAAAGAAAGAAAAATCCAGTGAATACGGCAAAGTCTGTTTTTCACTATAATTGATTAGGGCGTTGGATATCAGACATATGGATTAATGAAAAGATTGAAATGATTGGTGCTTGATGAGCACAGTGTTTCATCTCACTGCATTAATTGATCAACGCTCTCTGAAGGTTGCTTCTCATCTCTGTGCTGCGGCTCCCAGCTGACAGCCAGTCTTTCTTCCTGCCAGCTGTCTGGGCCATCAGTAAGTGAATAACCCCGACAAATAGCCTGTATAGTATCTCTCAGTCTCCGCAGAGTGATGAGGGGGACTAATCAGCGTCTGCAGAGGAGCATTGTGGGGGAGGGAGAGCCTGGGAGAGCCGTGACAGGAGATAGGTTCGGTATCGACTGCAGGCTTACATCACGTCTCGTTTTACAACTCACAGCGGCTGCACTCTTAAACTCTTATTTACAGTGAATCACTGTTCCGTGTTCCAACAACCGCACTAATGCGTTGCTCTCTTACTTTCTCTGGCTTGTTGCTATCTATTTTCTTATGCAGATTAGTTATGTTTTTATCAATCCAATGGTAGACTGACAAACCACATCTCCATCTATTGGGCAATCCTTTCTTTCTCTGCCATATTTCCTCTACATGGTGCCGCATGGCTCTACTTAACTCGACTCATTCTTTTTTGGTTTTCCAGTAGCAAAAACTGTGGATAGTACACTACGCCGTACACTCTCCATACACCAATGTACACTAAAACATACATAACGTATACTACGTTGTACACTACACCACAGCATACAATACACCAGCAATAAACCACACACTGTGCTAACACTATAATGTACCCTACAACGTACACTACGGCGTGCAGTATCCCAACACTAGACAGTACACTGCGACATGTACACTGTGTACACATGTACACTGTGTACACATGTACACTGTGCTGTGTAATGTCGCACAGTACACAGTACAATACACAACTTGTGCTGCTAAATTTGACAACCGACCTGATGCCATATTCTGACTTTATTTCATCTCCTATTGGCTGTAAGCTCTGTATGCTAATGTGAAACATTGGCTGCACACTACTTGTAACACATGACTTGCATAGACAGAAACCATTGGTACAGTGAAAAAGAAAGAATTGGGAGAGAAATAGTATTAAATGATCATGGACAAGTCAAAGTCCAAAGCTACTGAAGGTCCGGTCAGGACGAGTCACCCCAACCCTGAAGAGGATAAGGATTTTAAATCTCTAGAAAGTACTTAAAGGAGCCATCATATCTCCTTTGGTAGTGAAGATCCCCAGGTATAAATGCAGTGCATCACATTGCGTGGTAATTAGCCAGTGTGTTTAGACATATTTGACTAGCCAATCACGATGCGTCATCAGACAACATTGCTTTGCTTGCAGCAAAAGTCGAGGCATTTATCTTCCTAGTTCATAGTTCTGCTCATTCATTTGACTTGAATCTGTTTTTGTACACAGTGCAGTTAT
This sequence comes from Myoxocephalus aenaeus, assembly GCA_038501785.1. Taxonomy (NCBI): domain Eukaryota; kingdom Metazoa; phylum Chordata; class Actinopteri; order Perciformes; family Cottidae; genus Myoxocephalus; species Myoxocephalus aenaeus. The sequence goes on from JBAMJR010000182.1 coordinate 324,486, forward strand.
CAAAGAGATAGAAGATGGTAGAATGTAATGATTCCATTGCCATGATCATGTGATACAATCAGCATGTAGCAGGTTGTGTTGCAGCTGCATAGTGGATCTAATTCATATGCCAAATGCCATTCTTTGAGCTCCTGTATTCACTTCTTGTCCACAGTTAATGATCAGCTGCTCAATTGCCCGTGTGTAACTGGTTTAGAGGACAGCAGCATTCAGCTTGGCTCAGTCCAGCTAGTGGTGTTGGCAGCTCAGTACGAACCCCTGACTCCTCCTCCCTCCGTCCTGTCCGCATGACTGCTGCCCTTATCTCTGTGGACTTTGGAGTCAAAGTGGACAAAGGCCCAACTCAGGCAAAATAAAGGAACACTTTTAACAGTACACTCAAGCTGGGGGACGCAGACCTCAACACAACCATTAAATCCAGCGCTATAGTTGGTAGAGTGGAGCTCGTTACGGCTCTCTCTTCAGTCTCTCTCTGAGTATCCGTCCTTTGCTTCTGTGCTGTCGATTTAAACAACTCAATGGTTCTGGCTTCGGTTTCAAGCGCTCAGGTCGATCAGATTATGATGTAAAGTCCCAACACTTATGACACGGATACGTTGTAAAGGACCCACTTTCAATCTGTAGCTTCATGAGATAAGTTACTTCACGGGAGCACTTCCTAGTGCAGTAAATCTGGCCTCAGATATGCGAGTTAAGTTTGAACAAAGCGATGACAATATAATGCAGAATCCCTCAGTAAACATTGTAAACATGAGTTTATGTCTCAATCTCTAGTTTCAAGTCTTCTTCAATACAGCATGATGTTCATTTAGTAAATTATGGTCATTTAGAGTCAAACAGACCATAAAGCAGGGGACGCTTTAGGGCGGGGCTACAAGGTGATTGACAGGTCGCTAAAACGCTAAAACTCAAGGCTTCAAAACGACAGTAGTGACTACATCCACTTCTTATAGTCTATGTTTACATACCTTAACTATGTACTAATATAAATAATATAAATAGATTCACAACCAAGAATATAACTTTTGTAAATCCATAAAAACTAAATTCACAGTTTTTAAGCTATTTTTATGACTTGTTATGTTTATTTGGCTTAGACTGCCAGACAGAAACATCCACAGAGAGGTCCAGAGTCAGGCAACCAGTGAACTTTTTATTTGTTTCTCTCTAAGTTACTGTCTGATTCATTATGAATTCAGCAGTTAAACACAATTTACTTCCCGCTCTCCTTTCTTTATTTCCCTGAGACTGAACACATCATTTCCCTCTTTAGAGCTGATTGAATTGAATGTACATTAAGCCAAATGAAACCCATTTCTGGGATCTGCCTCTGATGGTTTTCAGCATCATTACAGAAAGAGTACAATGGCGTTCTGCATCTGCAGCTAAGTGCCGCCGCTGTCAACGGAAAGACCGATCCAGAAGCTTTTGTTCATCTTTATTCAGAATAAGATGGAACAGAAAAAACTAAATCTTTGGACAATGTCTCATCAAGTCAAAACTCCAGGTAGAGTCTCGTTTGTCACAACTCTCCTCAAGTCTTTCTTTTGCTCTGCTAAGAAACATCTCAGTCAACGTCGTGTGTCCGGAAGCCTAATGTTCACGTAAAGTCTTTTTCCATCACGAATGAGAAGGAAAGAGTTTGTTTAAAGTAGGACTCCATCACAAAGCTCTGCATGCTGGTTGATGGTCTCCGGTGTTACGTCCTCCTCTTGAGAGACACACTTTCTGCCAGAGGACAGAGGAGCGATGCCGGTTCCCGGTCAGGTGAGGAGACAGCAGGTGGTGTGGGTGATGCTGTCGCTCCCACACTGAGGCTTCACACCGGTGTCGGTGCAGAGACACGGGGTGTTCTTGACTTTCTGTGTCTGTGTGTTTAGCTCCTGTGTACAGTTTAGTGAAGTCAGTTCTTCATTGGGCCTCATGCAGAAACATTCACTGCAATGCTCTTATATGTCCTCCTTTCTTATTTGTGGAGAGAAAAAATAAACCAGCACCAAACTTATTTAACAATCCAAATGTTCTGCAGAATGATTGATTATACATTGTGTGAGGCCGATTGTTTCTTATTGGCATGGTTACGCCCCTGAACACCATATAAGGGCAGCTGTTGTGCTGGATGCAAATACGAGGAATTAAAGAGACGGCGCCACACTTTGGCTGTAAGAAGAGCGTACTATATAGATACAATATGTATTTCTTGTCCATTTAATGATTTAAATATTTTTTTAGAAACCTAACAATATATTAAAATATCTCAATCACAACTAACTAATCCTGATGACTCTGATATCCTGACATTTCCCCAAATTTTACTTTGTTGTTTTGTGTGATTGAAATGGATCTGCCACTCATGAGCAATATTAGCATTATAACGCGCTAAACTGAGAACATTGTTTCTGCTCTGCCGTTGATTTCACTTTTTTATCTGTTGGAAGATCGACCCACCCATTGATAGAAATTATGCAATATTTCCAGGAACTTTCTTGTGATATTTCTTACAACTGCTATCTTTAGAGGCTTGTAACTTTCCAGAATAACACAGTAGCTGCTAGCTGCTTTTGGAGAGCAGCTGTTACGCAACGCCTCCTCTGAAGGTCTCTGAGGAGAAGAGCTGTGTGGGCTCAGCTACTCAACTTATTCTGTTTGATTCATGATTCATTATTGACTCAGAACTTAATATGATGGGAAAGAGTATTATACAAATCCAAGCGGAACAATTCCACACAGCTTTAATTGATTTGTTCAAACTGTCTCTGTGAACCAATCAGATTCCTTTTAGACTGCACAACCAATCAGAGCGCGGCTACGCAAGCTGTCAATCACTGCACGTGAACTCCGGTCAAACTAGGCAGTGCTGATCAAATATGAATCAATATTACATTACTGTATTTCTCTGCTAAAATCGTTTCAGAAACATATTTAAGTGAACTGTCTGTAAAATGAGTTTGTGACTCGACCGCCATGTTGGAAACCATCTCATGCACTACTGTCCGGCTTAGCAGGTGAAGGCTAGGAAGCAGGGGTTAACAGGTGAAGGGTAGGGAGCAGGGGTTAACAGGTGAAGGGTAGGGAGCAGGGGTTAACAGGTAAAGGGTAGGAAGCAGGGGTTAACAGGTAAAGGGTAGGAAGCAGGGGTTAACAGGTAAAGGGTAGGAAGCAGGGGTTAACAGGTGAAGGGTAGGAAGCAGGGGTTAGCAGGTGAAGGGTAGGGAGCAGGGGTTAACAGGTGAAGAGTAGGAAGCAGGGGTTAGCAGGTAAAGGGTAGGAAGCAGGGGTTAACAGGTAAAGGGTAGGAAGCAGGGGTTAACAGGTGAAGGGTAGGAAGCAGGGGTTAACAGGTAAAGGGTAGGAAGCAGGGGTTAACAGGTGAAGAGTAGGAAGCAGGGGTTAGCAGGTGAAGGGTAGGGAGCAGGGGTTAACAGGTGAAGGGTAGGGAGCAGGGGTTAGCAGGTAAAGGGTAGGAAGCAGGGGTTAACAGGTAAAGGGTAGGAAGCAGGGGTTAACAGGTGAAGGGTAGGAAGCAGGGGTTAACAGGTGAAGGGTAGGAAGCAGGGGTTAGCAGGTGAAGGGTAGGGAGCAGGGGTTAACAGGTGAAGGGTAGGAAGCAGGGGTTAACAGGTGAAGGGTAGGGAGCAGGGGTTAACAGGTGAAGGGTAGGGAGCAGGGGTTAACAGGTGAAGGGTAGGAAGCAGGGGTTAACAGGTGAAGGGTAGGGAGCAGGGGTTAACAGGTAAAGGGTAGGAAGCAGGGGTTAGCAGGTGAAGGGTAGGGAGCAGGGGTTAACAGGTGAAGGGTAGGAAGCAGGGGTTAACAGGTGAAGGGTAGGAAGCAGGGGTTAACAGGTGAAGAGTAGGGAGCAGGGGTTAACAGGTAAAGGGTAGGAAGCAGGGGTTAGCAGGTGAAGGGTAGGGAGCAGGGGTTAGCAGGTGAAGGGTAGGGAGCAGGGGTTAACAGGTGAAGGGTAGGGAGCAGGGGTTAACAGGTGAAGGGTAGGGAGCAGGGGTTAACAGGTGAAGGGTAGGGAGCAGGGGTTAGCAGGTGAAGGGTAGGGAGCAGGGGTTAACAGGTAAAGGGTAGGAAGCAGGGGTTAACAGGTAAAGGGTAGGAAGCAGGGGTTAACAGGTAAAGGGTAGGAAGCAGGGGTTAACAGGTGAAGGGTAGGAAGCAGGGGTTAACAGGTGAAGGGTAGGAAGCAGGGGTTAACAGGTAAAGGGTAGGAAGCAGGGGTTAACAGGTGAAGAGTAGGAAGCAGGGGTTAACAGGTGAAGGGTAGGAAGCAGGGGTTAACAGGTAAAGGGTAGGAAGCAGGGGTTAACAGGTGAAGAGTAGGAAGCAGGGGTTAGCAGGTGAAGGGTAGGAAGCAGGGGTTAACAGGTGAAGGGTAGGAAGCAGGGGTTAGCAGGTGAAGGGTAGGGAGCAGGGGTTAACAGGTGAAGGGTAGGGAGCAGGGGTTAACAGGTAAAGGGTAGGAAGCAGGGGTTAGCAGGTGAAGGGTAGGGAGCAGGGGTTAACAGGTGAAGGGTAGGGAGCAGGGGTTAACAGGTGAAGGGTAGGGAGCAGGGGTTAACAGGTGAAGGGTAGGGAGCAGGGGTTAGCAGGTGAAGGGTAGGGAGCAGGGGTTAACAGGTGAAGGGTAGGAAGCAGGGGTTAACAGGTGAAGGGTAGGGAGCAGGGGTTAACAGGTGAAGGGTAGGGAGCAGGGGTTAACAGGTGAAGGGTAGGGAGCAGGGGTTAACAGGTGAAGAGTAGGGAGCAGGGGTTAACAGGTGAAGAGTAGGGAGCAGGGGTTAACAGGTAAAGGGTAGGAAGCAGGGGTTAGCAGGTGAAGGGTAGGGAGCAGGGGTTAACAGGTGAAGGGTAGGGAGCAGGGGTTAACAGGTGAAGGGTAGGGAGCAGGGGTTAACTCACTGGACACTGGAGGTCATTTTCAGTCGATTTTCTCGATTTTCTCGATTTGACATAATTTTCTTAGATTCACCTTTTAAGGCACTTGCATATAAGATATATACCCATGTTTTACATCATAAATTGCAGAACAATCTCAGCTATCTATATAATGAGGCACCATTGTCATAAGGCAAAAGTGTAAAGAGAAAAACGTTATAATATGACACTAAAGCTGAAAAATGGAATCTCGATTTTTGGAAATTCTTCATATCGCTTGAAAAAACCTAACTTTACTCAGGTGGTGACTCTGTTTAGGTGATGGCAATTGGTTTACCAAAGGTTTTAGGTTCACAAAAGCAGTGAAATATATGAATAAAATGTTAGATACATGTAAATAAATGTCTAAAACTAAAGTTTTTATTATCGTTTTTTGAGTAGAAATATGGTCTTTCACACCTTTCACCAAAATGATAAAAATGGGACTGAGAAATGACTTCATTGTGCAGATAAAGCTTCATGGAGTGTGTGCAAATGAAAAATGACCATCACAACAATTTTTTTTTTTTGAAATAAAAATATGTATTATAAAAAAAAAAAAAATATGTACAGAATATATATTCAGAAATATAAAACAGAACAAAGACTAGACAAGTATATATGCTTCAATGGCTCATGCCATGGCATGCCAGTCTTTGAAACAGTTTCTATTCAGCTGCATGCAGAGGGGAACGTCACACGCCTCGCACTTCCACGCCGTGTCTTTTCGCACTTTCTTTATGCTGCACAGCTCGCAAACCCTGCGACCCACCGTTGACTTAGTTTTGGGGCAGGCTGCAGCAGCAGCAGAGACAGGCACAGGAACATGACTTGGAGGTGCAGGTGGCGGGGCAGGAGCGGTGTGAAGCGGCTGTCCACAGAGATCAGCAGTCAGCTGCTCCATGAAACCCTTGTGCGTCATGGGTTCTGTTCGCTGGGCCAGACAGAGTTCCTGGTGGATGATGTAGCTGTTGGTCACTCTGAAAAGTTTGTCATGTTCGACTGTGCCCTTTTTACGGTCATTGTGGACGTCCTCATCAGGGTCGCTGAGATGAATGTTCCAAGATGTTGTGGTGAATCTGTCACGTGACATGACCAGACATGGCAACGGCACGGACATCAGGTGATCCCGCCTCCAGTAAATCTGAAATACTGTGAAGCTTTAGCAGGCCGAAGTAGATAAGCAACCCAATGTACTTGTAAAAGAAATCGACATCCAAGTCTGTCCATGTATATCTTTTTCCGTTTGCTAACTGTTTTGCAGCCCGTTTGTTTGTGTTTTCACACAGTGTCTGTACCGTTTGTTTCGGGAAGAACAATTTGAACAGTTCAATGGGTGTTGCTGTGGCACTGACATGTGGACCTGGTGTCCGGGCTGGAACTTGATGACGGGGGGAGCAGTGTCCGGGTCTTCATCCGTCCTCCAGGACAGCGTAGGTGCAGGTGCTGCTGTCTTTCTCGGCCTGGCCTGAGGTGAAAGCAGTCGCCGGGCAGCACGCGCCCTGTTTGCCGGCGATGGTGTTTGTAGTCGTCGGTCAACGCGCTGCCTCTTTGCTGGTCGTGATAGTCGCCGTCCAACACGCTGCCTCTTTGCTGGTCGGGGCGGCTGGTACTCCTCTCTGTAAAATAAATCAATACTAGTCAGTTGAAAGAATTAGTAATTTCTGCATAGCGCTCCGCATTGGATGTATAAATATTACACAGATCATAACTGTGGTAGTAATTTCTGCATAGCGCTCCGCATTGGATGTATAAATATTACACAGATCATCAACGTGGACAGAGTGTTGTACAAAGCAGACTGTGTGTAAACATTACTCCTACTTAGATCATGACTGTATAACGTGAACAGCAGTGTGCACCGAGTGGCTGGCTCTCGTGCACTAGTTTGTACACATTACTAGTTTGTACACATTACTAGTTTGTACACATTACTAGTTTGCACCATGCAGTCTTACAGACACGTAACAAAGTTTAGTAACTACACTTACCCATCTTCCTCAGAAGAACTAAAGCCTTCGAGCTCTGACGACGACGCGATTTCCTCCTCCTCGCTGCTCTCCAGAATCATGCGTTTTGCTTCCTCGGTGTTGAATCTCTTTGTCGTCATGTTGTTGATTTACTCTGACTGAAAAATGTAGCGCGAGTACATGCTGAAGTGGGTAGTCCTTTTGAGATTTTCCTGAGTGTACATTGGTTGTTTAGTTCACAAAATGGCGAAGTGACATGACTCAACAAATCACAGAGAAGGATTTTCGTTTTTTTTTTTCCAGCGTCAGATGACACACTGCTGCCCTTTCGCTTGCCTGATGATGTTAAAATTATGCTGGGCTCTGCCTGGGCAGGCACCCGGAAGCAGGAAGCCTTCTCTTTCCGCCAGACGTAAAATTATATTTCTACGATGTATTATCGGGGTGCTGTGAATATTTTAGAAACTTAGAGAAACGTTTCAAGTGTCACCACGCGAAACCGCGGGCTCCGTGGACGAAGGGTTAACAGGTGAAGGGTAGGGAGCAGGGGTTAACAGGTGAAGGGTAGGAAGCAGGGGTTAGCAGGTGAAGGGTAGGGAGCAGGGGTTAACAGGTGAAGGGTAGGAAGCAGGGGTTAACAGGTGAAGGGTAGGGAGCAGGGGTTAACAGGTGAAGGGTAGGGAGCAGGGGTTAGCAGGTGAAGGGTAGGGAGCAGGGGTTAACAGGTAAAGGGTAGGAAGCAGGGGTTAACAGGTGAAGGGTAGGGAGCAGGGGTTAACAGGTGAAGGGTAGGGAGCAGGGGTTAACAGGTGAAGGGTAGGAAGCAGGGGTTAACAGGTGAAGGGTAGGAAGCAGGGGTTAACAGGTGAAGGGTAGGAAGCAGGGGTTAGCAGGTGAAGGGTAGGGAGCAGGGGTTAGCAGGTGAAGGGTAGGAAGCAGGGGTTAGCAGGTGAAGGGTAGGGAGCAGGGGTTAACAGGTGAAGGGTAGGGAGCAGGGGTTAACAGGTGAAGGGTAGGGAGCAGGGGTTAACAGGTGAAGGGTAGGAAGCAGGGGTTAGCAGGTGAAGGGTAGGGAGCAGGGGTTAGCAGGTGAAGGGTATGGAGCAGGGGTTAACAGGTGAAGGGTAGGGAGCAGGGGTTAACAGGTAAAGGGTAGGAAGCAGGGGTTAACAGGTAAAGGGTAGGAAGCAGGGGTTAGCAGGTGAAGGGTAGGGAGCAGGGGTTAACAGGTGAAGGGTAGGAAGCAGGGGTTAACAGGTGAAGGGTAGGAAGCAGGGGTTAGCAGGTGAAGGATAGGGAGCAGGGGTTAGCAGGTGAAGGGTAGGAAGCAGGGGTTAGCAGGTGAAGGGTAGGGAGCAGGGGTTAACAGGTGAAGGGTAGGGAGCAGGGGTTAACAGGTGAAGAGTAGGGAGCAGGGGTTAACAGGTGAAGAGTAGGGAGCAGGGGTTAACAGGTAAAGGGTAGGAAGCAGGGGTTAGCAGGTGAAGGGTAGGGAGCAGGGGTTAACAGGTGAAGGGTAGGGAGCAGGGGTTAACAGGTGAAGGGTAGGGAGCAGGGGTTAACAGGTGAAGAGTAGGGAGCAGGGGTTAACAGGTGAAGAGTAGGGAGCAGGGGTTAACAGGTAAAGGGTAGGAAGCAGGGGTTAGCAGGTGAAGGGTAGGGAGCAGGGGTTAACAGGTGAAGGGTAGGGAGCAGGGGTTAACAGGTGAAGGGTAGGGAGCAGGGGTTAGCAGGTGAAGGGTAGGGAGCAGGGGTTAACAGGTGAAGGGTAGGAAGCAGGGGTTAGCAGGTGAAGGGTAGGGAGCAGGGGTTAGCAGGTGAAGGGTAGGGAGCAGGGGTTAACAGGTGAAGGGTAGGGAGCAGGGGTTAACAGGTGAAGGGTAGGAAGCAGGGGTTAACAGGTGAAGGGTAGGAAGCAGGGGTTAGCAGGTGAAGGGTAGGGAGCAGGGGTTAACAGGTGAAGGGTAGGGAGCAGGGGTTAACAGGTGAAGGGTAGGAAGCAGGGGTTAACAGGTGAAGGGTAGGAAGCAGGGGTTAACAGGTGAAGGGTAGGAAGCAGGGGTTAGCAGGTGAAGGGTAGGGAGCAGGGGTTAACAGGTGAAGGGTAGGAAGCAGGGGTTAACAGGTGAAGGGTAGGAAGCAGGGGTTAACAGGTGAAGGGTAGGAAGCAGGGGTTAGCAGGTGAAGGGTAGGAAGCAGGGGTTAGCAGGTGAAGGGTAGGGAGCAGGGGTTAGCAGGTGAAGGGTAGGAAGCAGGGGTTAGCAGGTGAAGGGTAGGGAGCAGGGGTTAACAGGTGAAGGGTAGGGAGCAGGGGTTAACAGGTGAAGGGTAGGGAGCAGGGGTTAGCAGGTGAAGGGTAGGGAGCAGGGGTTAACAGGTGAAGGGTAGGGAGCAGGGGTTAACAGGTGAAGGGTAGGGAGCAGGGGTTAACAGGTGAAGAGTAGGGAGCAGGGGTTAACAGGTGAAGGGTAGGGAGCAGGGGTTAACAGGTGAAGGGTAGGGAGCAGGGGTTAACAGGTGAAGGGTAGGGAGCAGGGGTTAACAGGTGAAGGGTAGGAAGCAGGGGTTAGCAGGTGAAGGGTAGGGAGCAGGGGTTAACAGGTGAAGGGTAGGGAGCAGGGGTTAACAGGTGAAGGGTAGGAAGCAGGGGTTAGCAGGTGAAGGGTAGGGAGCAGGGGTTAGCAGGTGAAGGGTAGGGAGCAGGGGTTAACAGGTGAAGAGTAGGGAGCAGGGGTTAACAGGTGAAGAGTAGGGAGCAGGGGTTAACAGGTGAAGGGTAGGGAGCAGGGGTTAACAGGTGAAGGGTAGGGAGCAGGGGTTAACAGGTGAAGGGTAGGAAGCAGGGGTTAACAGGTGAAGGGTAGGAAGCAGGGGTTAGCAGGTGAAGGGTAGGGAGCAGGGGTTAGCAGGTGAAGGGTAGGGAGCAGGGGTTAGCAGGTGAAGGGTAGGGAGCAGGGGTTAACAGGTGAAGGCGAGTTTGAAGAGGTGTGTTTTGAGGGCTTGCTTAAATGACGATAGGGTGGGAGCCTGACGGATGAGGATGGGGGGCGTTCCAGAGGGGAGGTGCAGCAGCTGAAAAGGCCCTGTCACCCCAGGTCCTGTCACCCCAGGTAACCTGAGGCAACGGGTTGGGGCGTGAAGGGGGAGGAGGTCTGAAAGGTAGGGAGGGGCCAGGTTGTTTAGGGCTTTGTAAGTGGTGAGTAACATTTTGAAGTCAATCCAGTACTTGACCAGGAGCCAGTGGAGGTTGCGTAGGACCGGGGTGATGTGATCATAACGGCGGGTGGAGGTGAGCAGTCGAGCGGCAGAGTTCTGAACATATTGAAGTTTGTTGATCATTTTGTTGGGTGAGCCGTAGAGGATGCTGTTGCAGTAATCGAGTCTGGATGTTATGAGGGCATGGATGAGAATGTCGGTGGTGGCAGAGGACAAGGAGGGCCGGAGGCGAGCAATGTTCCTGAGGTGAAAGAAGGCAGTTTTGGTGATGTGGTTGGCGTGGGGTAGGAAAGAGAGGGTGGGGTCGAGAATGATGCCGAGGTTACGGACCTGGGTGGAGGGGGTGACGATGGAGCCATCAATGTTCAGAGAGGTCTGGGCTGAGCGGGTGAGGGAGTCAGGGCTGATGATGAGTATTTCAGATTTATTGCAGTTGAGTTTCAGAAAATTCTGCTGCATCCAGGATTTTATATCAGTGAGACAAGAGGTGAGAGTGGAGTGGGTGACTGAGGTGATGGTCTTGGAGGAGAAATAGAGTTGGGTGTCGTCAGTTGGGTGTGTTTCTGTCTCCAATCGTCATAACAACGTTCTAGCATGAGCTCACTCCCCGTTAGCTCCCTCTGAGCAGAGAGCTGTGAGCCATGGGAGATGGTTTCCTGTGTCATAATTGAACCAACCCTTGGCCACTATGAAGTTAAACACATAATTGACACGTTTGAATAGACGTTAGTTTCACTTGATCAGCTTTCACGTGTGTTCTTTATTGGTTCTGTTTCAGCCTCACAGCTCACTGATCACATTTCACTCCTTTTCATTTCATCTTGTGACATTTCATTCAAAATTCAGATTCTACTAAATGCAATTTGTACCTGGATTATTTGAGGTATGGATGGTAATGACTATGGAGGGTTTCTTCTATTCCAACAGACGTGTGCACATCTATTTTATATTAAGGAGACTTTAGCGTAATAGAACAAAAGACTCCACTTGTACTGTCATCCGTCCAGCTGGTGATTGATAATGAAACCAGAGGTGTTCTCTATGTTTCCTGCTGGACTCTTGTGTTAACATGGCTTAGTGCTCAGATCGATAGCAGCCTCCTAATGAATAGAATTGTCAAAAAGCCTGACGGACATCTTGATGAGATGACCCTAACGCAGTCCACACATCCAGGGATCCATCCAGGCCCTCGGTGCTCTGAGGCCACGCAGCTTACTGGTCTCCTCTGCAGTCCACACATCCAGGAGTCTGACGCTTAAAGCTGCTCCAACACGCAGCATGTGGACATGATGTAGTCTCTCAGTGGTTCTGCTGCAGGACTCTAACACCTCCAGCTCCTTCCTGTGGTCGTAGTCACCTTGTGTTCTGATGTGTAGAAGCTGCAGTAAACACTATTTAACCGCAGATCATCGTCAAAGAAGCCGAATCGTTTGAAAGGGAATCGGCAGCTCTAAGGCACCATGTCTATCAATACTGCAACAATATTGTATATAGAATATGGAAGCCAGTTTTGTCATTTTATTCTTGTATTCTATTACGTAGCCATAAGACGATATATTATCAGATTATTGTGACAAGGTTATGATCCCTCCTCCCACCAAGCTTCAGGCCGGCTGCCTACTCTATACCTTTAAGATGTACTATAGATAGATAATCAACAACACTTTTGATAATTGAATATTTTAAATCATTTTATGAGCAAAATAACAAACATTCACTTGTGTTTTAAATGTGAGGTAAACTGAATGTCTGTGGGACATCAACCACTTAGCCGCTGTGAAATTGCCCTTTGCTGTTGATTCACTATTTTTGGACATTTTATGGACCAAAGTATTTAGCATTTAATTGAAAAACAGATATAAACTTCTCATATTTGGTAGAATCCGTTGTTATGGGAGCATCCTGTCCAGTCTGGTGGTGCTGGACCTCACTCACACTGCCAGTGTTCACAATCAGCAGTCAGAATAGAAATATGAAAGCAAAGCTGCCTTCCAGGCGCTCCCTGCTAAAACACATACTTCTGCTAATGGCCGTCAGTCAGCGGCAGCGTATCCTCACTCTGCTTTTGTAGCGTATCGCTCTGAATTCTTTTTGGTCTCAGCCGTTCTGCCACAGCTGGAACAATGCTGTGAGTAATAATACATGAATGTGACTTCATAACTCGGTCAGCTAGTTGTGTCCGTTACAGCGTCCTGGCATGGGGACTCACTCTGGTACTGGGACTGGAGCCAAACGGGGTCTGCAGGGACTCAAACCTTTTTAATGAGCGAACTTCTCTTTGTTGCTTCACCAAGTTTAAATATTACACTTTTAGGACCTGCTTTCTTTATTTGTGGGCAGGGAAAGATCAAACGACTCATCACTTTTAGGTTGATGTGGAAAACTGGTTAGCACTCAGTTGCTATTTCCACATCCATCAGTTATTGAGCAACATTATTCATGTGTTGCGTAATAGTGTGTGTTTTGTGTCGGCCTGATGAATATGAGTCCAATGTCCTCTGTCTTTTAGCTCCGCTTTGGTCTCCACAGCTCCTGAGGGAGTCTGTCTCGTTCTCTAACGTCTGCAGGTACAGCGGCTTTTTAACGCTTCACCTTTTTGTGTTTACATGTCATAATAATTTAGCCGTTTTTTACAAAACCTAACGGAGATGTTTTGTTGCCTAAACATACATAGTCGATTTTAGAAACTGCGAATTTAATCCTGGAGACAATCAGTCTCCCTGGAAATATAATTGAGAGTGCAATGTAGTTCTATGGGGACATCAACTCTGTTTGTTAAGACTCTGTCTATACGTTCATAGCTATAGGTTAGATCTAATGCTTCACTTCACCATATAGTTACTACTGCACTGTAAGAGATATCAAGTCAGTTCAACTTGCAAATGAAAGTTCACCTGCTGCCT
>JBAMJR010000182.1:342500-442500 GCA_038501785.1 Myoxocephalus aenaeus
ACAAAGCAGTGGTTGATGTCATTAACACAAAGCAGTAGGTGATGTCATTAACACAAAGCAGTAGTTGATGTCATTAACACAAAACAGTAGTTGATGTCATTAACACAAAGCAGTGGTTGATGTCATTAACACAAAGCAGTAGTTGATGTCATTAACACAAAGCAGTGGTTGATGTCATTAACACAAAGCAGTAGTTGATGTCATTAACACAAAGCAGTAGTTGATGTCATTAACACAAAGCAGTGGTTGATGTCATTAACACAAAGCAGTAGTTGATGTCATTAACACAAAGCAGTAGTTGATGTCATTAACACAGAGCAGTAGTTGATGTCATTAACACAAAGCAGTGGTTGATGTCATTAACACAAAGCAGTAGTTGATGTCATTAACACAGAGCAGTAGTTGATGTCATTAACACAGAGCAGTAGTTGATGTCATTAACACAGAGCAGTAGTTGATGTCATTAACACAAAGCAGTGGTTGATGTCATTAACACAAAGCAGTAGTTGATGTCATTAACACAAAGCAGTAGTTGATGTCATTAACACAAAGCAGTAGTTGATGTCATTAACACAAAGCAGTTGATGTCATTAACACAGAGCAGGTGATGTCATTAACACAAAGCAGTGGTTGATGTCATTAACACAAAGCAGTAGTTGATGTCATTAACACAAAGCAGTAGTTGATGTCATTAACACAAAGCAGTAGGTGATGTCATTAACACAAAGCAGTAGTTGATGTCATTAACACAAAGCAGTAGTTGATGTCATTAACACAAAGCAGTAGGTGATGTCATTAACACAAAGCAGTAGTTGATGTCATTAACACAAAACAGTAGTTGATGTCATTAACACAAAGCAGTGGTTGATGTCATTAACACAAAGCAGTAGTTGATGTCATTAACACAAAGCAGTAGTTGATGTCATTAACACAAAGCAGTAGTTGATGTCATTAACACAGAGCAGTAGTTGATGTCATTAACACAAAGCAGTGGTTGATGTCATTAACACAAAGCAGTGGTTGATGTCATTAACACAAAGCAGTAGTTGATGTCATTAACACAAAGCAGTAGTTGATGTCATTAACACAAAGCAGTGGTTGATGTCATTAACACAGAGCAGTAGTTGATGTCATTAACACAAAGCAGTAGTTGATGTCATTAACACAAAGCAGTGGTTGATGTCATTAACACAAAGCAGTAGGTGATGTCATTAACACAAAGCAGTAGTTGATGTCATTAACACAGAGCAGTAGTTGATGTCATTAACACAAAGCAGTAGTTGATGTCATTAACACAAAGCAGTAGTTGATGTCATTAACACAAAGCAGTAGTTGATGTCATTAACACAAAGCAGTAGTTGATGTCATTAACACAAAGCAGTAGGTGATGTCATTAACACAAAGCAGTAGTTGATGTCATTAACACAAAGCAGTAGTTGATGTCATTAACACAAAGCAGTAGTTGATGTCATTAACACAAAGCAGTAGTTGATGTCATTAACACAAAGCTGTAGTTGATGTCATTAACACAAAGCAGTGGTTGATGTCATTAACACAAAGCAGTGGTTGATGTCATTAACACAAAGCAGTAGTTGATGTCATTAACACAAAGCAGTGGTTGATGTCATTAACACAAAGCAGTAGTTGATGTCATTAACACAAAGCAGTAGTTGATGTCATTAACACAAAGCAGTGGTTGATGTCATTAACACAAAGCAGTAGTTGATGTCATTAACACAAAGCAGTAGTTGATGTCATTAACACAAAGCAGTAGTTGATGTCATTAACACAAAGCAGTTGATGTCATTAACACAAAGCAGTAGTTGATGTCATTAACACAGAGCAGTGGTTGATGTCATTAACACAAAGCAGTTGATGTCATTAACACAGAGCAGGTGATGTCATTAACACAAAGCAGTGGTTGATGTCATTAACACAAAGCAGTTGATGTCATTAACACAGAGCAGGTGATGTCATTAACACAAAGCTGGTGATGTCATTAACACAAAGCAGCCTCTGCTGACATGTCCATCGCAGAGGGAGTGTTTGAATGCATTCAACCCGACAAATCAATTCATGCATCACATCACCACATGTGATGTGTAAGAGCACAGTGTTGTGTTGGTCATACTATAGTACAGTACAGTGAATAAGACAGAAGAGTAGGAGCATAACAAAAGCACACTCAATGCAATATTTTTTTATTATTTTTAAGACCAATATTGCAATTGAGGACATTTCCCCATAAAGTTCAGCCCATAAAATATTGACCTGTTTCTTTCTATTTGTGGTTTACTGACACACAACACGTCCTGTTAGGTCTCGGGTGGGATCGAGGTTCGGGTTAAGATAAGTACGCCTGTAACGTAACTGCCGTTAGTAAAGGACGTTACAGAAAACCAAAACTAGGGTGAAATAAGTCAGCGTTGACCTTTGGTTTCACGCGGGACACAGAGCTCGGTCTCCGGGGTTAAAGTGTTTAGTTTGAGCCCCTCCCTCCTGCCCTGAGCTGACCTCCTCTCTCTTTGTACCACGTCAGTTCTGACCGCGTTAAGATGACACGGAGCATTTACATTGAAGTTATCTGACCCCATACAGACGCCTTATGCCGTGGTCACACGAAATATTCGCGCGACCAGATTACATGTTAACCTCAGAAGGCTGACCGGAGTGTTAGCGCACCCGGTCGCGGTCAGAGCGGCTCGAGCGGTCGCTCTGTCTCTCAGGCGCTCTGCTGTGTTATGATGCGCTCTGAAACAATCATCACAGTAATGCTCTCATCTCTAATGCACAGTCACACAACACAGTGTCTACCTTTTCTCACTTTTTTCAGATTTTGACTACATTGTCAACGTAAAAAGTAACCGAGTCAGAATGTAAGCTGTTGAAGAGCTGAGGTGTAGATGTGTGTGTTGTGATGGAAACCTCTGCTGGAAGTGTGGAGGAACTCTGGTGGTCCAGGCAGGACTGGCTGTCAGCTCCTGGTGGCAGGAGGAGAGAAGACCGACATTAGGGGAAGAGCAGCTGACCGCTGACCTCGGTTATCTGCTTGTGTAGGAGGGAGTGAGGCAGGAGGGCGTGAGGCAGGAGGGGGTGAGGCAGGAGGGTGTGAGGCAGGAGGGCGTGAGGCAGGAGGGAGTGAGGCAGGAGGGGGTGAGGCAGGAGGGTGTGAGGCAGGAGGGCGTGAGGCAGGAGGGAGTGAGGCAGGAGGGGGTGAGGCAGGAGGGCGTGAGGCAGGAGGGCGTGAGGCAGGAGGGAGTGAGGCAGGAGGGGGTGAGGCGGGAGGGAGTGAGGCAGGAGGGGGTGAGGCGGGAGGGAGTGAGGCAGGAGGGAGTGAGGCAGGAGGGTGTGAGGCAGGAGGGCGTGAGGCAGGAGGGCGTGAGGCAGGAGGGTGTGAGGCAGGAGGGCGTGAGGCAGGAGGGCGTGAGGCAGGAGGGGGTGAGGCAGGAGGGGGTGAGGCAGGAGGGTGTGAGGCAGGAGGGGGTGAGGCGGGAGGGAGTGAGGCAGGAGGGAGTGAGGCAGGAGGGTGTGAGGCAGGAGGGCGTGAGGCAGGAGGGCGTGAGGCAGGAGGGAGTGAGGCAGGAGGGCGTGAGGCAGGAGGGAGTGAGGCAGGAGGGCGTGAGGCAGGAGGGCGTGAGGCAGGAGGGGGTGAGGCAGGAGGGAGTGAGGCAGGAGGGCGTGAGGGAGGATGGCGTGAGGCAGGAGGGGGTGAGGCAGGAGGGCGTGAGGCAGGAGGGAGTGAGGCAGGAGGGGGTGAGGCAGGAGGGAGTGAGGCGGGAGGGAGTGAGGCAGGAGGGCGTGAGGCAGGAGGGAGTGAGGCAGGAGGGAGTGAGGCAGGAGGGTGTGAGGCAGGAGGGCGTGAGGCAGGAGGGCGTGAGGCAGGAGGGTGTGAGGCAGGAGGGCGTGAGGCAGGAGGGGGTGAGGCAGGAGGGAGTGAGGCAGGAGGGTGTGAGGCAGGAGGGCGTGAGGCAGGAGGGGGTGAGGCAGGAGGGAGTGAGGCGGGAGGGAGTGAGGCGGGAGGGAGTGAGGCAGGAGGGCGTGAGGGAGGATGGCGTGAGGCAGGAGGGGGTGAGGCAGGAGGGCGTGAGGCAGGAGGGAGTGAGGCGGGAGGGAGTGAGGCGTGAGGGCGGAGAGAGGAGGGAGTGAGGCAGGAGGGCGTGAGGCACGAGGGCGTGAGGGAGGAGAGAGGAGGGAGTGAGGCAGGAGGGAGTGAGGCAGGAGGGAGTGAGGCGGGAGGGAGTGAGGCGGGAGGGAGGAGAGAGGAGGGAGTGAGGCGGGAGGGAGGAGAGAGGAGGGAGTGAGGCGGGAGGGAGTGAGGGATGAAGTTGATGAAGTTACTGAACATTTTGAACAAAATATCACAGACCATAGGCCACCTTCAAATGTCCCGTACCAGTTAACAATGTGTATTTTATTTATGCTGCTGAGCATGAAAACGGACCATTTTGCTTTAAGATACGGCTACGCTAACAGCTAGCATACAGCTATGCTAACAGATAGCTTGTAGGCCACTTCATTTCACTTGAAGACAGTCGGTCTGTTCCTTGCTTGTGAGAATGTCTTCATCTGCGTTTTCTTGTAAGCTGTTCTGGACTATGAACCTAAAGGTATTGATCCAGATGTTTTCTTTTGAACGTGAACGTGAATGGTTTGTGCTCTGTGGTTTGTTGTATTCACCGCAGAACAGATTGGAACTACAGCAGCTGGTTTACAGGGGATAGGACTGCTTTCATGTTTGGCTCCGGACCATGGAGACCAGGTGCTTTCTGTTATTCCAAGCACGGTGGATTATGAAGCAGTGGGACCTCTGGGCACAGACATGCAACCCACCACCTCTCCTACTCAGATACAGTCTGCAGTGGTTCAGGCTCTCTGTAGTCGTTTTGTGTCTTCTGGTGGTCGTTTTAAATCACTTCCTGTTTGGTACCTGTCTCTTTTTGCAGGTGAAGGACTGGACCGTCCAGTAATCCATCCATGACTGCAGGTGTGATATTACTTGCTGAAAATGAAAGTTGTAATATGCACTATAGTCTTGCAATGTTCTTGTCTCATAAATCCGGTTCACACAGCTTCAGTCAGTCTCTGCTGGTTCTTTTGTCCCTTCAGGTAACGGTTTAGTGCTTTTCTCATGTTGCATGCTGAGTCCACGCTGCCGCGTTACAGGAAACTGCATTTAGGATCCAGTTTCTTCCTCATCTACAGTATGTGTAGAAATACCTCATTTACTGTGCGAAACCTCACATATTGTTCTTGTGAAAGTGCAGACATGAGGACTATACTGCCGTTTAAAATAGATGACAGGAAGGTGAGGCGTATTGAAGAAAAAAATATATTAATGTTGTGTATTTATGAAAACAAAAGACCTTTGTAGATTCGAAAAAGCATGAAACGCGAGCCCATGATAAATGAAAATAGCGAAGTGGACCCGTCACCCCACCAGATGTTTCGACAGCGTTAATGAACGATGTTGAAATGCAGACTCATGGCGTCACACGACCACAGAACCCGTGTCAAAGCCGGCTCTCTCTCCTCCTGCAGGTGTCACTGGATGACGGCGTGAGGTCGTAGCCGAGCAGCAGCGTCCGGACCGGAGAGCGCCCAGCAGGCACACCATGGACCTGAGACTCAGCCGGCTGGCGCCGCTCGCCAGGGGAGCGCTTCATCTCCTGCTGCTGGCCCGACTGGTGCTGCCTTCTCACACAGAGAGTGAGTACGAGCGTTATCCACACGGCGCTGAGCCGCATGTCAACACCTCTACAGACAGGTGGGCTCCATTACTGCTGGGGTCTGCAGAGAGCTGTCTGTCTGTGACTCGAGTACAGGACTCCTGCGAAGACATTTCCACTTTTAGGCAGGATCATCGCACCAGTGAAATAAATAAGCATCACTGAGAGAATTGGCAACACTTTCTTCTACACTGATGATTAAATATATGCTCAGAAGCAAATCCAAAGTTGAATGTATAGATTCCTCACTGGTTTGGTTTTCTCATTCTATTGGTGTTAATGTGATCAGGAGTCCCATCCACATCCACAAGCTGCTATATATGTTACATATTGAAGTGTATGTTGAATATTTAAAGCGTTTCCACATCCCATTTAATGTATCAACTCTTTAATCTTTTGAAAGGAAAAAATTATTGAATTCTGCAATTTCCAATATTTTCTAGAAAATATGTATGCAAAAGGCAAAACTGACAATCTCATGCTTGCAAAACAGACTATTTCACCTTTCCCACACAGTTTACTAATCCAATAGTGATCATCCCGCTGGGCCATTGTGTGTGTAACCGCTGGTTAAAAGGGTCCTTAGCGTGTCTCTGTGTGCTCGAGCCAATGAGCCTCCTCTTCTCATCGTTTGTCGGTTTAAGGCTCATCTTGTGTTGTAAGCCGACCTTTAGTTGCAGCCATGCGGCAAACTCTAGTTCTGCAGAGTGAAGCCGATGCTGAAGTATCTTAAAACTTGCATTCTCTCTCCTGACCACCAGGGGGTGACTCCTCTGGTTGTATAGAAGTCTATGCTTCATGGGTTAAAGCAGCATTCTCTCTCCTGACCACCAGGGGGTGACTCCTCTGGTTGTATAGAAGTCTATGCTTCATGTGTTAAAGCTGCATTCTCTCTCCTGACCACCAGGGGGTGACTCCTCTGGTTGTATAGAAGTCTATGCTTCATGTGTTAAAGCTGCATTCTCTCTCCTGACCACCAGGAGGCGACTCCTCTGGTTGCATCTCCAGTTCCATCCCCTCTGAAGACCACGAAGCAAAGAAGCCTCTTCTCTGATAACCTAGCAGTTTCATCCTTTCCTGGAGAATCACTCCTTGTTAAGTCTGAACATGTTGTACCAGAGCTTTGGTTTATAACAATGTCACGCAGCGGGTGGGCACCAGGTGTTTCATCTCAAGCTTCTTTTTTCTTCCAAAGGCAGACTTTTATGTTGGCGCTGTAGATCAGAAGAAGATCCACATCGTTCATGCTATCTGCCCTTCTTATCTTATGTAAAAGAAATACTAACTTCTGCCATCTACGAGCAACTGCCAAAGATAGTACATGGAGAACCAGCCAATCAAATAGCAGCAGGGCAACAGGCAGTCAGCCTGCATGGCATCAATCAGTGCCATCTGCTTTCATTAGGATTGGTTTTCACCCACTTGGAGCACTGGACATTTTGAGTGTGGGGCTTTTCCCACATACCTTTAGCGCCAAGCCCAACAACAACAACACATTTTAAAACTCTTATCAGCCACTTACCTTAATGTAGAATAGGAAGAAAAAGAAAAGAAACAGAAACATGCACTTTATTAATCCCCTTGGGGAGATTCTTCTCTGCATGTGACCCATCCCTGGATAGGGAGCAGTGGGCAGCCCTGTGAGGCGCCCGGGGAGCAGCTGAGGGTTCAGTGTCTTGCTCAGGGACATGAGGCATGTGAGCTATGGGGGGACTGGGGATCGAACCGGCTACCTTGTGGTTGCGGGACGACCACTCATCCCCCTGAGCTACAGCCGCCCTAAATAATGATTGATAACAGACAAAACTAAAGATTGTTTATGTCATGTAATTATCCAACATGTTATTCATGTCTAACTGGCTCAGTACCACTAAGAGCACATTTCTTCTGCTGCCAGCTGGCGGGGCTTTTACCCAACTTTCCCCAAGTGACTTGTTGCATGTGATAAAGTCATTTATCAGGGAAGTGTGTGAAACTGCAGAGTAACTGCATACAGCGAGAAGCAGGCTGACAGCTGACTCATCATATCCTGCATTAAGTCCTGCATTCACAACCCCACTGTTTTAAAAAGGGGAAACAAGTGTCACACACCTTGCAACAGCTCAAAGCTCAAAGAGGAGAGATATAAGGGAAAACAAAGGGTTTGAGTTCTTATAGCCAGTGCTGTCGGAAATAGTCATTTATATTTAAATATGGTTCATAAACCCCAGGAACAGGCTTCACTTGGTTATCAGAAGTGATTGGAACCGGCGAGCCCAGAGGGGCGCCAGGATGTCGGCTCGCTTTGAGCTTCACCTGTTTCTGTAGAATGATGGATTCAGTATAGCTTGGTAGTGTTCTGTGTTTTTACTCTGTTACTCTACACAGCTATACCCTGCATCCCTCAAAAGGTCAACGGCATTCTGAGCCCTGACTCAAGCCTGGGGGAGGTTACGGCTGGGGTTGGAGACTCAGCAATGAAGTCCATGAACTGACTAGACCTGGCTAATGCAATGAGGCTTCTTTGGGTCTCCCATGAGGACGCCATCGAACCAAGTCAGCCACGTGTGATGAGCACAACATCATATGTGGGGATGGCAAATTGGGGAGAGGTGAAAGGTTTAGTAGACACATTAAGAAAATGGAATGTCATATTAGTTTAGCCAGAAAGGGAAATGGCTTTAACATTATTACACAGCTGACGGTAAGTTCATTAAGTCTGGCGTGGAGACACAAAGTCAAATGTGGAAATGTGAAAGAGTATTTCCAGATGCCCTGTCATTCCACAGCAACAGCAGCAGACATATAGGAAGACAGCTTCAGGTGGTCAACATGTACATATTGCATCATCCCATGAGAGACAATGAGTCATTCACAAAAAAGGACTCAAGGCCCCTCAGGCGACCCCTAGAGGCTGCAATGTCCATGAAAAGTCATCGTCAGTTGGTCAGAATAAATATACTGATAGCATTCATTAGAGCTTTGAGGGATGTCATTGGACATCTTCTGCCATGGTGCTGTGTTCCCAGTACAATGCTCTCATAGAACCACTGGTCAGAGCAATACATGTAAATGAACTGCAGATACAGAGCTTTTGTAGTGTGAGCAACCATTTAAAGTGCTTTCAAAGGTAAACATGCACACGCACAGGTGTGGATAAGTTGGGGTTCAGTGGCTTGCTCAACACGCCTAAGGGGCCTACGATCAGACCACCAACCTTCTGAATGCTGGACCCCTGTACCAACTAAGCCACAAACACAGTCTGTGAATAATCACAAATGATTCTTCCCTGTTGGAGCCTGAATCTGTCCATTGAATGAGCTAACCCGCTCCTCTTAGGTCCCTGACAAACAAACCAAACTCAAAGAGAGAGCACCAGGCTCTGCGCCACATCCTGTCACATGACACTTTCAAACAAACAATCCAACAATACATCGTGTGCCATCTTGGTTTATTTGCAAACAATAAATGTAAGTTAGCATATTTGGAATGCGGAGGAGTGACGTAGAGACGGCGTATACGGCTCTGGTACCGGCAGCGACCTGTCAATCACAGTAGCCCCGCCCTAAAGCATCCCCCAATTCATTTTGACTCTAAATGACCATCATTTACTAAATGAACATCATGCTGTATTGAAGAAGACTTGAAACTAGAGATTGAGACATAAACTCATGTTTACAATGTTTACTGAGGGAATACATCAAGAGAAGTAGAGTCATTTATATAGACTTCTATACAACCAGAGGAGTCACCCCCTGGTGGTCAGGAGAGAGAATGCAGCTTTAACACATGAAGCATAGACTTCTATACAACCAGAGGAGTCACCCCCTGGTGGTCAGGAGAGAGAATGCAGCTTTAACACATGAAGCATATACTTCTATACAACCAGAGGAGTCGCCCCCTGGTGGTCAGGAGAGAGAATGCAGCTTTAACACATGAAGCATAGACTTCTATACAACCAGAGGAGTCACCCCCTGGTGGTCAGGAGAGAGAATGCAGCTTTAACACATGAAGCATATACTTCTATACAACCAGAGGAGTCGCCCCCTGGTGGTCAGGAGAGAGAATGCAGCTTTAACACATGAAGCATAGACTTCTATACAACCAGAGGAGTCACCCCCTGGTGGTCAGGAGAGACAACCGGTCAATCACTTAGAGCACAATCACTGCATTATGCACATTTCTCACGGTGCATATTCCTGACAGACATCCGTGTGTATATGTGCATCGTGTGTTGAAGTTAAAACAACGGCAGGTCTTGCAGCAACAGGACTTGAGTACGCCGTGCTGATGCATGTTGGGAGCAGTTCTCAGGAGGCAGGCCATGCAGGGGCAGGATGGAGGCTCTCAGCCCCACGTGGGGTCCTCGGAGGGCAGTGTTTCTAATCAACAGGTTCATTATTGGGACTAGTCGCTTTATGGGTGCAATGAAAACATTGTGTAATGTCCCTTTATAATTTAGCAGAGAGGAATTCATCACAGGGGCTGTGGCAGCAATTACCTTCCCGTGTGAGCACTCTGCACTCTGGAGGAAATGAGAATCATTCATTTCCCCACTCAGAGATTCTAATAGAAACCAAATCCTTTGAACCGGATTTCAGAAATCTGCAAATTGCACTGTTTTTTTCCCCAAAATTATATACCAGTCAAATTTGAGCACAAAGACATCACACTGGTCATGGTAAATGGACCTGCATTTATAAATCACCTTTCTAGTCTCCCGACGGCGCAAAGTACTAAACCCAAACTATAATATGTTCTTAAGCCTAACAAAGTAGTTCATAGTGATTACAGGATGCTTTCTACTGTCATGAAGGCATTCCGTATAACTTAGAGCATGCCACATAATACAATACATCTTGATGTGATGTTAAGCATTTACAACAATGCAGGGGTGTCTGTCTATCTAAGGTTAAAATGGTTAAAGTGCAAACTGACTGTTTCTCTATCCCAACTCTTCAGATGTGGCAGCTTGGTCAGTAGCCCCATGCGCCAAACTGTGAAGCTGTCACTTCCCGCTCTTTACAGGCATGGCTGCTTTTTCATTGGGGTTCAGAATACAACCTTTTAGAAGAGAACACAACTCTGTGGTTAGGTTTAGTTAACACAATCCAAGTCTATTATTTCCTTTTAAAGTAATGTTATCAAGTCAAGACATGTCATTCCATTCAATAGAAGCTATTGAGTTTGAATATATTCTTTTATGTTTTGTCATCTCAAACCCTGAAAAGGTATGCGGCGCAGCGGTCCGAGCAAATGAACAAACAAACACAAATATCAACATTGGCAATGGCAATGCAATGGCATTATTTTATCGCTTTCAAACAAACCAAATTTTATGGTTGTTTTAAATGTTTAGAGCTCTCTGAAATATTGATAAAAATAGCTTCTTTAAAAGTATAGGCAGGATGGTACACTTTCCACGTCAGGCGGCACGATCGATGTAAAACTAGAAACATATTTGCTAAAAAGAACCAGTCTTTTTAGCAAATAAAGACAGTTATCATCAGTGTATTAATACTAATAAAGACAGTTATCATCACTGTATTCATACTAATAAAGACAGTTATCATCACTGTATTCATACTAATAAAGACAGTTATCATCACTGTATTCATACTAATAAAGACAGTTATCATCACTGTATTCATACTAATAAAGACAGTTATCCTCTGTGTCAGAGTTGAGATGTTTCTCTGTAGCCTGTTGCCTGTTTAACAAACTAAATTGAACATTAATTTCTACCGTCTGAATGCGTTTGTCGTATTTATTAAAATTCTGATTGTGAAGTCATTATTAAATAACCCAGAATGTGATTATGGTTTATATTGCTCACTGCAATTAATTTAGTTGGATCAAGTTTGAGGTAAACTTAAATGATGTAACTCCTCAAACTCCGTTAAAGCCTGTGCTTGTAATCTCTGTTGTTCAGTAGCATCACAGCGTGTCGGGGCTCAAACGTTTGTGTTCAAGCTCTCGCAACTCTCTCATGTAGCGGGGCTCACTTCATGCTCTCATGTAGCGGGGCTCACTTCATGCTCTCATGCAGCGGGGCTCACTTCATGCTCTCATGCAGCGGGGCTCACTTCATGCTCTCATGCAGCGGGGCTCACTTCATGCTCTCATGCAGCGGGGCTCACTTCATGCTCTCATGCAGCGGGGCTCACTTCATGCTCTCATGCAGCGGGGCTCACTTCATGCTCTCATGCAGCGGGGCTCACTTCATGCTCTCATGCAGCGGGGCTCACTTCATGCTCTCATGTAGCGGGGCTCACTTCATGCTCTCATGTAGCGGGGCTCACTTCATGCTCTCATGTAGCGGGGCTCACTTCATGCTCTCATGCAGCGGGGCTCACTTCATGCTCTCATGTAGCGGGGCTCACTTCATGCTCTCATGTAGCGGGGCTCACTTCATGCTCTCATGTAGCGGGGCTCACTTCATGCTCTCATGTAGCGGGGCTCACTTCATGCTCTCATGTAGCGGGGCTCACTTCATGCTCTCATGCAGCGGGGCTCACTTCATGCTCTCATGCAGCGGGGCTCACTTCATGCTCTCATGTAGCGGGGCTCACTTCATGCTCTCATGCAGCGGGGCTCACTTCATGCTCTCATGCAGCGGGGCTCACTTCATGCTCTCATGCAGCGGGGCTCACTTCATGCTCTCATGCAGCGGAGCTCACTTCATGCTCTCATGCAGCGGGGCTCACTTCATGCTCTCATGCAGCGGAGCTCACTTCATGCTCTCATGCAGCGGGGCTCACTTCATGCTCTCATGCAGCGGGGCTCACTTCATGCTCTCATGTAGCGGGGCTCACTTCATGCTCTCATGCAGCGGGGCTCACTTCATGCTCTCATGCAGCGGGGCTCACTTCATGCTCTCATGCAGTGGGGCTCACTTCATGCTCTCATGCAGTGGGGCTCACTTCATGCTCTCATGTAGCGGGGCTCACTTCATGCTCTCATGCAGCGGGGCTCACTTCATGCTCTCATGCAGCGGGGCTCACTTCATGCTCTCATGCAGCGGGGCTCACTTCATGCTCTCATGCAGCGGGGCTCACTTCATGCTCACTTCATGCTCGCATGCTGTAACCTTCTTTCCCTACACTGCTTGCCTTTGGATTTGCAACTCCCCAGGGTCGCATACACAGAATGATTTGTAAAATAGGATCAGTTTATCCCCTGTTTCTTCACCTCCCCTCTTTCAGCTCTCCATGCAGCGTTCGGGTAGCGCTACCCCGCTCATGTGGGAGGCAAAGTATGGGTCACGACCAAGGAGCAGGAGAGAACAATGTATTATTTATGAGAACAAAAACAAGTGGCAGCAGGGTCTCTGCATCCTGCTCTACATGTGGAGTTAAGATCACGGAGCCTCTGTTTCTGGTTATCCGTTTCTGGGGGAAAACAGGAAGAAAATGAAATATTCCACCTGGCTGCGTGGATTTAAATGCATAGCTCAGTGATGCTAAAAGCTCCGCCCACACGTACTCACACATCGCTATCATCAATCACTCAGTTTGAGTTGATTACAGAAAATGATTTTGTGATGACTTATTGAACTATTTACTATTCTGCTGCTCAAATCTGCATTCTGCCCGGCAATGCGTTGAATGTATTGGATTTGCAGACTGCTATTGGTTTTACATTGATTGGTCCATGGGAATGAAAAGCTTGGTCTCCATTGAGATGAGCTGTTCTTGGCAGAGGGTTTGACGTATGGATTATCATGTCATGAGGTGAAATGTATTTATGAGTCTAGACATGACTTTAAACATACACTTAGATACTTTGTTTCTTGTAAAAGATCACTTTAACAGTCAAGCTCTTTGATGATTGTCATGTTTTATGTTTTTTATGTCTAACAATTGCTTGAACTTATTGTTTTTTTAAAGTGCGTGTGTTGAGGTTTAGCAACATGCTAAATGGATGGAAGTGTGAGTCAGTGACACTATAGCGAGCTCAGAGTGGGGAGACCTGCCTGGTCAGCCACAACAGCCGTGTTGAGTTGAAGCTGTGTGCGGAGCGTTAGCATGGCTAACAAGGAAGCTGGTTAAAAGACGTTCAAACCCGGGAGGTGGCTCACACAGCTACTGGGACTCGTAGGAGGAGTGCTAGCGTAGCCACTGCACCTCTTTGGCGAATGGACATTTCAGCTGGGATCATTTGAATACCAATCACTCTCCCTGTGTTGCCTTGAATTCTTGACAAAGACTTTTTCTCTCGTGGCTCCACGGTGGACGGACAATCAAAACATGAAGGGAAAGTCCATTTGTAATATCTGGCCCAACTCGTGCAGTATGATCCAATGCATCTCATGTATCCAGTCGTATGCTCATTACTTTCCAAACACACTCATCTTCAATGAAATCTCCCTTCTCAAACCACTTTGGACGTGCATGGACATGTGCAAGCATGAGCCTGTTTATGCAGGAGTGCTTTACATATTATGGGTTCCGTCTTTGACACTAGCACTATTGTCGGTTCCAAAAAACATATCCTTGTGCATTTGTTTTTGTTTTTTCACCGTAACTAACAAGGAAAATAAGCCAACCAGAAAAAAAATGTTTTGCAATTTTTCTGGGATCCGGGCAGTTGGTCTAGACAGAGTTAGCAAGATGGTCAGTCTGTTATTGATAGAATAATACAAATGGGACCCTGGAATTATAACAGTGATGCATCAACTCGGTCCCAGCCGGCTCCATCATGGTCCTTCCAATGGACAAACCATTTACCCTGTTGACGAGTGGATTCCTGGCCCAACCGAATGGCTGTTGGTTTGAATGAAAAACCACTAACTAGGGCGGACAAACAACTTTTCAGTTTACTGAGGACCATATAGTAAAAGTATTCCCACTTTCCAAAAATGTCCTGGTGACTAAATGCAAGCTGCTTGGGCTCATCTTCTAGTTGTCCCGCTGTACGTCTGGCCTGTGAAAGCAGAGACTGGCTCTTCAGAGACGCCTCCTGCCTGCGTGCAGCCATGTATCAGACTTCTGCCGGCTCTGTCTGTTACACCACGCGAAGCAGGAATTTACCGGCGGTACATGGCTGACAGGTTCTGCTGACAGGTTATGCTGACAGGCCCCATCAGAGAGCAGCACTGGGGAACTGGCAGGGTTTCTGTGTAGTAGGGCAAACATTTGCACTTCCCTGCATCCTCTGCAGGGTGCGTTTACGTGATAGGCCATGTAAATATGCTATTTCTGTTTACATAGGAGAGTTTTAATAACTTATGTGATAACACTTTAAGAAGACCATTTACTTAGACACCTTTTTATTTAATGATAATCTGGGATCATGACACATCGGGCTATGCTCTTTCCTGTTTTCACAGGATTTCCTTTTTTCTGTCAATGGCATCCCTTAATGGCCACTTTGCAGATCAATAACATCAGTCTAGTCGATGATAACCGATAGTCAATAATACATCGTCACACTGGTGGCCACCCATCGTAAAATGTGAAGAAGAAGAACGACCTCAGTGTCCGTCACTCACCACTGGGTAGAACCTGTATACGGAAGTCCTGGTGGTATGGGACCTAAAACCTGGCCTCTATTATGGGACATATTTAAAATTCATGATAGTTGGTCATTTACAACCAATTTCAGTCCAATAATTGAATTTTCAACCAAAATATAAGTATCATAGCCAAATGGTAGAAAGTGTGGCACTGTGACTAATGGGAAACTCTCTCCCACAGCAATTCGACATTTTTAATTTTCTTTAATTTCTGTATATTTTATATTATATATCAAAATGGCATCCAAAAAGGCAAGCTTCCAGCGCAAGACTGCCAAGTGCTAGAGTGTGGGAACGAAGATGGAAATCCCCCAATTGGGCATGGAAACAAAACCCTAAATTCAGAGCTGAGATGGATCTAGAACAAAAACAAATCAGTCACTCCATCCCCACCTGGATACACGCTAGCCGGGATGTCACAAAAGGCACAACGTTGACCATTTGTCCAGTTTGTCCAGATTGACAAGGTGGTAGATGATGCCAATTGGGAACATGGTAAGTCCTGGGGAAATGTAATCGATCCTGTTGGGATTCTCAGCGATGTTCATCCCCTTTGGGCCCAGTAGGGAAAGCCATATGGAGACCTGATTTTCCCAAACTCATGTTGGGGGGTATTCCAAAAGGTACGGCATTTAGGGAAATCAAGGAAGAGCAAACATTTATTGCTGTTCTGTGTGGAATTGCAAAGTCAATTTTTTTTAAACCAAAAACACAGTTTTTCCAAACTTTCTATTTCAAACCGGTTTACAGACTCACTTCCTTCTTCGACCTTGACTTACTGGACTTACTGTTGTCTACATAAACAATTTCCCTGTGTTCTGACTTTCACTGATATTTTTCAGTTTTGACCTGC
Source organism: Myoxocephalus aenaeus (assembly GCA_038501785.1). Taxonomy (NCBI): domain Eukaryota; kingdom Metazoa; phylum Chordata; class Actinopteri; order Perciformes; family Cottidae; genus Myoxocephalus; species Myoxocephalus aenaeus. The sequence continues at coordinate 358,576 of JBAMJR010000182.1, forward strand.
AAGTAAAGTGGTTTAAGTAATCTGGATAAACTGTAGGCCTGTTTACAACTTGCCTTATTATCGGACTTTGGTTGCTTTCCCTGTCTGTCTTCATTAGAGCAATGTGATCATGAACCCAGATCTCACTTGTTTACTGAGGATACAGTTAAGTTATCACAACTGATAAGAACCAAGATAAACACCAAATTCTTCTTCTGAAGAATGTTATTTTGTTACCTAAAATGGTGCTTGAAGCATTTCTTCTCTCCACAGCTCAGTGTTAACCCCGGTTTGTACCAGCTCTTCCTTTCTAATTCAATCAGCCTCTCTTTTACCCAGCTGGTAACGGAGGGGTCAGTACTTTCAGAATGAAGTACATAGCAGTATTGGGGGCATTCTTATTCTGCCTGTATTAGCATTAATGACTACTGTTTTATTTCTGCTGGAGCCAAACTTTATTGTGATCTGCACAACTAAATAGATTCCCTTGTTATTGAAGAACGTTGCAGAGGGGCTGCCCACTCCCCAGAGGACGGCACTGCATCTTTCTACCTCGGGTGTCCAGAAGTAGGGAGGCAGATTGTTTGCGTGTCACTTTGACTGATACGAGGTGGATTTGCATGGCTGCTCCCTCTCAACTCCACAGCCTAATGAGTCTCTGTGCAGAGAAGACACTTTGTGTGGAACTGTTGTCACTTGTCATTGTGAATTGCCTCCAAAACACAGCTTTATTCCGCCTCACACAACTTTTGACTGCCTGGCCGCATGCCTAGACACCATTAAATTATTGAGCCCAAATGAGAAACAGGCCTGCTAGACAAGTGTGCTGCCGTGGGTGACAATGAGACGTGAAACAATAGGCTGTACACTCATGGGTTGGAGAAATAGTTTTGTTGAAGAAAAGTTGTGACTTTGGAATAGCATTAAGGCCCGGACATGTTTGGGATGTCCTTTAATTCGGCCATTTTCCATCTGCTTACCCTTCATCGAAAGTAGACTATGACCACTGGCCAGTAACGTTAAACATTATCCATGCAACACTAACACACGTGTTGGTGCCATGTTACAAGTTCAGAAATCAAAATGTGCAATAAGTGAGATCCAATTCAATCTTTGCACAGAATTAGTGTTTTTGGACCCAAATTAGTTTGATGACTAAAAATGCCAATTCAAAACAGGTAGGAAGTTTAAATGGAAACCGTTTGAATTTTTAACACCTCAGATGAACATGTTACAAACACCTCTGCCAGGATGGTGTAATGACCTTTAGACACCGGGGGCGTTTTGTCATGAGCACGTTCACAGAGATATTAGTGGCGAAAAAGTTACCTTTTTTTTTAATGGGGTCATTTTTCCTGAGCTTTCACAACGCAAATAAAAGGCATCAATCAATCACGTTTTTTGGAACCCATTTTTTTCAAACAGTGTAGAACAACAGGGAGGCTTCGTAGTCCAAACCAAGATGGCACACTTTGTTACTCCTTTCAATCTTGACAAAGGATCAGAGCCGCATCTTCTATTCTTACCTTTCACAATAAAAGCCCTCGACATTTACACTGTGTAACTGTTCACCGGAGGCAAATTCACTCAGGGAAACTCACTAAAATGTCTTAGAGTAGCTCAGTAACACCAGTTTATCTCAGACAGATGGTCAACAGGATGGTAGCTGGTCCTCTGCCTGCATAAATCTACTTCAACCTTTTATTGAAAAAGTCTTTTACCTGTTGCAACTTCACAATGATGCCAGTATGAATAGTTTTGATGCAGATATTTGCGAATATTTAGCATTTTCTTATTGTTAATTAATCACATGCCTGGTTTGTAAATGACTTAATGCTTCTAAACTATTCAGTTCGGGGGAAAAACACTAGATACTTGCATATTTTATCAACAAGCTGGTGAATGGCAACATTTTGATATGAATGAACACCAGATTTTGTCCTTTTAGCAGCTTCAGTCCAAAAAAATCACAACGCCAGACTTCATATTCATGATGCGAGAAAGCCACCATGAAATGACAAGGTTTCTCTGTGACTGGCACGGAGAGTGACAAGCAGCAGGCCGAGGCAGTTAGTGTAGCGTGTCAGCAGCATGAAGCGCTGCGTGGATGGATTCCCTGGCTCGCTGTCAGAGGAGGGCTGTGCTGCCGCGGGCCTCTGCAGCGTCTCCTGTTTACTGTGGCATTATTTTACTGGAGTAATTGAATGAAAAATACACTCGGAGCTAAACCACCCGTGAAGGGATGAGCTCATAACCTATACACTTTATTCCACCAATTATTCAGGAGCCCGGAGGATGTTGGATGTTTAAGGCCGGTCTGAGAGATGCTTTGAAAGCTGGTGGGATTCCATAGATCATGTGGATTCTATAGAGACATAGATCAAGTGGATTCCATAAAGACACATAGATCAAGTGGATTCCATAGATCATGTGGATTCCATAGATCCATCAATCATGTGGATTCCATAGAGACATAGATCATGTGGATTCCATAGATACATAGATAATGTGGATTCCATAGAGACATACTGTAGATCATGTGGATTCCATAGATCCATAGATCATGTGGATTCCATAGAGACATATATCATGTGGATTCCATAGATACATAGATCACGTGGATTCCATAGAGACATACTGTAGATCATGTGGATTCCATAGATACAGATCATGTGGATTCCATAGATCATGTGGATTCTATAGATCCATAGATCATGTGGATTCCATAGATCCATAGATCATGTGGATTCCATAGATCACGTGGATTCCATAGAGACATACTGTAGATCATGTGGATTCCATAGATACAGATAATGTGGATTCCATAGATCATGTGGATTCTATAGATCCATAGATCATGTGGATTCCATAGATACAGATAATGTGGATTCCATAGATACAGATAATGTGGATTCCATAGATATATAGATCACGTGGATTCCATAGAGACATACTGTAGATCATGTGGATTCCATAGATACAAATAATGTGGATTCCATAGATCATGTGGATTCTATAGATCCATAGATCATGTGGATTCCATAGATCCATAGATCATGTGGATTCCATTGATACAGATAATGTGGATTCCATAGATACAGATAATGTGGATTCCATAGATACATAGATCACGTGGATTCCATAGAGACATACTGTAGATCATGTGGATTCCATAGATACAGATAATGTGGATTCCATAGATCATGTGGATTCTATAGATCCATAGATCATGTGAATTCCATAGATCCATAGATCATGTGGATTCCATAGATACAGATAATGTGGATTCCATAGAGACATAGATCATGTGGATTCCATAGATACATACATGTAACCGGGCTTCCATGCTTAGAGAGCACAGTCTGTTTGTTCCACACATGTGTACGTTTAGGCAACAACCTTTGGTTTTAGGAAAAGATAGTAAAATATTGAGTTAGGTTTAGGGAACAAAACTAGGAAAACTTCGGAAAAGATCTTTATTTTGATTAACATATCTGCTGCATTAACTGTTATTAATGCAGCATTAACTGTTATTAATGCTGCAAGTTACCTGACAAAGACATTAACGTTGACTTCTCGTTTCATATGTGGAAGGAACAGCGGTGGCCTGGCTGAAAGATAGCAACATGCTCTATTATACTACTGTTTACTAAGCCATGTTCTACTGTGGCCGCTCTGTCTCGTAACTCTAAACTATGGTGGCCCTGAAAGCTCAATGCAGTGCAACTAATGAGGCAATGATGAAAACATCTTCCTCCATTTGACTGTGCGTGCGCATCGTCTAGGAATAATGATGCAGAGTGAGAATGAAGTCCCACTGGATGAGTTAGAAAACAAGAGTTTCCAGGGACGCTACAAGTGATGAACCTGCCCACACACAGCTGGGACCTGGACACGATTTGTTACTATGGTGACGCCTGAAGTTATTGAAGATCCATCAGTGGTGTTGGAAGATGCCTTCTTTTATTGTTTAATATTCTGATTGCATTGTTGTTATTCTTATTGCACATATTTGCTAATAACCCACTATTAGCATAATTTGTTGATTAGCATTAAAGCTGATTCTGATTCTGATAGTTTAACAATTCAAATAATGAGGCATAATATCTGAAGCATTCAACCAAATAAAAAAAAAATACAATTGTTAGTTTATTTACATAAAGTTAAGTAAACCGTTAGAACTACTATCTGGTTGTATGTTCTGACTTTGCAGTGCTGTAATAGCATTATATATACTTGGAAGCATTGTAAATGCATAATGTAAAATGAGTTTGAAGGAATTTAAGAGCCCAGTTTGTCCTCATTAATAATGCAAAGGCCAGACTCAAGTCCATTTATTGATTTCCTGCTCCAAATTGCCTTTTAATTGTGTTTCCGAAGGCGGAATATGAGTTCTGGTCCAGTTTTCCGTTGGAGCTTGGTTGCTGCCTGGCCTTCAGCCTGAGACTGACGTCGTTGTGAAGGGTCCGCAGTGGGCAGAGCGTAACGTCTTGGAGATGGTGCCGTTACATCTGGCAGTGGCATGGCGAGGGGAACATGTCTAAGACGGCCAAGGAAGGCTTTTTAAACGAGGCAGAATATGTGACATGTATCCCTGCAATGAACCGGGTCATCATAGCCGGATGCAGCAGAGAAGGTGACTTTAGTAACATGAGTACAAAACCTTTACACTGGAACCAATCTGCATTCTGTCAGAAGCAGGCACTCCATCTACGCCTCCAACTATCCTCCCTCATGGACTCTGAAAAGAAGATGTACAATGGGCTCTTTATTTAAATGGTCAGAACTCAACCTCATGACCTTCAGGCTCAAGTTGGGACAAGACTCAATGTCTCAATGTCTCAGTTAACTTGTTATCGACCAAAAGCACTAATAGTGTTGGGAAACAGGAGCTCAATGGAGTCCTAACTACTGCTCTAACACGTAGTCTATTCTGTTATGTTGCTGCTATTGGAGTCCCAACACATGTTCAATGAAATCACTGGAAGTGAACACGCTTCAATGCAATAGAGTTTATTCTTTGAGCAAGAAGTAAACCCGAGCAGACCGGATAAAGCTACGCTGCTCTGAACACAGCCTTGTATAGTCCTAATGCTCCACCTTTATTTTAAACTCTTCCTTTTGTTGCCCCAGAAATGATGCTGTAATATTGTTATGGTCCCACCCAAGTCTGTGTCTGGAAGTCCCCGCACATGCATGTCCAGGCATGTCCAGGCATGTCGGCCATGTTTTCCTGATATCAATATTTCCGGGGGTTTCCAAAGTGTAAAAAAAAATGAATTCCAAGTTATACATTGAGTCAAACAGGTTATATGTTAAATTACTTAAATCTTACTATATTTTATATAGATATATATATTAATAGATTAATAGATGTGTGCTTTAAAACGCTGAATATATTTGATAGTGCTGACATACTATGACAACTCAAACTCCAACGATAGCCGCCCCGGGACAAGACAATTAGCCACATTAAGCTCAGAGGTGCTCAATATGAAATGCACATCTGTTCAGTGCACAGGATGAGAGACGGCAGCCACTGTACTCCAACCCACAGCGTGTGTTTACACCTGTATCACGTGCACATGCTTGGTTTTTATGTGCACAGGTTTTAACATTAGTTCATATGCACAACAATTACCACAAAGCAAAATGACACACGTAAAAGCAAAATGACATAAAGTGGTGAAAGTTAAAATATATGGATGAAATATAAACATAGGGGAAATATACAATAAGGAAATATAAATTTCTCGTAGAAAATGTTTTAAATAGATAAACTGCATGTAAACAGGAAACGTTTGTAAAACATTAAGTAAAGTGTATGTATGTGTATATATATATATGTGTGTGTATATATACAGTGTATATATATATATATATATTAGTGCTGTCAAACGATTAAAATATTTAATCGCGATTAATCGCATTTATGTCATAGTTAACTTGCGATTAATCGCAATTAATCGCAATTTTTTTTTTGTATTTTAATGCTCTTATCAACATGAAAAAGTGGATTGGCTTGCTTTATTTTATTGAAAAACAACTGCTGAACAGGGCGGTACAAAATAAAATCACTGCACATTTCAGGTAAACAAGGGTTTACAAAATAAAATGATAGAGTGCACCAGGCATGAAAACGGGTCAGGGGTGAAAAAGGTGAGAAGAATATTACCCCTCTAGGGGGTCCGGGGGCATGCTCCCCCGTAAGAAACATTTAAATATTCCATATTTTAAAGCATCAATCTGATGCATTTTGAGATGCTTTTTTTGCCAACCTGGGGAGAGCTGGAGAAACTTAACTTCAGCCATGAGTCAAACATGATTATGGCCTCCTTACTAAGTATTATGCAAGCCATTTCATGCCAGCCTGTCACTGGTCTAACATTTACAGTATATGAGGCACAATGTGGTAAGGGAGAGCATGGCTGCCTTTGTTAGCATCATTTATATCTTTGATGCAGAGAATGCATCTGGTGAATCCCTGCCTGTTGATTTTGGAGAATACATCTCCTAGATGAAAGGACACCTCTTGCCCTTTTATTGAGACCTTGCCTTCCAGTTTTAGCCACGACCAGTTCCAGCTGCATTTCAATCCAGCTGTTTAACAATGGCTGCATCCTTCTCCCCTAACACACTCATTCTGCAAAAATAATGTTTGTATTGGTGTTAACTTCTAGTTTAGCCTTATTCAGACCTGCCAACCTTGATATATAACCTATATATTGATAAGTCATTAAATACTCGTCATGCATTATATTGCATTGCATATAATGTGTGCTGGTCAATTAGTCTAAAATAAATTTTAGACTCATTTTTACCAGCGTACTTTGACGTCAAAATGCGTATCCGCTACGCAGATTGCGTACAGGTTGGCAGGTCTGCTTATTGATAGAACGGTGGACCACTTTACCTTCTGCCTTGTCAGTCCCCTCACCTCAAAATCTACCTCCTCAAAAACGGTAGCGTTATGCCGTGTTAGCGTTATGCCGTGTTAGCTTAAGCTAATAATTTCCCACCGGAGCTTTAGCTAGCTGGCTAACGTTGCGTTCTCTCCTGCTGTGTTCAATGTGTTCACTCGCGCTCCCTTCTGGCACGCGCACCTGTTCTCAGTTCACTGAATATCATTCATTTTGCCGTATCGCGCTCACCATTCATTCATTTCAAACCGTAACGTTAGCCTAGCTTCCAAGCCCAAACGGCGTGCCTATTGTTTTGCTTCCGGTTGAGCTACATCTGGCGTGGTGCTCTCGAAAAAAAAAATGTAAATGCGTTAACGCCGTCAATTTTATTAACGGCGTTAACGCATTTAAATTTTTCAATTTTTAAAATTGGTTTGCGTTAACGCCGTTAATAACGCGCTAATATGACAGCACTAATATATATATATATATATATATACACACATATATATTAGAGGTGAAGTTTCATAGTGATGAGGTCAGGATCTCTTATGTCTTTAAGTGCTGGACCGAATGCTGAAGATGAGACTACTCCATAGCATCCGACCAGTTTAAAGAAAAGGAAATAAAAGAAATAAACATGAACTACTTAAATGTTTTGGGACTGTTTAAACGCTGTTCAAAATGTTGACAGCGCCGACAGTGCTGACGGAGCTAACAGTGCTAACAAAACTAACAGAGCTAACAGTGCTGACGGAGCTAACAGTGCTAACACATCTAACAGTGCTAACAGAGCTAAAAGTGCTGATGGAGCTAACAGTGCTGACGGACCTAACAGTGCTAACAGATCTAACAGTGCTGACGGAGCGAACAGTGCTAACAGAGCTAACAGTGCTGATGGTTATAACAGTGCTGACGGATCTAACAGTGCTGACGGATCTAACAGTGCTAACAGAGCTAACAGTGCTGATGGAGCTAACAGTGCTGGCGGAGCTAACAGTGCTGATGGAGCTAACAGTGGTTACTTGAGTGGGGACTGGAGGGGCTGCTTCGCTAACTAGCTGTTTGAGAGCAGAGTGGTGGTCGTCAGTTAGCCAGTGGAGCTCGTCACGTGCACTATCATGCATGTGCGGCTGGCCTAATAAAGCATATTAGGCCAGCATAGTATATATATATATATATATATATATATATATATATATACATTGATAATAGTTCCTTGCTGCAACAGAAAAACGTTCAGACCTATCAGTTGGAAGTGCACTGCCCTAATACATAGTCATAGAATCATATTTCCAATTCATATGTATTATAATAATCTCATGAATCCAGGTATTCACCAAAACGAGGCATTTCCCTTTATCTATGAAAGGAAACCTTCCACCTTGAACATTTGGACACATAAAAGGCCTGCATGCAGAGCAGAGTGCGTCTCCTGGGCTGCTGCCTCTCCCGGCCTCCCTCCAAACCAAACCACCTCCCTTCCGTGGCTCCAGCCATGCATGTCCTCTGTGAGATTGGCTTAATGCAAAGATCAGCCCTAAATGAGCAGGGAGGAGCGGTTGGCATTTAGCACACACACTAAGCCCATTACAGTCACCCTGTATCTACGGCTGCTAACTGCAGAGGGACTGGATCACCTCGGTGGTGTCACGCTCATCTCCTCCAGATCACACGAACCACTGACTTTCCAAGCGTCAGAGACTTTCAGCAGATGCTCGTACCTTTGCTTCTGACCAATTTGATCTCCAGTCAGAAGGAACATTGCAAGCCTTCGGTAGGCGTTTACTTATCCCGTACGTAAAGTACAACGTTTTCCTGGTAGATTATTGGCTCCACAAGCCGATGCTAACACTTAAGTGTAAGCTACATAACTATGTAAGAAGGTAGATAGTGAAGTGGAATTCCCCTCGCCGGGATATTCCTCGAGTGTTCAAGAATTGACAGAACAGGTTATATTACAATCAAGGTTATTTATTTAGCAATTACATACATGAAATGCATACCTAATACAAGATCTTGGACTCCGCTCCCCTGTCTGTCTGCCCTTCACACGGTCAGCACGCCTCAGGATGAGTGAGCCCCGAACTCAGAGAGTAAAGGATTCTTATCCTCGTTCTATCTGACTTTCTCTTTTTTCTGACTCCAATGCTTTCCAAATATTCCCAGTGAAAAACACAGCCCAGGTTCCCAGACAATTATTTTTGAAATACTGCTGCTTTCTCCTCAAGGCCGGATACAGGACGAGGGTGCATAGATAAGTTTGCACCTGTTGATAAATTTAATGAATAGTTGGAACAAGAACATAAGACTTGTGTGTGAGAAGACTTTTTTTGTCTGTTCATTAGAAAGCTCAAACTACAATTCTCAACTCTTCTGCCTCTGCCCCAGTGACCAAGAGATAACCTTTCCACCACACATGAAACTGTGACCCCCAGACATTTGTGAGGAAAGAGGAACCTCGTATTTTAGACAGAAACCAGACTATTCAGACAATGCTATATTAATCATAAACAGAGTATTCAGCTAAAGCTATATAAATCATAAATTCTCTTCAGTCCCCCTTTATAGTCCATTGTTGTAGCTTTATATTATATTATATTATTGTTTAGTTTACATAATAAATTATGTAAAAAGGGGGATTGATAATATAAATCGTTATATTCTGTAGATATTCTTCATATATTATTCTTCTGTCTATTAGAGTTCAGGTTGTGCGAGGTCAGTTTAACAGATACTGTCTGTGAGAAGTTTCTGTGAGAACAGTCCGGTTGTCTGTTCCTCAAGGTTCCTAAAGGTTCCTCAAGGTTCCACGCTCTGCACCACAACACTCACACCTGTTTATCAGTATGTTGACATTAGGGAAGCAGACTGGTCGTTGCACGTTCCAGCCTTGTGAGAAAAGATGAGGACGCGATTCTCCTCCTCTTAGAAAGGTTAGAGCCAATAGAAATGTTAGATGTTCATGACGGAAAACCGTGTATTAAAGAGCCGAACTTCCGGCTGTTCGGGGTGTTTTTTGGACGGTCAACCTGCGTGTTGACTGGACGACTCCCTGATATCAAGATTGCAGCACTTGTTACTTTACTTGTGATCAAGGAAAATAAATTCAGAGAATGAGAGAAGTTGTTTGACTAAGTTCTTCCGGACGCTACACCAGACATCCAATAATTGCACACGCTAACAATAGTTCGGTCTGATTCTTTAATTTCTTGATGTAAATAAGTCCCATTCGGTCCACTCTTGCTCAGAGTTGTCCTTGAAGATCAGGGTTGATATCTATGGAAACCTGATGAATATAACCTGCTTTACTCCCACGGTAACCAAAGCCCGGGCACCTGATCAGAAACGTGCCTAACACAGGTTCACACGGTTTGATGTTAGTAGGATGTATAAGACGTCTAAATGACTGTGCAGCCGTTCTCATTGCCAGGGCGTCACGAAACACTCAAAGTCAGACTGTTTGTGTCCTGGCTCCTCAATGGTGGAACGAGCTCCCCGTTGACGTCAGGACAGCAGGAAGTCTCTACATCTTCACTGTGAACTAAAAACACATCTTTTTCGACTTCACCTTGAATAAGGAAGGTAGCGCCGTAGCAGCACTTCAGTAGCACTTAGATGTCTCTTACTGATAACACTTTGTAGTTTAACTTTATTGAAGAAATAGTTCTTTCTTGATTCTTGTTGTTGTGAGTTTGTACTCATGGTTGAATGCACTTATTGTAAGTCTCTTTGGATAAAAGCGTCAGCTAAATGAAATGTAAAGTAATGCATAAAATACTGATGCTTAGCCACGCCCCTCTGTCTGACAGCTGTACAACGCACCCTTTAGCGTTTGTACGACACAAGCTCTCAAGTAACTTAACGTAAACCATCATCTGCGTTATCAGACGCTCCGGGAGTGTGATGACGTAGTGTAAAGACTGACAAAACAAATAGTGTGGAAATGGATAATAATGTATCTCTACGCTAGTTTGAATGATTATTTAAGTACTTTTTCCTCCTCATGAATGTCCATCCTTGGATTACATGTGAGAGGTCAAACGGACACATTTCTAAGGACACCAGCGTCTCAGGGTCAGAGGGGGCCCCTGAGAGCCAACTCACAGCTGCCTCAGTGAGGCCAGGGACCGGAGTGTTTTACATTTAGAGTGTCAAGCCTCAGGGTCAGCCAACAGCATCATGGGAAATAAATAGCTTAATAATGGTACGATCCACTCGCCTCTCCTCCGCCCACATCTTCTGCCTTCTTGAAACCTCTGATAAAACCCTCAGCGCCGGCTGCACTCTCAGGAGTGGTAAAGGGCGGCGTGTCCCGGCCGTACGAGGACCGTCCCCGGACCCCAGCGAACCTGTTGTGCAGCTTGCAGGACTGGATTTCCATGGAAACGTGCCAGGGGAGCAGCTCTTGGCTCAGACTGTACAAATGGGGTTGAAATCGCATTGAACTTTAAAGAGCACACTTATCAGTTGCCAAAAGTTTGCTGTGAAAATGTGTGTCCGTGCCTTGCAGGAGGCTCTTCATCATGACTCCCTGCTGGGACGAAGCCTCGCCCGGAACATTCATGGTCCCCTCTGCAGCCCGGCATTTTGTAAACCGTTGATGAGGATAGACGACCGATGGAGCGCACAGACTCACAGAAGAGCAGCGCTACCGGATGGTTATGAGTGTATTACACACGTGATGGCTCTTCAAGTTAGTATGTAGACTGGACAGGGCTGTCCTGAAATATTTAAGTTTAAGTTGTTGACATTGCATTTCGGAACAACCTAGACTTTAAGTAGCATAAAAACATCCAAAAGTTCATGATTGACACTTTGCCACTATTGCTTTTAAAAAGGCTCTTTTCCAACCTTTTTTTCCACTTTGTTATGAATATTAAGAAGTAGGGGTGTAACAGATCATAAAACTCAGGGTTTGGATCGGATCACAGATTGAATCAGCACAAAAGAAAAAAGGGAGCAAATAAACAGTAACTTTTAGAGATCCTGTCACATTGTCATGGCCATTAGCAGTGCTGCCATCGTTAGCATTGGGTAGCTAGTAACAAGCTCGTTACTAGTTACCATTGGGTAGCTAGTAACTAGCTCGTTACTAGTTACCATTGGGTAGCTAGTAACGAGCTCGTTACTAGTTACCATTGGGTAGCTAGTAACTAGCTCGTTACTAGTTACCATTGGGTAGCTAGTAACTAGCTCGTTACTAGTTACCATTGGGTAGCTAGTAACTAGCTCGTTACTAGTTACCATTGGGTAGCTAGTAACGAGCTCGTTACTAGTTACCATTGGGTAACTAGTAACGAGCTAGTTACTGGTTACCATTGGGTAGCTAGTAACTAGCTCGTTACTGGCTCTTCCACTGCCAGTCTAAACACGGATTCCTTGTTTACAGTGTAACATTATCAGATGAATGCTGATGTCGTGATTGCATGTTTTTACTGAATATGGCGGATAACAAAAGTAAACTTTCACACTGGGATAGTTAACGTTAAACTGTGTAATGAATGCAGCTGGATGACAATGCTTGATGACGCTAACCACCACCCTCCAGGTTTTATCCACCATCTCAGGCCTTCTCCCTCGCTCTGGAGACGGTGTTTCATGAAGAGTCCTACTAGCCACCTGAGCTGCTTGTGGGCCTTGAGATGTCACAGGACTCAAAGAGAACAACAGCAGCAGTTTAATGATGACTAGCGAACACGGCTCTTTTGGAGCAGTAATAAGTGTCAGGAATACATTTGACTTGATGGTTTTTAAGGATCTATCATGAATGTCGTAAAGCACAGCGACCAAAATGAATCTGTTTGTAAGTACATGATGAAATCACTTGCGAGCTTTGGTTAGTAAGTTTGGAAACGTCCTCCAGAGATCACGCGGCTGAAAGGATGTATTTACTAGTGCTGTCAAGCGATTAAAATATTTAATCGCGATTAATCGCATTTATGTCATAGTTAACTCGCGATTAATCGCAATTAATCGCTTTTTTTTTTTTTTTGCATTTTAATGCTCTTATCAACATGAAAAAGTGGATTGGCTTGCTTTATTTTATTGAAAAACAACTGCCAAACAGGGCGGTACAAAATAAAATCACTGCACATTTCAGGTAAACAAGGGTTTACAAAATAAAATGATAGAGTGCACCAGGCATGAAAACAGGTCAGGGGTGAAAAAGGTGAGAAGGATATTACCCCTCTAGGGGGTCCGGGGGCATGCTCCCCCGTAAGAAACATTTAAATATTCCATATTTTAAAGCATCAATCTGATGCATTTTGAGATGCTTTTTTTGCCAACCTGGGGAGAGCTGGAGAAACTTAACTTCAGCCATGAGTCAAACATGATTATGGCCTCCTTACTAAGTATTATGCAAGCCATTTCATGCCAGCCTGTCACTGGTCTAACATTTACAGTATATGAGGCACAATGTGGTAAGGGAGAGCATGGCTGCCTTTGTTAGCATCATTTATATCTTTGATGCAGAGAATGCATCTGGTGAATCCCTGCCTGTTGATTTTGGAGAATACATCTCCTAGATGAAAGGACACCTCTTGCCCTTTTATTGAGACCTTGCCTTCCAGTTTTAGCCACGACCAGTTCCAGCTGCATTTCAATCCAGCTGTTTAACAATGGCTGCATCCTTCTCCCCTAACACACTCATTCTGCAAAAATAATGTTTGTATTGGTGTTAACTTCTAGTTTAGCCTTATTCAGACCTGCCAACCTTGATATATAACCTATATATTGATAAGTCATTAAATACTCGTCATGCATTATATTGCATTGCATATAATGTGTGCTGGTCAATTAGTCTAAAATTACTTTTAGACAAATTTTTACCAGCGTACTTTGACGTCAAAATGCGTATCCGCTACGCAGATTGCGTACAGGTTGGCAGGTCTGCTTATTGATAGAACGGTGGACCACTTTACCTTCTGCCTTGTCAGTCCCCTCTCCTCAAAATCTACCTCCTCAAAAACGGTAGCGTTATGCCGTGTTAGCGTTATGCCGTGTTAGCAAAAAAAATTGAAAAATTAAAATGTGTTAACGCCGTTAATAAAATTGACGGCGTTAAAATTGGTTTGCGTTAACACCGTTGATAACGCCGTTAATAACGCGCTAATATGACAGCACTAGTATTTACTCAAAGTCAAAGAGTTTTCCACATTGGTTCTTGTGCACAGATAGAGGATGTTTGGTCAAGGTTTGACTTCTTCGTTGTTGTACTTCTCTCCATCATTCCTGTACTAGTACTGCAGTGTACAGGAACATCGATGTGATGCATGAGAGCACATCTGTAAAAACAGGTTTCAAACAACCCCGTTATTTGGAAGTAGACAGATGAATCATAACACAAGCGCTCTGTTGCGTTTACAGACTGTTGTACATTTGACTTCCTGCACTAGTTGGGTGCTGAGGGATCACTTCTAGTTGTTAGTGATGTTTCCAGATCTCAGACATTAACTTAGTCTAACAAAGTCAAACCTGATGGAAAATGATGACCAGAACTTCAGAAACCAGAACCAAGTTGTGATTCACAGCAGTGACCCTTTTTAAGGTAGGCCTACTGAAGATGAAGTTTAATATTTTTACACAAAACACAGTTGGTTACGAATTGGAATCTCAGGAGAGCACAGATAAAGCAATGGAAGTACATATTTCTTGCCCGTTATTAGTTAAAGCTTGGAACCTGTAGCTTTTAGCTAGATGTTCATTTCCCCCTCATTGAAAAAAACAAACACATTTCATTTGCTCCACATTGATGTATTCTGGCTGGCAGCTGACCGCTCACAGCTGTCACTCAGGAGGGAAATACAACATCTGCTCCATTCAACGTGACTTCCGTTATAACGTGTGGCCCTTCTGGTCCTCCATCCAATTACAGAGACGGATATAAAGACATCTCATTACACCTCGAGTACCAGCATGTCCACTCACCATTCTGACCATTTTGGGTTTTATAAATGATGTTCATTTCCAGTCAAATTGACCATGAAGCAGAGTATGCTTTAGGGCGGGGCTACAAAGTGATTGACAGGTGGCTACTGCTACCAGAGCAACAACACGGTGACGGCCAAAATCCATGATGGCGACAACAAAATGTGGAGCTCTTGGTTTCAAAACGACGGTCCACAAACCAACGGGTGATGACGACTACGTCCACTTCTTTAACGTGTCATCCACGCACAACTCTTTATTTCCCCTTGAAGCTTGGTGATGTACAGAATGCTTTCAGGTGACACCTCCAGTCAATGTATGTTGATTTATGTGCATCGTATTATGAGTGTAAGTTTACCGCTTTTTGGAAGAGCATCTTGTGATTGCAGGACCCACAGCAGATAAAACAAGAAACGCTCCCTGTAGCTCGCCTGCAGCTGCCTCTCCACCTGACTCATCCTCTCTCCCTCTCTTCCCTCCCTCAGGCATGCCCGGCTTCATCAAGTCCCCCGATGACCAGACGGGCATTTCGGGAGGCGTGGCGTCGTTCGTGTGCCAGGCGGTGGGCGAGCCCAGACCCCGCATCACCTGGCTGAAGAAGGGGAAGAAAGTCAGCTCTCAGCGCTTTGAGGTACGACCTCAAAGGCCCCTCTGGATGCTCATTAGCGCTCTGCTTCATGTGTCTGGGACAAAGAGAGACAGCAGGAGAGGTCTTATACTCGCAGTGGATGTGTGTTTAGCAGCAGCGAGGATGAGCTGCAGGCTCTATGTACTAAGCACCCCTATGCACTGAAACCTATGCAGCATTTAGTGCCTGTTTGAAGACCACTGAATGCAAATCAAGCTAGTCGCAGTATTCTAATTAGAATACCTGAGGCTCAGCATCACAGGTCTGCAGGTAAACACCATGAGGCCAGCAGCTGATTGGCTGTCAGGTCTATTCAGTGTGTGAAGCTTTGCTTTGTCACATGTTACTCTGTGGCTTTTATTTCCTCTACAATATAGAAGGAGAGAGAACTCAAACATGTCTTTTGTACAAAAAGTTAAATTTATTTGATAATTAATTTTACAAACACTGGAATCTATATTTCCAACATGTTTTCAAATGTTCCCAATGTTGTAAAAAAATAAATGGAAGCCACAATTCTACGCTACAGCTTGAGATCCCCATTGTAAACTATTGTAATCATCACATGTCAGGATGAAGTCTAAAGTTGGCTATTAGCTGGAGTTACTGTTTTTAGCCCAGTGGCACGGCTAGCCGGTCGCTAGCGTTTAGCACTTTAGTTATTTATTCTTCCTACTTATTTTAAGCCCGA
Organism: Myoxocephalus aenaeus; assembly: GCA_038501785.1. Classification (NCBI taxonomy): domain Eukaryota; kingdom Metazoa; phylum Chordata; class Actinopteri; order Perciformes; family Cottidae; genus Myoxocephalus; species Myoxocephalus aenaeus. Next base: position 374,708 of record JBAMJR010000182.1, read on the forward strand.
CCATGATGTTTTCCCTAAACTTTACTAATTGTGTTTGTGGCCTAAACCTCAGCAAGTGTTCTTGTTTGAATTCCAACGTTAACCACGCGTCTACTGCGACCGCAGGGCAGCGTCACAGTTTGACGCTACGCTAGCTAGCGTGTTAGAAAGCGTCGCCAAGGGTCCTGAGAAAATAAAGTGTTGGAAAGGCCTCGATGGTTCCGTCCAATAACAACTGTCAGAATGGATACCCACTATCGTGGGGTGAGCGGTGTGAAAACTCTCCTGGTTTTCCGTTCTGTGGCCTCAGAGATGTGAGTCTGCTCCTGGAAGCATCGCGTTCAGGAAGTATAAACCCTTAGTGATGTCACTTTCACAGTGTTTCAGGTCAACAGCTAACAGAACACACAAAACACTATTCCATGTCATGGATCACCTGCCACCATTTCTATACAATATAAACGCATTGGTGCAGCCCTTCTCAGTCTCTTTCCAAGTCTCTTATCCATTACAATATGCAGAATCTTTATGGAAGCTTCCCAGAATCTAGACATTCCACGCAAGCCGCTGCATTGACGCACACAGTAACCGCTTGTTGAAGGACTGTGGGAGCCTCCTGCAGGACTGTGGGAGCCTCCTGCAGGACTGTGGGAGCCTCCTGCAGGACTGTGGGAGCCTCCTGCAGGACTGTGGGAGCCTCCTGCAGGACTGTGGGAGCCTCCTGCAGGACTGTGGGAGCCTCCCGCAGGACTGTGCAGCAGCAGGAAGGCTCATTAGCTGCCAGCCAACCCAGATGACTTCAAGTGAAGTGACTGGACAGGAGTCCCGTGGAGACGAGACACTTGGTTCATGTCGTTGTGAGTAATAGGAATTATCTTCCACCTGTCTGCCCAGCATTACTCAAACTGATGGCTACCCTGTGTGTGTGTGTGTGTGTGTGTGTGTGTGTGTGTGTGTGTGTGTGTGTGTGTGTGTGTGTGTGTGTGTGTGTGTGTGTGTGTGTGTGTGTGTGTCTGTGTGTGTGTGTGTGTGTGTGTGTGTGTGTGTGTGTGTGCAGGGAGATGGTCCAGCTCTCCACCAATGTGATTCAGTAGAAACATGTTTTGATTGAAACCATAGAAAGAGCATCTTAAATGGTCACAGACGAAGATGACTGAGAGCAAACCCTTAAAACAGTCTGTGTCCAAAAGACCAACCTGTCATCCTCTTAGCGCTCAGGAAACAGCCTTGCTGTACCAGAAGTACATCTTCACTGATCCTGGTCTTAGTGTTGCATTTTGACATTTTCTCAGATTTTCAAAGACATATTTCTTAATTGTGTCCAACTTCAACAGTGTTACCTTTGAAAAAACAAACCATGTTTTGTGTTGCATCAGGACAAAGTTCCTCACATGGCTATGCATGAATTAGTCTCATTCACAGTTGATTGAATGTTACATAAATCTCCCTGATAGTTCATGTAGGATTGAGATGTGCAGCCCGCTGAGTGGACATCCATCATACCAGTCTACAGATTAGAGATGCATCTGGATTATCCCACATGGGATCTGGATGATGACCTCTGATCACGGGTCATTTACACCTGATATTAATACGCATTCAGTTTTTCTATCTCAGTTCTGTGTTTGGATCAATATGAAGCTGGGGTTGAGCTGCTGGAATAAAGCGCTGAAGGGAAGCGATGCAGCAGCGACGTGGTCAACACTCACATGTGACTTCTGACTCCTGGAGTACCAGAGCATCACGCCATGACGCGCCCTCAAACTAATGGTTCAAACAAAATCACTTGCTGAGGTGTAGACAATAAAACACCGTTAGGTTTGGGAGAAACATTAAAATAAGTACGTTAAACGTAACCAACGTAGCATTGGTTTGTAAAACATTTCACTTCAAATGAACTCTTCAGGACATGAACACTGGTCTCCTGTTGAAGGTCCTGTTTGTTTCAACCTCCAGTCCCTCCCACCCTGTGTGTGTGTGTGTGTGTGTGTGTGTGTGTGTGTGTGTGTGTGTGTGTGTGTGTTTGCCTATATACTACGTCACCACAGTCCTGTTATAAATAACGTCTTACTATGCAGAAGTTTAAACCTCGCTGCTATGAAAAGGCTATTCTCATGTGCAGTGGTGTATAGTAACGAAGTAGAAATACTTCGTTACTGTACTTAAGTAGTTTTTGGGGATATCTGTACTCTACTTTACTATTTATATTTCTGTTTACTTTTACTTTTACTTCACTACATTTTGCAAAGAAAACTGATACTTTTACTCCGATACATTTCCCCTGAAACCTTCGTTACTCGCTACAAAATCCAATCTATCTTTAGGAAAAAAACAAAAACATCGTGGACTGTGGTGGAACACAGACTCCACCAAGCAGGTTTTGCGAATCACAATGTTTTGCATTTTCCCTCTACATCCTCTCGTCCAGCGCTCCCAAACCTTTATGCGTCACGGACCGGTTACGTGAAGACAATATTTTCACAGACCGGGTCCGACCTCGGAGAGACGGGAGACAACGACACCTGACGTGTGTTCGTTATGTCCAGTCTACTCCTAACTAAACCTTTAGTCCAGTCTACTGACTCTACTGCTAACTAAACCTTTAGTCCAGTCTACTGACTCTACTCCTAACTAAACCTTTAGTCCAGTCTACTGACTCTACTGCTAACTAAACCTTTAGTCCAGTCTACTGACTCTACTGCTAACTAAACCTTTAGTCCAGTCTACTGACTCTACTGCTAACTAAACCTTTAGTCCAGTCTACTGACTCTACTGCTAACTAAACCTTTAGTCCAGTCTACTGACTCTACTGCTAACTAAACCTTTAGTCCAGTCTACTGACTCTACTGCTAACTAAACCTTTAGTCCAGTCTACTGACTCTACTGCTAACTAAACCTTTAGTCCAGTCTACTGACTCTACTGCTAACTAAACCTTTAGTCCAGTCTACTGACTCTACTCCTAACTAAACCTTTAGTCCAGTCTACTGACTCTACTGCTAACTAAACCTTTAGTCCAGTCTACTGACTCTACTGCTAACTAAACCTTTAGTCCAGTCTACTGACTCTACTGCTAACTAAACCTTTATGTCCAGTCTACTGACTCTACTGCTAACTAAACCTTTAGTCCAGTCTACTGACTCTACTCCTAACTAAACCTTTAGTCCAGTCTACTGACTCTACTGCTAACTAAACCTTTAGTCCAGTCTACTGACTCTACTGCTAACTAAACCTTTAGTCCAGTCTACTGACTCTACTGCTAACTAAACCTTTAGTCCAGTCTACTGACTCTACTGCTAACTAAACCTTTAGTCCAGTCTACTGACTCTACTCCTAACTAAACCTTTAGTCCAGTCTACTGACTCTACTGCTAACTAAACCGTTAGTCCAGTCTACTGACTCTACTGCTAACTAAACCTTTAGTCCAGTCTACTGACTCTACTGCTAACTAAACCTTTAGTCCAGTCTACTGACTCTACTGCTAACTAAACCTTTAGTCCAGTCTACTGACTCTACTGCTAACTAAACCTTTAGTCCAGTCTACTGACTCTACTCCTAACTAAACCTTTAGTCCAGTCTACTGACTCTACTGCTAACTAAACCTTTAGTCCAGTCTACTGACTCTACTGCTAACTAAACCTTTAGTCCAGTCTACTGACTCTACTGCTAACTAAACCTTTAGTCCAGTCTACTGACTCTACTGCTAACTAAACCTTTAGTCCAGTCTATTGACTCTACTCCTAACTAAACCTTTAGTCCAGTCTACTGCTAACTAAACCTTTAGTCCAGTCTACTGACTTTACTGCTAACTAAACCTTTAGTCCAGTCTACTGACTCTACTGCTAACTAAACCTTTAGTCCAGTCTACTGACTCTACTCCTAACTAAACCTTTAGTCCAGTCTACTGCTTAACTTATAACGCGCTGCACAAAGACAGGATGTTGAAATGGAAGCAGGTTTTCATGCTTTTTTGGCGATCTCAGGATACTCTGCCTTGGTTTTTATCCAGAACACCGACAGAGTTGTAACAGACTTACGTTTCATTTTTAGAGTAACGTAACATCTTGACATGTGTCAAGAGATTCCGTCTGAGGTCACCACAGACGGATGTATGCGGTCATTTTTCACAATAAAACATCTTTCCGGCCTTGATTTTTTTTTATTTAATTGAAATGTTTCATTCATTCTTTCTGTGGCCCGGTACCAAGAGACCCACAGACCGGTACCAAGAGACCCACAGACCGGTACCAAGAGACCCACAGACCGGTACCAAGAGACCCACAGACCGGTACCAAGAGACCCACAGACCGGTACCAAGAGACCCACGGCGGGTGGAATGAGCATACTTATAACCACACTGTTACAAGTCCTTCATAGTGTCATATTGCTTTTTGGAGAATTATGATGATAAGTTCATAGTAGATGCAAAAGTATACTTAGGTACAATATATTATGTTGAACATAATATATATGGATGGATCCCAGCCAACCCAGTTATTGTATCAACACAACTCCTGGTCCTTGGTCACGGTGGCCACAGCACTTAAAAGAATAAACTTCATAATTCTCAAAATTCTGACCCTTTGCTTTTTTATTAAAAGCATGTACTTGTACTTTTACTTTCAATACTTAAGTACATTTTATATCAGAAAAATACTTTTGATACTTAAGTACAGAAAATATCAGATACTTTAAGACTTTTACTCAAGTAGTATTTTAATAGGTGACTTTCACTTTTACTGGAGTAATTTTCCAGTAAGGTATCTTTACTTTTACTCAAGTACGGCTTTTGGGTACTTTATACACTGCTCATGTGTGATGGCTGCATAACCGACTCGTGTCCTGTTTCTCCTTCAGGCTAAGAGCATTGTCTCAGAGCTCTGGCTACAGACGCATTCCCATCAAATGTGAATCATTTGTTCCATCATAGGCCATTTATTTATTTAAGTTCACAGAAGCAAGTTCTTTAGCCGTGTGCAGTTAGCAGACGGACACATGAGTCAGTGGGCTGAAAGTCTTCCTGTAAGATGGTGTCTAAGACATTCATCACACAGTTAATGGATCACCGGGATGAGGAAACATCAGACTCAAGTATTTGAAATGTGTGTTACCCAGCAGCAGGAGTGCGTCCATCTTTGACACTTTAACCAGTGGGTGTGTTCGTATAGATCTGTGTACACTGGGTATGTTAAGAGGAAACGTTGAGTTCTTTCTCTTCCTGGTAGATGTAGATTCTGGTTGTAGATTCTTTATCATAATAAGTGCAGACACACAAGGAAAGAAATGGCATACCTTCTGAAGGTAAACATATTTATTTCATAGTTTTCATGCATACATTGGTGCCTTTGCCTAGGGATAAGAATAATGGTCTTTAAAAGAAAAGTTCTGGTGGTCATGCTCTCAGAACCCCGAGGTGACCTGGACAGGTAAACACAAGTTGTTTCCCACCAGCACGTTGTAGGTGTTCCTCAAGCGGACGGCTTCCCTGTGTGTGGCGGGGCGCCCCCTAAAGGCAGGGAGAGAGGGCAGCTCTTAACTCCTTCATTAGAGCAAGAATGTGATTCTTATGGGTCACACACACCGCATGGGGCGGAAGTGTGAGGTCCAGAGCCTTGACCCTTGACCTCTGAGTCTTGACCTCTGAGCCTTGACCTCTGAGTCTTGACCTCTGAGTCTTGACCTCTGAGTCTTTACCCCCAACATTCCTAGACCCCCTCACATGCCTGGTGTCCACTCAAGCTCATCACTGTTCACATCCTCTTTCAGTGGCTCCCAGGTCCTGAGGTTATAATACATCGGATTAATTACAACTTGGGTCATTGTCTTGGTTTCATTCATCATCATTGGACTCATTAAAATGGCTGAAATCTGTAAATGTAGAACATCGGTAGAAAGAACATGGCTAGAAACTGGCAGTCCAAATAGATTACTGTATGTGTACACTGAGGTCGATAAGATCAATGCTTTGGTTTCACAGTTATGAAATGATACAGCAGCATCCTTGGACGTAGAATCCTTCACGGACTGCTGGAGAGGAACATAAACATGAACATGTGCATCGATAAATACATGCATGTTGTGTAAACAAGTAAAACCGTAAAAGACTCAACACTTTGTAAAATATGCTTTTCTGCTTTCTTTCCAAGAACGAGGAGAGCAGATGTCACGACACGGTTAGCCTAGCTTAGCATAAAGGCGGAAAGTGGCTAGCCTGGCTCTGTCCAAAGTAAAACATAATACTCCTTCAAGTGCAAAGGAGTCAGGAGGTGGTTAGACTAGCTTAGCATAAAGACTGGAAGCAGAAACATACCCACCATCTAAAGCCGGGCGACAATTCAACAGGATGATTAATCGTCTTTTAATGGAATTGTATCTTGATCAAAATATCCATAACAATAAACCTGTACTGATATTTTTCTCCCCAAATCTGATTATTTTACACGAAAGGTATCAATTAAATGAGAACATACTCAGTGCTTTTTAATTTGTTGAGGCTGTAACTGATGATTCAAACCCGGCACCTTGTACGAGGGCCTCTGCCATCAGAATGAATGGGTGAATGACATGAAGTGTTTGAGTGGTTGGAAACTAGAAAGGCGCTATACAAGAACAAGTCCATTGAACGTTTAATTGGAGTATAGGAAAACATGCTATATCTTTATATGTCTTAATCAAGATATGAAGAATCACCCAATATTGCCCGACTACCAACGCCTCTAAAGTTTCTAGCTATGCGTCACTCAACACGATCTCTGCTTCAGCATTTCTTTCATCGGTATCTCTGACAAGTCCACCTTTATCCTGGGGCTTACTCGTGATATTTGATGATGAATGTGCATCTTCCACAGCACTTTCCATTCAAAGTATCGTGGAGATCTTCACACATTTAACCAACAATGAATTTGTTGCAGACAAAGATCCGTGGATCGATCTGGACTCACCAATAGACTTGAACTTTTTCTTCTTCATCTCGACTGTTTGTCCTTTACGTTTCACACTCGTCCGTTCAGAGTGTGGCCCACGCCACTGAACAGGTTTCAGTTATGGTTATGAGTAAAATCCTTGAAATATTCTGTTGAGCTGGTGAGGTTTAAAAACACAGACTTGAGATTGATATCCATCTTCTCATCTCACTCGCCAAGGTATTTAGCTAAATGTTAAACTGTTCCTTTAACAAATAGTTTGCCTACTTTCCTTTAGCAGCTTGTCAATATCACAATGCAAAGACTCATTTGACATCTTCAGGTAGAAACTCATCACAAAGGCCTAACGATCTAAAAGAGTCCGTCTCTTTTCATTTTGGTGAGCTGCAGTCGTTGCATCAGGAAAGCGTTCCGGACTTCCTCTGAATTATAGACAGTTTAAAATCTATCTGAAGAACTGAAAAGGGAAACGTTCTGGTAAGTGAAGCTTTGTGGGCCTGCCTCAGAGCGGCTCAGCAGGCATGCGTTTGAATGAAATGTCACCGCTGATGACTGTAATCCTCCTCTGCTGTCGTCCGGCCAGGTGATTGAGTTCGATGACGGCTCGGGCTCGGTGCTGCGGATCCAGCCTCTGAGGACCCACCGCGACGAAGCCATCTACGAATGCACCGCCACCAACAGCGTGGGGGAGATCAACACCAGCGCCAAGCTCACCGTCCTGGAGGGTAAGACCTGCCTCTAACGCTCCACACGGTCCGGGCAGCTGGAGGGCTTTTCTTGTTCCTCACAGTAGAGCTGGTCCTCGTGGGCTCAGGCAACACATTGAGTATGGATCCATTCCCACGTGCCTGTTGGTTTTCACTTTGAACCATTTAGGTCAACTCGACCCCTGGAATCAATAGTAACATAACAATAGGAGGAGGGACATTGTACTGTATGGTGATCCTTCACCAAAGAAAACACTCAAACACTTTTTTTACAGATCTTTCGACTTTATCAACCAATCGATTAGTCGACAGATCCGTAAAAATGAGTCTCTCCACAAAGGATCCCACAAAAAGCAGCTCTTTGAGTCCCAATCGGTCTGAGGTGGCGTCTTTGAAAGCTTTGCTTTTAATGGAGAAATGTCTTTAAAGGTCACAACAGGCTTCACTTGCGTCGCCTGTTCTGCTGCAGACTGGAGGATTGGACCCTGTGTGTCTTCGTCTCTGCCTTCTACTTCAACTATCGTCTCCAGACATGTGTTCAGTGCTAGGAACAGAATGTTATAGAAAGTCTCAATGCAGCAGCAGATTCAGAGCTGTCCTCCAGACTAAATGACAAACCATGTTGTCTCACATTGCCCTTCAAAGTGAACCACATCCACATGTTCCCATCGTGGACTTCGATCAGAGGGTCAGAATTGTTTCCAGAGTCTGAGCTGATGCAAATAACAAACCTTCAGAGTTACGAGTGTCCTTTGCTGCGTCAACACCTTTTGAGTGGCTGATGTGATGTAAAGGTATGATCTGCTGTGGTTATGGTTACGGTTGGGTCCTTCACAATTTATATTCCCTTGACATTGTCATGCGCCTGGTCTCTCGCCTGAACACTCATGTTTAATGCATTCTTTCTTCATCTTTGATGTGATAACACCAGATTTCCGCACACGGAGAAATAAAAAGTGTTCCTCCTGGTCAGGGATTAAGATGTCGAGGGCCGGGCTGTTCCGGGTTTATCTCATAGGTCTGTGTTTTCATAAGTGGGTCTGTCAATGCGTTTCCTTAAAAGCTTCCTCAATCTCACTAAAGCAGCTTAACGCTGGTTGCCCCTCGATGTAAAATGGGAAAAAAGAATACTCAATTTATTGCAACACGAGTTGCTCCAACAAAAGATTCTCCTCTCGGTGAAGTAGCTAGAATCCAAGAGTGGCGGAAGGAACTGGATGTCACCGGGTCGGCTACCACCAGAACCAACAGAATCTACTTCTGTGGAACCCTGAGCTCAGTCTCCAGGGGAGCGAGAACAGAGAACATTTGGTTGAAACTAAAAGGTGAATTGTTCTCCCTGAAGTTTGCTGGGATAATTTAATTCAGCCCCCAAAAAGGTATTTCTCCATCCTGCATTGCTTGTTATAATAACAACAACTCTGGATGCTGGCCAGCTGCTTTACTGCATTTGGAGCGTGGTGTTCACTCGAGACGCATGTGGAGACCCGTTCTAATGCCAGACTACTGGGAGCGGTCCACTTGTGATCGACCATGGTAATGCCACGTCACACAGAGAGGAGGCGCTACCGGCGTCTGCCTCGGTGTTGGCTGAGAGCAGCAGACACAAACCAGTAGAAAGGGACTTGGCTACAGAAAGCAGATTATCCCCACAAATGAGCATCTCCAACTAGTACCACTTCATGTGATTACTTGATGCTTCTTGCTACAAATTGAATTAGAACAGTTCATTTCATACTTGACCACAGACACATGTCTCCAGCAGCCGCCGGAGGAACACCGTGTCAGGACGCGGTTTGGCTGTTGGAGGTCTGAGTCCCCATATGGAGCCCAGAGTCTCTGTGCTTGGTGCTTCCTGAGCAGGGATGTGTTGACGGGATGCTGGCTGGGACCCTCCTGTAGGTGTGCCTCTAGACAGCTCTGTTCTTTGCCAGCAGCGAGATGGAGCCCAAACACATTTATTTAATCGACTCTCTAATTGATAGACAAACAACCACATACACACACACACGGGCTGTCTCTCTGGCAGCGTTTCCCAAATCACTCAGGAAGCCATTATGCTTATTGTGCCATGTAGATCCTGTCAGCAGCCGGAGGCTCGCCAGCTTTTTGCACCAAACAAACACCTTCCCCTCTAACACCACTCTGGGTATTGTTAAGGGACAGTGACAGGGTTGACAGTCGCTGTTACTAGATTCATATTTAAGATATAAAACACAGAATAAGCACTTTTCATGTGTGATGCAGACATGTTTAGGATGGAGCTGCTGATAGAATACACAGTATATATTTGACAAAGCAAAGCGATTTCAGAAATCTCAATAAAACTCTCCATAAGTCTGTCTGGTTAGAGCATGAATGATGTGTTCATAGAGGCCTGGAACAATAGCGGGTCATTAGGGGATCTAACTAGTGCAGATAGTGTGAGTTAGAAATACTGAGTCACATTGGAGAGTATTGGTCTTAAAATAAATACTGAAAGCAGTCGGGTAGTGTGACACTGCAGATACATCTTCACATGTATCTTCATCTTTACCAACACGTTGGGGCATAACACAACTAATCAATACTTTCCATTGATATACAATACAAACAGAAGAAGTAAGTCTATGGTGCCCCAAATGTGTAGATGCTGTAAAATGTACTGAAAGGTCTCCTGAGGCTGAGCCCTTCTGGACACCACACGCTTCTTCTAGCGCCACCAACAGGCCGACTGTCCACTAACGGTTACCTCACTCCTGTTTCCTCACTCCTGTTACCTCGCTCCTAGCGGTAGTTGCGGGCCGTGGATTTTCTACCTCGGCCTTCAGTGGATCAGCTGTACGCAGCGCGCCGTATATATAAATATATAAAATCACGTCTTTCTCTCCTTATACTTAGGAGCGCTCCAGTGGAGTCCTAACCTGTTACGAGTCATGATATATTACATGATGATATATTATATGAACACATGAACAGAGATTCTGGGAGAAGGCTTGATGAATGATCTCATTAAAAGATACCGTCAGCGGCTTCATACAGAGACATGAAGCAGAGGAGAGAACGTGATCCCTCCTCAGAAACCAGAAAACTCTTTTCACAAGATTGCACTATTTTTGGGAAAGGAACAACAATGTAGGAGTGATGATTTTACTTTACTTTGGTAGTTATGAATCAATGTTCCATCACGCTTATGCACTTCTCAAAGATGATGTCCACAATAGTGTTTCTCAGGGAAAGTGAACGTAATCATGGTCCCTGGCTGGATGTCACCTGGTTCACTGTGATAACAGATGACATGTTCTATTGGGCCTCATATCTCTATCTATATCTTATATTACTTTTGTATTTATTTCAAATAATAACTTAATTTTAATCAATACAATTTTTGGAATATGTACATTAAATTCAATATATTTTGTATTGCCCAAAATGACAAATTAAAAATGATCCTCAGAGGCCTTTAGATCAGATTAGAGATTCCTTTATGTCAGGATTACAGCAGCAAACAAAGTGCACACAAGAGACAGAGTAAAAAATATAGAATCTAAACAATCTAAATAATAAACGGTAGAAAACAGTAAAATCTACAAACTTACAATCTGTACACATCTGACATCCTCTGTCCAGGACCTCACATCGGATCAGGAAAAACTCCACAAAGAAAACCCTTTAATGGAGCCTAGAATGCAACATGACAACATATTGTAACACTGTAGTTGGACAGGGCTGATAGGACTACTGCAGCAGTCACATGATCTACTAGACTACATTCATTCAATTCATTCAATTTATTTTATATAGCCCCAAATCACACATTTGCCTCAGAAGCCTTTACATATAAGCTAAATGTATTTAATTTGAGTAATTGTAAAATAAGTTTTATACTTTTTGCATATATTACTTTGGTAAGTAACTTAAAATATTTTCTCGTACACATAGACCTATATTTAATTTTTGATTTTCAAAATGTATGTAAATATAATTTCAAGCCCAAACGGTCCACAACTGGAAAATAGCGACTACCGTACATTTCGGGTTACAAGCCGCTCCTACGGCTGATCAGTGTCCCCGCTGTAGCAAGCTAGTAGCAATGCTAGCTAGCTAGCTAGCGCTTCTGCTGCTACCGGCCACTGCTGCTGCTACTGCCCGCTGCTGCTGCTACTGCCCGCGTCCCCTCTGCCCAAGTCGGGTGTCGAGCCTGGTCCCGCTACCTTCGGTGGTTTTCAGGGAGCTAGCGGAAGTTAGCGGGGAAGTGACGGAGCGCTAGCAGGAGCCCGAGCTGGCTACAGCGGGGAGCTAACGGGGACACTGACCGAAGGTAGTAGCGGCTTGTAACCCGGAATTTACGGTACTTTGCAGTGAGATATATAAATATTAGGGCTGGGCGAAATTAATAAAATAAATCAAAAATATATATAGGGAAGAAAACAAAAGATGTATTTTATTTTGTTAATGCTTCTATGTGACTGTTCATTCAATTAAATATTGTATTTATTTACAGATGTTATAGACTATTTTATTCTAATGTAAAACAGCTTAATATCATGCTGAAGAAGAAACATTTGTCTTTTATCAGGGAACAACATAAACAGTCTGTTCAGTAGTAAGGGTCCCTGTGAGGGACAAGCCACTCCTTCTTTTGTCATGTTCAGTAGTAAGGGTCCCTGTGAGGGACAAGCCCCTCCTTCTTTTGTCATGTTCAGTAGTAAGGGTCCCTGTGAGGGACAAGCCACTCCTTCTTTTGTCATGTTCAGTAGTAAGGGTCCCTGTGAGGGACAAGCCCCTCCTTCTTTTGTCATGTTCAGTAGTAAGGGTCCCTGTGAGGGACAAGCCCCTCCTTCTTTTGTCATGTTCAGTAGTAAGGGTCCCTGTGAGGGACAAGCCACTCCTTCTTTTGTCATGTTCAGTAGTAAGGGTCCCTGTGAGGGACAAGCCCCTCCTTCTTTTGTCATGTTCAGTAGTAAGGGTCCCTGTGAGGGACAAGCCACTCCTTCTTTTGTCATGTTCAGTAGTAAGGGTCCCTGTGAGGGACAAGCCCCTCCTTCTTTTGTCATGTTCAGTAGTAAGGGTCCCTGTGAGGGACAAGCCACTCCTTCTTTTGTCATGTTCAGTAGTAAGGGTCCCTGTGAGGGACAAGCCACTCCTTCTTTTGTCATGTTCAGTAGTAAGGGTCCCTGTGAGGGACAAGCCCCTCCTTCTTTTGTCATGTTCAGTAGTAAGGGTCCCTGTGAGGGACAAGCCCCTCCTTCTTTTGTCATGTTCAGTAGTAAGGGTCCCTGTGAGGGACAAGCCACTCCTTCTTTTGTCATGTTCAGTAGTAAGGGTCCCTGTGAGGGACAAGCCACTCCTTCTTTTGTCATGTTCAGTAGTAAGGGTCCCTGTGAGGGACAAGCCCCTCCTTCTTTTGTCATGTTCAGTAGTAAGGGTCCCTGTGAGGGACAAGCCCCTCCTTCTTTTGTCATGTTCAGTAGTAAGGGTCCCTGTGAGGGACAAGCCCCTCCTTCTTTTGTCATGTTCAGTAGTAAGGGTCCCTGTGAGGGACAAGCCACTCCTTCTTTTGTCATGTTCAGTTTGTTGCTTACCTTTAAAGATGTATGTTAAAGACCAGCAATTGATTAACTTTATACAAAAGCAATCAGTGCTTTTGATCTTGTTCAGTTCAGTTGTTCTTACTCAGTGAGAAAAGTCTGCTCGCTGAGGACAGAAACTGCAGAACAAGACGTGCTTCAGTCTGTTGGCAACAAGCCGGTCGCTGAGGCTGTGGAAGCGCGCACGCATACGTAAACCGCCTTCAAAGTAAAAGCAGTGCCGTTGTATTGCATTCATGGCGTGCATCTTATTTATTTCTTTTTCTTTTTTGATTGACCTCACGCGGGCCGGACTGGGAGAGCCGTAAGATGCCCAGGTCTGAACTACGCCGTCTGGGAGAGATTTAAAGTGCAGCACCTGTGTGCGGCGGCATTAAGCCCCTCCCAATGCAAAGACAACAACGAGTTAACGCATGATCAAATAATTAACGCCGTTAATCGCGTTAACGTGCCCAGCCCTATATATATATATATATATATATATATATATATATATATATATATATATATATATATATATATATCAGCAGCTTTCATTCTGCTGCTGAGAGTCAGTGAAGCAGGAAGTAGTACGTGTATGTACAGGAAGTAGTTCTCATGTACGTGCAGCCAGACCCAGAAGAGGGATCGGGAGAGGCTGATAACTACTGGCCCCGGACAGCATGAGGGTCACCACCAGTGTTAGATATAAATGACCTCATCTCTCCCCCAGGAGTGGCTGGAAAGCCTTCAATGGCGTCTTTAAAGATCCTCAAAGCATGTTGGCCTCTTCTGAGGTAAATGGTTCTGGGAGAAGATGTTCAGGACCCTCATTCCTGATGCTGCGTTCACACCAACGCAATTACATGCACAGTCAATGCACAGATGCCAATGGTTGCGTTGACATTTTTGTTGACCCCTGAACGCAGCATGAGAGTGAGCCTACCCCTGAACGCAGCATGAGAGTGAGCCTACCCCTGAACGCAGCGTGAGAGTGAGCCTACCCCTGAACGCAGCGTGAGAGTGAGCCTACCCCTGAACGCAGCGTGAGAGTGAGCCTACCCCTGAACGCAGCATGAGAGTGAGCCTACCCCTGAACGCAGCATGAGAGTGAGCCTACCCCTGAACGCAGCATGAGAGTGAGTCTACCCTTGAACACAGCGTGAGAGTGAGCCTACCCTTGAACGCAGCGTGAGAGTGAGCCTACCCCTGAACGCAGCATGAGAGTGAGTCTACCCTTGAACACAGCGTGAGAGTGAGCCTACCCCTGAACGCAGCGTGAGAGTGAGCCTACCCCTGAACGCAGCGTGAGAGTGAGCCTACCCCTGAACGCAGCATGAGAGTGAGTCTACCCTTGAACACAGCGTGAGAGTGAGCCTACCCCTGAACGCAGCGTGAGAGTGAGCCTACCCCTGAACGCAGCGTGAGAGTGAGCCTACCCCTGAACGCAGCATGATAGTGAGCCTACCCCTGAACGCAGCATGAGAGTGAGCCTACCCCTGAACGCAGCATGAGAGTGAGCCTACCCCTGAACGCAGCGTGATAGTGAGCCTACCCCTGAACGCAGCATGAGAGTGAGTCTACCCTTGAACGCAGCGTGATAGTGAGCCTACCCCTGAACGCAGCGTGATAGTGAGCCTACCCCTGAACGCAGCGTGAGAGTGAGCCTACCCCTGAACGCAGCGTGAGAGTGAGCCTACCCCTGAACGCAGCGTGAGAGTGAGCCTACCCCTGAACGCAGCGTGAGAGTGAGCCTACCCCTGAACGCAGCGTGAGAGTGAGCCTACCCCTGAACGCAGCGTGAGAGTGAGTCTACCCTTGAACGCAGCGTGATAGTGAGCCTACCCCTGAACGCAGCGTGAGAGTGAGCCTACCCCTGAACGCAGCGTGAGAGTGAGCCTACCCCTGAACGCAGCGTGAGAGTGAGCCTACCCCTGAACGCAGCGTGAGAGTGAGCCTACCCCTGAACGCAGCGTGAGAGTGAGCCTACCCCTGAACGCAGCGTGAGAGTGAGCCTACCCCTGAACGCAGCGTGATAGTGAGCCTACCCCTGAACGCAGCGTGAGAGTGAGCCTACCCCTGAACGCAGCGTGAGAGTGAGCCTACCCCTGAACGCAGCGTGAGAGTGAGCCTACCCCTGAACGCAGCGTGATAGTGAGCCTACCCCTGAACGCAGCGTGAGAGTGAGCCTACCCCTGAACGCAGCGTGAGAGTGAGCCTACCCCTGAACGCAGCGTGATAGTGAGCCTACCCCTGAACGCAGCGTGATAGTGAGCCTACCCCTGAACGCAGCGTGAGAGTGAGCCTACCCCTGAACGCAGCGTGATAGTGAGCCTACCCCTGAACGCAGCGTGATAGTGAGCCTACCCCTGAACGCAGCGTGATAGTGAGCCTACCCCTGAACGCAGCGTGAGAGTGAGCCTACCCCTGAACGCAGCGTGATAGTGAGCCTACCCCTGAACGCAGCATGAGAGTGAGACTACCCCTGAACGCAGCGTGAGAGTGAGCCTACCCCTGAACGCAGCGTGAGAGTGAGCCTACCCCTGAACGCAGCGTGATAGTGAGCCTACCCCTGAACGCAGCGTGAGAGTGAGCCTACCCCTGAACGCAGCGTGAGAGTGAGCCTACCCCTGAACGCAGCGTGAGAGTGAGCCTACCCCTGAACGCAGCGTGAGAGTGAGCCTACCCCTGAACGCAGCGTGATAGTGAGCCTACCCCTGAACGCAGCGTGAGAGTGAGCCTACCCCTGAACGCAGCGTGAGAGTGAGCCTACCCCTGAACGCAGCGTGATAGTGAGCCTACCCCTGAACGCAGCGTGAGAGTGAGCCTACCCCTGAACGCAGCGTGAGAGTGAGCCTACCCCTGAACGCAGCGTGAGAGTGAGCCTACCCCTGAACGCAGCGTGAGAGTGAGCCTACCCCTGAACGCAGCGTGAGAGTGAGCCTACCCCTGAACGCAGCGTGATAGTGATCCTACCCCTGAACGCAGCGTGAGAGTGAGCCTACCCCTGAACGCAGCATGAGAGTGAGCCTACCCCTGAACGCAGCGTGAGAGTGAGCCTACCCCTGAACGCAGCATGAGAGTGAGCCTACCCTTGAAGCCAGGAGGCTGTGGTGGTTTCTGTGTGAGCTGCTGACATCACATCATTCATGAGTCTTTGTCCTGGTGACCAGTAGGTCGTGATGCTGCAGAAGCTGCTTCCAGCTTCATCACATGGCGTTCTGTTGGGAGAGGAGACTGTAGCGCCGCTTCATACAAAAGGTTTCATCCAGCAGAGACGAGCTGCAGGAGTCTGTGCTCCACGAGGATCAACGCCCATCTCACGCTTCTCAATGCAGATATAAGAGCTCAAGTAGAAGCTTTTTATTTGATAATGAGACCTTCATCCACGCAGTTTCACCGTTTAAGAAATAAGTCCCCACTCAGGGTGTGTGTGTGTGTGTGTGTGTGTGTGTGTGTGTGTGTGTGTGTGTGTGTGTGTGTGTGTGTGTGTGTGTGTGTGTGTGTGAGCTGAAGGGAACATGGAAACGACAAAACGGCAAAAAGCAATAACAGAGAGTGGGAAGAAATGAGAGAGGAAGAGGATGAGGAGAGAGGAAGAGGATGAGGAGAGAGGAAGAGTGGACAGCAGGACTCTGGGTAATGAGAGTGCGGCGTTAGTCACGAAGTGAGCCGATGGAGAGAGAGAGAGAGAGAGAGAGAGCTTAAGGATGAGAGAGACGAGCAGCCGCAGATGAGAGGTCGTTGTGCAGCAAAACATCATAACTTCATAACTTCATAACATCAAAACATCATAACTTCATAACTTCATGACTTCATATACACTGTAGTCTCTCCTCCCTGGTCCTTCCCAGTGGAGCTGCTGGTTCCTCTGAGTCTCCACCAGTGTCTTCAGAGCTGAGTGAAAGATGCATGCTAACCACTTCATACTTATGAACCCGTTATTCTTTCTGGGGACACCTTTCATAGATTATGCGATTGTTAACTCCATGTTCCACGTTGTCTGAGGAATGAAGTTCCTGCTACTGATGGCAGAAATGTCTTTTAAAATAAATTGCATTTTTCATCAACACAATTCGGAAATATTGTTCCAGTCCCAACATGTTCTGACTCAATGTATTTCATGTGTTTTCCCCACAGTAACGTGTTATGATATGTTTAGTTTAGTTATGCAGTGATGGGTTTAGTTGTAGTGAAGCGTTTGTGACAGAAAGTTATGTTTCAATTTAAAAACAGTAATGAATCGGTAGTATAGGAACATAAGGGCTGACACACACAAAGTGTTATGTTACTCTACGTCTAATTTGATACATATTTTAATTGAGGAGACGTGACATCACAGATACTTATAGAGGAGGGGCGTGGCCTTCACCCTTAAGGTGGAATGTGGGCGTTGCCTTCACCCTTAAGGTGGAATGTGGGCGTTGCCTTCACCCTTAAGGTGGAATGTGGGCATTGCCTTCACCCTTAAGGTGGAATGTGGGCGTTGCCTTCACCCTTAAGGTGGAATGTGGGCATTGCCTTCACCATTAACCCTTCGTCCACGGAGCCCGCGGTTTCGCGTGGTGACACTTGAAACTTTTCTCTAAGTTTCTAAAATATTCACAGCACCCCGATAATACATCGCAAAAATATAATTTTACGTCTGGCGGAAAGAGACGGCTTCCTGCTTCCGGGTGCCTGCCCAGGCAGAGCCCAGCATAATTTTAACATCATCAGGCAAGCGAAAGGGCAGCAGTGTGTCATCTGACGCTGGAAAAATAAAATAAAAAATCCTTCTCTGTGATTAGTTGAGTCATATGTCCGTCGCCATTTCGTGAACTAAACAACCAATGTACACTCAGGAAAATCTCAAAAGGACAACCCACTTGTACAGCATGTACACACGCTACATTTTACAATCAACATGACGACAAAGAGATTCAACACGGAGGAAGCAAAACGCATGATTCTGGAGAGCAGCGAGGAGGAGGAGGAGGACGACACCGCGTCAGAGCTCGAAGGCTTTAGTTCTTCTGAGGAAGATGGGTAAGTGTAGTTACTAAACTTTGTTACGTGTCTGTAAGGCTGCATGGTGCAAACTAGTAATGTGTACAAACTAGTAATGTGTACAAACTAGTAATGTGTACACTGTGCAGGAGAGCCAGCCACGCGGTGCACACTGCTGTTCACGTTACTACGTCATGATCTGAGTAATGTTTACACACAATCTGCTTTGTACAACACTCTGCTTCACGTTACTACCACTAATATTTATACATGCAATGCGGAGCACTATGCTAAAATTACTACCACAGTCTGCTCAATCGTTACGTCATCTTTCTTTCAACTGACTAGTATTGATTTATTTTACAGAGAGGAGCACCATCCGCCCCGACCAGCCTGGCCAGCAAAGAGGCAGCGTGTTGACCGACGACTAAAGACACCATCTCCAGCAAACAGGGCGCGTGCTGCCCGGCGACTACTTTCACCTCAGGCCAGATCAAGAAAGACAGCAGCACGTGCACCACCTGCACCTACGCTGTCCTGGAGGACGGATGAAGACCCGGACACTGCTCCCCCCGTCATCAAGTTCCAGCCCGGACACCAGGTCCACATGTCAGTGCCACAGCAACACCCATTGAACTCTTCAAACTGTTCTTCCAACTAAGTCCACGGTGGGTCGCAGGGTTTGCGAGCTTTGCAGCATGAAGAAAGTGAGCAAAGACACGGCGTGGAAGTGCGAGGCGTGTAACGTTCCCCTCTGCCTGCAGCTGAACAGAAACTGTTTCCATGACTGGCATGCCATGGCATGAGGATATGCCATTGAAGCATATATACTTGTATATTGTAAATGGTCTAGTCTTTGTTCTGTTTTATATTTCTGAATATATATTCTGTACATATTTTCTTTTTTTTTTATAATACATATTTTTATTTAAAAAAAAAAAAAATTGTTGTGATGGTCATTTTTCATTTGCACACACTCCCTGAAGCTTTATCTGCACAATGAAGTCATTTCTCAGTCCCATTTTTATCATTTTGGTGAAAGCTGTGAAAGACCATATTTCTACTCAAAAAACGATAATAAAAACTTTAGTTTTAGACATTTATTTACATGTATCTAACATTTTATTCATATATTTCACTGCTTTTGTGAACCTAAAACCTTTGGTAAACCAATTGCCATCACCTAAACAGAGTCACCACCTGAGTAAAGTTAGGTTTTTTCAAGCGATATGAAGAATTTCCAAAAATCGAGATTCCATTTTTCAGCTTTAGTGTCATATTATAACGTTTTTCTCTTTACACTTTTGCCTTATGACAATGGTGCCTCATTATATAGATAGCTGAGATTGTTCTGCAATTTATGATGTAAAACATGGGTATATATCTTATATGCAAGTGCCTTAAAAGGTGAATCTAAGAAAATTATGTCAAATCGAGAAAATCGACTGAAAATGACCTCCAGTGTGCAGTGAGTTAAGGTGGAATGTGGGCGTTGCCTTCACCCTTAAGGTGGAATGTGGGCGTTGCCTTCACCCTTAAGGTGGAATGTGGGCGTTGCCTTCACCATTAAGGTGGAATGTGGGCGTTGCCTTCACCCTTAAGGTGGAATGTGGGCGTTGCCTTCACCCTTAAGGTGGAATGTGGGCGTTGCCTTCACCCTTAAGGTGGAATGTGGGCATTGCCTTCACCATTAAGGTGGAATGTGGGCGTTGCCTTCACCCTTAAGGTGGAATGTGGGCGTTGCCTTCACCATTAAGGTGGAATGTGGGCGTTGCCTTCACTATGAAGGTGGGATGTGGGCGTTGCCTTCACCCTTAAGGTGGAATGTGGGCGTTGCCTTCACCATTAAGGTGGAATGTGGGCGTTGCCTTCACCATTAAGGTGGAATGTGGGCGTTGCCTTCACCATTAAGGTGGAATATGGGGGCGTTGCCTTCACCCTTAAGGTGGAATATGGGGGCGTTGCCTTCACCCTTAAGGTGGAATGTGGGCGTTGCCTTCACCATTAAGGTGGAATGTGGGCGTTGCCTTCACCATTAAGGTGGAATGTGGGCGCTGCCTTCACCCTTAAGGTGGAATGTGGGCGCTGCCTTCACCATTAAGGTGGAATGTGGGCGTTGCCTTCACCCTTAAGGTGGAATGTGGGCGTTGCCTTCACCCTTAAGGTGGATTGTGGGCGTTGCCTTCACCATTAAGGTGGAATGTGGGCGTTGCCTTCACCCTTAAGGTGGATTGTGGGCGTTGCCTTCACCATTAAGGTGGAATGTGGGCGTTGCCTTCACCCTTAAGGTGGAATGTGGGCGTGTAGAGGGCGACATGTGGGGCTGATCCACGGGAAGACAAATCAAATCAAAAACTTGATTTGGGATTTACAAAAGAAAAGTGGAAAAATAAATATATTTGTTGGTGTACACTTTCTTCATTCGAACATTTATTGTGGATCTGTTTTATGAACGAGGCCCCGGCTGCTTTAGGGTTGTATCAGGAACACCTGGACTCAAGATCAGAATGAGCCGCTCAACATGTTCGGCCATGTTTGTAGAATGAATATGGCCATTAGGACCATTTCACACACATGTCTAATAGTATAAAATAATGAAGCGATGACATTTTGGACAGAAGTAAACATCCAATAGACGAGTTATACAAGTTATAAATGATCCTAGTTTTCAGAATGAACTATATATTGTGATGTGTTTTAAAATGCTTGCAGCTGAGAATGTATTTT
Source organism: Myoxocephalus aenaeus (assembly GCA_038501785.1). Lineage (NCBI taxonomy): Eukaryota > Metazoa > Chordata > Actinopteri > Perciformes > Cottidae > Myoxocephalus > Myoxocephalus aenaeus. The sequence continues at coordinate 395,580 of JBAMJR010000182.1, forward strand.
TTATTTTTATTTTGTATCAGTATGTGTTTTATTCAGTCAATCATTGCAATACAATAAGTGAAGCTACAATCTAATATAGCAAACAGAAAGAACGTGTGAAAGCACGTTGGCCCATGAGAGGTGGAGGATCAGGCCACTCTCATAGAATCACTCAAACACCACCAGACTCATTTATGCAGCCTCTTCCACCCGTCACTGCTCTTTATACCATGCCTCAGATTGAAAATAATTGGTATCATATTTTTTAGCGTGTGCTTTTTTTTCTTCTTGGATATTCCCCGTGTGGAATGCAGTGAGCCAGGTGGAGCTCCGCCTCCGGAGCAGGTAGAGTTAAGGATGTAGCTCGAGCATCCTCTGGTAAGTGTTGCCTGGTTGGGGAGGGAACCCGGCAGGACCTGATATGACCGATTATGAGCTCACGTCCTCTTCCGTCCCTTTCTTTCACCTCATGAGCCCCAACAAGCGCTGAAAGGCCGCAGACCCTCCTGCCGCTCAGAGACAGAGCGGCTGGCTGGCCTGAGCTTCATTAGCGAGGAGACATGACACCTCATGACAGACGAGTGATGGTCCTGCTGCTGCCTCGTCTCCAGGAGATGAAGGAAGCCTTCCAGCTCGGACTCAGCAGGAGAAGTGAAGCAGCAACATCTCTCAACTCGGATATGATTACTGTCTCTAAATGGCTTGCATTAACAGCCGCAGCATATGCCCTCATAAGGATTTATTCACTATATTTGTGAGATCTTGCGGATTCCCTAACAATTTGTCAACTCTGCAAAAAAATGTCAAACTAAAAGACAGTTATTATTTTTTTCAAACCATTAATCACATTTTTTTGTTAAAGCATTTGAGAATCAAGTTAAAAAATCTGAACAATTTGCCTCTTGAGGACTTCTGTCAGTATTTGTACACAGGTCTAGACACACATTCATGGTGGCAGGGTGAGGAGCGGCATCTCTTGATGCATTCACTTGCACTCTGACATCAGAGTTTCACAACCTCTTTGATATGTATATTTGTATTTAGATTGTTCAGTGATGGGGCTATTATTTAAGGGTGCATGCACTGGAACCGCCACAGATGAACTGATTACATATCAACGATACTCAAAGATGATGTCAGGTGAAGTGACATTCACAATGAAAAAAGACATTTCAACTGTTAGTTCCCGTCCCTTTTATCTCGTACACTTACTCCACGTACAGCACATTTCAGTTCATTTCTCAGCTCCGTTCAGCTCTTAATGTGAAACATCACTTTTTCCCCTTTAATCTGCCACTTCAACTTCGTTCAGAAATTCAGTTTAAACTGCCACTTCAGTGTCTTTGAGTGCTGAAAAACATCCAATCCAAACAAACGAAAGAAAAGAAGAGGATGTAAAAGCTTAAAAAGGATTAAAAAGATCGGGTCAGGAGCTCAGACACCAGAGGACCTTAGAGTTGAGCTGAGGTGCTTCGGGCATCTGATTAGGATGCCTCCTGACTCCTCCTTGGCTCCTCCTTGGCTCCTCCTTGACGCCTCCTTGACGCCTCCTTGACTCTTCCTTGACTCCTCCTGGACTCCTCCTGGACGCTTTGTACATAATTGCCCATTTACTTCCGCTATTAAATAATAACTAAATTACAAAACACAATTTTTTATTTAATGTCATTTAAAGAACAAATTAATTAATTCGGTCCTCACTCTCTGCCACCTTCCGTGTGTCTGCATGACGACATCGCCGCCCGTCCAAGGTCGCTACGTGACGTCCCGTCATGAGGAAGTGCTGAGCTAAGCTAGTGAGCTAAACTAGTGAGCTAAGCTACTGAGCTAAGCTAGTGAGCTAAACTAGTGAGCTAAGCTAGTGAGCTAAACTAGTGAGCTAAACTAGTGAGCTAAGCTACTGAGCTAAACTACTGAGCTAAACTACTGAGCTAAACTACTGAGCTAAGCTACTGAGCTAAACTAGTGAGCTAAACTACTGAGCTAAACCAGTGAGCTAAGCTACTGAGCTAAGCTACTGAGCTAAACTAGTGAGCTAAACTACTGAGCTAAGGTACTAAGCTAAGCTAGTGAGCTAAACTAGTGAGCTAAGCTACTGAGCTAAACTAGTGAGCTAAGATACTGAGCTAAACTAGTGAGCTAAACTAGTGAGCTAAAGTACTGAGCTAAACTAGTGAGCTAAACTACTGAGCTAAACTACTGAGCTAAGCTACTGAGCTAAACCAGTGAGCTAAGCTACTGAGCTAAGCTACTGAGCTAAACTAGTGAGCTAAACTACTGAGCTAAACCAGTGAGCTAAGCGACTGAGCTAAGCTACTGAGCTAAACTAGTGAGCTAAGCTACTGAGCTAAACTAGTGAGCTAAACTACTGAGCTAAACTACTGAGCTAAGCTACTGAGCTAAACTAGTGAGCTAAACTACTGAGCTAAACCAGTGAGCTAAGCTACTGAGCTAAGCTACTGAGCTAAACTAGTGAGCTAAACTACTGAGCTAAGGTACTAAGCTAAGCTAGTGAGCTAAACTAGTGAGCTAAGCTACTGAGCTAAACTAGTGAGCTAAGATACTGAGCTAAGCTAGTGAGCTAAACTAGTGAGCTAAGCTACTGAGCTAAACTACTGAGCTAAGCTACTGAGCTAAGCTAGTGAGCTAAACTAGTGAGCTAAACTACTGAGCAAAGGTACTGAGCTAAGCTAGTGAGCTAGGGTGACCAGACGTCCCCCCCCCCCCGGAACGAAGTGTCCTCTTTTTCGCAAACTCAAATCTAGTCACCCTAAGTGAGCTAAACTAGTGATCTAAGCGAGTGAACTAAGCTACTGAGCTAAGCTACTGAAAAGCTATTTGATTCAGAACACAGGGACACGACCCCCACGCCACTCAGAAATGTGCTCACACAGTAACAGCGCTACTAGCAGAGCCTCTAAAGACAGACTCTGACTGTACGTCATGAAACTGACTAATGAGACAAGTGACTAATAACCGTGCTGTTGTGTGACCTCTGTAGCGCCACTGTTTTCAGACGAGCAGAGAGCCTTCATCAGCTCTGCCAATACATTCTGATCTCACTGCTCGTACATGTCCTCCTCCGCGGCGCTGCAGAGCTGTTGAAAGCTTAGGTGTGGCTCTGGTATGCAGGATCATCCCGCTCCCCGTCTCCCTCGTATTAAACAATGTTGATTAGAGCCGCTGATCTCCCTGCCAAGGCCTCCTGATACAGCTTGTACCAGGTACCTCGTGTTTATCTCAGGGCCGTCGGAGATGTTTCCTTTTACCCCACCCCTTGGTCTTGACGTTGATAGGTTCATTTCTCGTCCAGACATATTTTGATTAGAATCAGAATCGTCCAGTACACATACAAGGAATTAGTTTCTGTTTTTTCGTCCCAAGTGTAGCATCAAAACCAAAAGAGTTCAAGTCAAAGTGAGCCTCACTAAGTCTTCTGCCACCTGCTTGTACAGAGTGTGTGTATGTGTGTATATATGTATATACACACATACAGAGTTCACGTTGGTGTCACGCTGTCTTGACCTGGAAGCGTTGGAGCGTCTCAATCCTCCTGAAACCAAATCACACAACCTGAACTCACACTGAAAGGATGGCTTTTTATTTACCACCTCTTATCTTTGGAAACTTTGGAAACTTGAGTTCTCAAAACTTTGTACTCAGCAAATGTAAAGTTTTGCTGCAAAATAAATACATTTGAATGAAATCACTGCATTTAAGACGTGAAGCAAATCAATGCTGATCTTTGACTATGAGCAAACATCTATCGACAGTCAGAGCCAGAGAACGGAGGGAGGAAGTCCTCATAGCCTCAATGAATGTGTTCAGAAAGTGCCTGCCCTTTTTCAACCAGTTCAATGACAGCTTCTCAGATGGTTCTGGGTAACAAACGCCATATTACAGCAAAATGTTTTTCCCACAGCTCGTCATTGTAAAAGCTGTTGACTGGACTCCTTGAACTGCATCAGGGTCTTTTATGACTCGTTCTATTATGAATTTGTAATTCATGGAGGTTTCATATTTGTAAAAATGTCCTCAAGCCAAGAAAAGCGATTTCAAAGATTTGTGATGTCGTGGTAATGCTTCGGCCAGGTGGAAAGCCACGGGCCAGCAGGAGAAACACTCAGAGGGCCGCAGGGCGTAAACCCAGGAGACGGATATCTAAACTCAAGAGCTAGCATGAAACCGGTCCGGTGTAGCTCCAGACCTCCAGACCTGGGTCCCTCCAGACCTTGCTCCCTCCAGACCTTGGTCCCTCCAGACCTCCAGACCGTGGTCCATCCAGACCTTGGCCCTTCCATACCTTGGCCCCTCCAGATCTTTGCCCTCCAGACCTTTGTCCCTCCAGACCTTGGTCCTTTCAGACCTCCAGACCTTGGCCCCTCCAGACCTTTGCCTTCCAGACCTGGGTCCCTCCAGACATTGGTCCCTCCAGACCTTGGCCCTTCCAGACCTTGGCCCCTTCAGACCTTGGTCCCTCCAGACCTCCAGACATTGGCCCTTCCAGAACTTGGCCCCTCCAGACCTCCAGACCGTGGTCCTTTCAGACCTCCAGACCTTGGTCCTTTCAGACCTCCAGACCTTGGTCCTTTCAGACCTTGGTCCCTCCAGACATTGGTCCCTCCAGACCTTGGTCCCTCCAGACCTTGGCCTCTCCAAACCTTGGCCCCTCCAGACCTTGGCCCCTTCAGACCTCGGTCCCTCCAGACCTCCAGACCTTGTTCCTTCCAGACCTTGGCCCCTCCAGAGACCTTGGCCCTTCCAGACCTTGGCTCCTCCAGAGACCTTGGCTCCTGCAGAGACCTTGGTCCCTCCAGCCCTTGGTCCATCCAGACCTTGGCCTCTTCAGACCTTGGTCCCTCCAGACCTTGGCCCCTCCAGACCGTGGCCCCTCCAGCTTTAGTGAATACATCACCTTCCTGTGTGAAGATGGGCAGAGTCATTGTGTGACCGTGCCAACAGACGACCTAGCTCTGGTGTGGACGGATCAAACTTCTGTGTGAGAATCTCCCACCAGAACATGGTCAGATGTCCGGTTTGGGCTCATGAAGACAATCCCCTGAGTCACTGGCTGCTCACTGTCTCTATTCAATTCAATTCAGTTTATTTTATATAGCCCAACATCACAAATACAAGTTTGCCTCGGAGGGCTTTACAATCTGTATACATAACATCCCTGTCCCGGGACCTCACATCGGATCAGGAAAAACTCCCCCAATAAAGATAGTAAAAACCCTTTCACAGGGAAAAAGGGGAAGAAACCTGAGGGAGAGCAACAGAGGAGGATCCCTCTCCCCGGATGGACAGAAGCAATAGATGTCATGTGGCCAGAATGAATAGCGTAGTTACAGCACATTCAATGAATATGACAGAAATTATTCATATAATGAGTAGTAGGCATAGTCCACGATCCAGATAACCACGATCCATGAAGCAGAAGGAGGTAGAGAGGAGGGGGGGGGCCGCATCAGCAGGGCCATGGCAGCAGGCAGGACCGGTTCCAGGCCAGTTCCATCAGCAGGGCCATGGCAGCAGGCAGGACCAGTTCCAGGCCGGTTCCATCAGCAGGGCCATGGCAGCAGGCAGGACCGGTTCCAGGCAGCCACGATCCATGGCGGGGGGGGGGGGGGGGGGGGGGGAGAACCGGGGGCAGGACCGGTTCCAGGCAGCCATGAATCCATGGAAAAAGAAAGTAGAGTTAGTAATGTGCATTGAAGAGACAATAGTTTATCCAGAAGGAGAGAAAGAGGAGGAGAGGAGGAGCGAAAGAGGAAGAGAAGAGGAGCTCAGTGTATCCTAAGATGTCCCCCAGCAGTCTAAGCCTATAGCAGCATATCTAGGGGCTGGACCAGGGCAAACCTGAGCCAGCCCTAACTGTAAGCCTGAAACAGCTCTAACTATAAGCGCTATCAAAGAGGAAAGTCTTAAGTCTACTCTTAAATGAGGTGACTGTGTCTGCCCCCCGGACTGAAAGTGGAAGCTGATTCCACAGAAGAGGAGCCCGATGACTGAAAGCTCTAGCCCCCAACCTACTTTTTAAGACTCTGGGAATAATAATAATAATAATAATGCATTTAATTTATATAGCGCTTTTCTTAATACTCAAAGTCGCTTTACACAACATATACAATGTCTTAAAATAAAAACCTATGCACTAAAACAAGTAGAATAATAAAACAGATAAAAAAATAATAAAAACAATAAGAGCACACAGTCAAACATTAAAAGCAGTTCTGAAGAGGTGGGTTTTGATTTGGGATTTGAATGTGGAGAGGACAGTGCAGTCACGGATGAGTTTGGGGAGAGAGTTCCAGAGGGAGGGGGCAGCTATAGAGAAGGCTCTGTCACCCCATGTCCGGTGCTTGGTCCTATGGGGGATGGATAGGAGGTTGGCATCAGAGGAGCGGAGCTGACGGGATGGAGTGTGGTGGTGGAGCAGGTCGGTGAGGTAGGAGGGGGCCTGATTATGGAGGGCTTTGTGAGTGAGAAGAAGGATTTTGTATTGGATCTGTTGTGGGACGGGGAGCCAGTGAAGGTTCTGGAGAACAGGGGTGATGTGGTCACGGGAGCGGGTGAGCAGGCGAGCAGCAGAGTTCTGGATGTACTGGAGTTTATTGAGGGTTTTGGATGTTGTGCCATAAAGAATGCTATTGCAGTAATCTATTCTGGAGGTGATGAAGGCGTGGATCAGGGTTTCGGCAGCAGATGAGGAGAGTGATGGGCGGAGACGGGCGATGTTTTTGAAGTGAAAGAAGGCAGTTCGGGTGATTTGCTTGACGTGGTGTTCGAAGGAGAGGTTGCTGTCAAACATGACTCCAAGGTTGCGGATGTGTGGGGAGGGAGACAGAGTGGAGTTGTCGATGGTGAGGGAGAAGTTGTGACTGGTTTTGGTGAGAGATTTGGGACCGATGATGATCATATCAGATTTATCACAGTTGAGTTTTAGAAAATTTGTTTGCATCCATGATTTAATGTCAGTGAGGCAGTCGGTCAGAGTGGAGTGAGTAGCAGTGGTGATGGCCTTTGTGGAGATGTAGAGCTGGACATCATCGGCGTAGCAGTGGAAGAGGAGACCATGTTGACGGGTAATGTTACCAAGAGGGAGCAGGTAGAGGATGAACAGAAGAGGACCAAGCACCGAACCCTGGGGGACGCCCTGAGACAGAGGAGCGGTGGAGGAGGTGCAGCTGTTGATACTGATGAACTGTTGTCTGTTTGTTAGATATGATGTGAGCCAGGAGAGAGCAGTTCCAGAGATGTTGAGGGATGATTCGAGGCGGGAGAGAAGGATGCTGTGGTTGATGGTGTCGAAGGCTGCAGTGAGATTGAGGAGAATGAGAATGTCGTATCATCGGCATAACAGTGAAAGTTTATGGAGTGTTTTCTGATAATATTGCCTAAAGGAAGCATATACAAGGTGAATAAAATTGGTCCAAGCACAGAACCTTGTGGAACTCCATGACGAACGGCGGTCGTCATCGAGGCCTCATCGTTTACAAATACAAACTGAGATCTATCTGATAAATACGACTTAAACCAGCTTAATGCTGTACCTTTAATACCAATCGACTGGTCTAGTCTCTGTAATAAGATGTCATGGTCAATGGTGTCAAATGCTGCACTAAGGTCTAACAGGACAAGTACAGAGACAAGTCCCCTATCTGATGCAACTAGAAGGTCATTAGTAATTGTCACTAGTGCTGTCTCTGTGCTATGATGCTTTCTAAATCCTGACTGAAACTCCTCAAATAAACTATTGTTATGTAAAAAGTCACACAACTGATTTGCGACTACCTTCTCCAGTATCTTAGAGAGGAAGGGAAGGTTAGAGATAGGTCTGTAGTTAGCCAACACCTCTGGATCCAGGGTGGGCTTTTTAAGAAGAGGTTTAATTACAGCTACTTTAAAAGACTGTGGTACATGACCCATTAGTAAAGACCCATTTATAATATCTAGTAGAGAGGTGCTAATTAAAGGTAAAACTTCCTTAAACAGCTTAGTCGGAACAGGGTCTAGGAGACAGGTAGAAGATTTAGAAGTAGAAACCATTGAAGACAGTTGGTCGAGGTTGATGGTAAAAAATCTATCCAGACACACAACAGGGCCCACAGCCTCCTCCATGGTCATCCCACCTGAGGATGGACCGGCAGTAGTCGAGGGCAGGAGATCACCGATCCTGTCTCTAATAGCCAGAATCTTATCATTGAAGAAGTTCATAAAGTCATTACTACTGAGGTCTATAGGAATACACGGATCCACCGAGCTATGACTCTCAGCCAGCCTGGCCACAGTGCTAAAGAGAAACCTAGGGTTGCTCTTGTTTTTCTCTATTAGTGATGAGTAGTAGGCTCCTCTGGCATTACGGAGGGCCTTCTTATATGTTCTCAGACTATCCCGCCAAACCAACCGGGACTCCTCCAGACCGTTGGAACGCCATATGCCCTCAAGCTTCCTGATGCTTGCTTCAATATGCGGGTCTGAGGGTTGTACCATGGAGCGAGCCTCCTTTGCTTAATGATCCTCTTTTTTAGAGGGGCTATCGAGTCCAGTGTCACTCTCAGTGAGCCAGTAGCACCATCGACGAGCTGATCAATCTGGGAGGGAGTAAAGTTAGCACAGGAGTCCTCTATTATATTGAGACATGGTAATGAATGAAATACAGAAGGAATCACTTCCTTAAATCTAGCAACAGCACCGTCAGTTAGACATCTGGTGTAAAAACTCTTGCCTAACGCTGTACAATCTGGTAGTATAAACTCAAAAGTTATAAGGCAATGGTCTGATAAAAGAGGGTTCTGTGGAAACACTACTAAGTGCTCCACGTCAATGTCATATGTAAGAACAAGGTCGAGGGTGTGGTTAAAGCAGTGAGTTGGTTTCTGTACTAACAATGAGCTAAATGCAACACTAAGGCTATCATTGCTAACATCCACATGAATATTAAAATCACCTACAATAATACCCTTATCAGTCTTAAGGACCAAACTTGACAAAAACTCTGAAAATTCAGATATAAATTCGGAGTACATACCTGGTGCCCGGTATACCACCACAAACAGAATTGGCTGTACTGTTTTCCAGGTTGGATGTGAAAGACTATCGTTCTCTGATAATGAAGGCTGCTGCGAGCTCTCATTCATCAAGGCGTCTGGCTTCAAGGAAAGGGCCGTCAAGCTCTAACGCCCTTTAATTCCGTCACTTTTAGTTAGACATAACTCCGACGCCTGAATCTCACTCAATTATATCTCTTCACGGAAAAGAAGTCTTCTGCATCTTTGACAGCTTGTTAGTGGCAGACTTTCTCTTTCAGTCCCGTCGTCTCCCCTCAGACAAAAGGAACGATGCCGCTGGCTGTGCCCGCGCTCTCAGACGTAGGAATGCTAACGATACCACAGTTTGCCACTTCCAGCGTGACCCATTATAGAAACTCCCACATCCACCCGGAGGACCCGTCCCGGCTTTAAAGCACGGAGGTGACCCTGTCTCTGACCCGAGTGTCATGCAGCCGGCGTGGCCCGGGTCGTGAGAGAACCACAGATTCCAGGCCAGACTTGAGTTCCGCAGCGTCTAAAGTTTCATAACATATTGTGTGAACATGACGCCCTGGGTATTATGCTCGCTGCTTCAGTAATCCCCTCTGCAACATAATAGCCTGTACTTAGGCAGGACAACAAAAGCACGAGGCAGGGGGAGCTTTAAAACACGGCATTGGATTTCGTGGCACGTATCTGTGGCATTCAGCGCTGTCTGCTGCCTGTCTGGAAGGAGCTGCACATGAAGGGGGGGCTAACTTCAGGGGACCTCGAGAACACAAGCAAATGTGTCAGGTAATACGATGATGCGCTCAGAGACAAAAACACATCGGCTCCTCAAGCCTGTTTCTGAGACCAAATGTGGAAGATAAGTCCACACAGTTCACACAATGCGACCGGCTCAGATGTGCAATAACACGTGCTGCCTGCAGCTGTTGGGCTCTACAAGCAGAGAGCTGGTAGAACAGCACAGCTAGTGGGTCACCTGTTAGAATGAGTAGAAACGGACCATCGGTGGTCCTTTGCTCACATGCTCAACGTCACCAGCTCAGTAGCTTCCTGACCAGTGAACATGGGGTTAACGTGAATTCAAACAAAAGCACTTGCTTAGTTTCAGGATAACCATCATGGTTGGGTCTAAGATAAGAACTTAAACAAGAACATCAACTTAGCAAACCGGGCTACTGGAAACATGGCGGCCGGCTTCCTTAAAGGACCCGCCCCCTATGTGGGAGCTTACGGCTTGTTCTAAGCTAACGAAATCACAAGCATTCGTATTTTCAGGTGATATACAGGTTAAGAAACCCCCTGAATGGTCTCCTCCGGCTCTCCACCATCTCCTCCCCTGTGATTCTCTACAAACATTTCTCACTGCATACCTGAACAGCTTTGTGTTTCCACTGGGACGTCCTGGGCTCGAGGCCACCAACCAGACACAGTTAAACAATACGTCTGACTGTTGGTGGAACAGCATCGTTATTATGAGGAGAGCAGGTTATGCATTGTTCAGGGTCAGCTCATTGTGGACGTATGCTCATCATCATTTGAATGGACCGATAAAAATGAAATAGGATCAAAGTTTGTACAGAGAACTGAGAAGTTGTTTTTAAATTGTCCCAAGTACATATCTTCATCACAATTCTTAACAGTTGAAATATTTAAAACATGTTTCATATACAGTATATATATATATATATATATATATATATATATATATATATATATATATAGAGAGAGAGAGAGAGAGAGAGAGAGAGAGAGAGAGAGCTCAGTGAAACATGTGCTCAGGACAGAAGGTCTCAGAGCGTGAAAGCATGCAGGGAGCGTCTGGAAGAGGCCGTGAGGTCACGTCCTCCTCTGGAAGCAGGTGTCTAGAGCAACACGTGTCCAGAACACTCCCAGGGCCCGGAGCCGGGGTCAGGTCAGGTCAGGGGCCCTGACCCCGGCTCTCCAGCGCTGCGGGGCCACAGGTCATTGTAGTGCCGTTGAAGCAGCAGAACTACAGAAATGCTCAACTGACAACATTTTGGTCGACGACCACCTGATTCAACTTTAATACAAATCAACGTTCAGTCCTTCACTCTTAATGTAAAGAGTCCAGGGATCAATGCCCAACCCTCTGAGTCTTTGTGTAGAACTGATCATGAAACCAAGTCCCATCCCACCACAGCCATCTTTCCTCCATCACTACCGCTGTAGGACCCTGCTGGTGTGGTTTCTGCTGCAGTGTTCACCCCTCGGTCTGTATTGGCTGCTGGGGATTGTGGAAGTGATTTGTAAGAGCTCTTTGTGGCCTGAAGTCATGCAGTTAATGGATTATAGACTCACAGCCCATTAGACAGAGCCTGCGGGCTGTTTACAAGCTGCTCGAGCATCAACCCAATCACCTCCTGCTGCTCCGTCAGTGGAGCTCCATCAGGTGTCCGTGGAGCGACACTATGGGACAGGCCTTTAACAACAGGGTGAACAGGAATCAGAGAGGAGGAAGATTCATGATCAGCTGTTAGTGTTCCTGTAACCAACTGCAGTCAGCGGACAGACCTCTACACGTTATGTTTCTGTGTGGTAGATCTACTGGACATGGACTGTTGGTGTTATTATCAGAATCAGAATCAGCTGTATTGGCCATGTGGGTGCACACACACACACACACACACACACACACACACAGACTCTGGTTACACATGGCTCTCGCCGTACATATGATATACAAATAATGATTGTCCTCTCATTGGAGTCATTTCCACTGGAGACCGGGGAACGTGTCCCTGACTATGATTCACTCAGAAACAATGTCTGAAAACAACACAGATAGTTGAGTTTATATTGTCAAGACTTGTGACCAAAAGCATGAGACTTGATTGGACTCAAAGACCTGAGACTTGGACTAGTAACCAAAGACTTGGTAACATGTGTGGGTGCAGACTAGTGGCAGCCACAGAGAAGTGACATGAAGACTCTCGGCTATCAGCGTTCTGAAGGTATGGTGTCATTTTAACATTTCAGTAGAGCATAGACATGAAGGTCAATGAAAGGTCAGGCAGGGAAGGACAGTACATGTGCATCACAAGAACCATGCTGCGTTCACAGCACTCAGTGAATGTGAGCGCTGGTGGTCATCGCGTGGCTCTCGCTGGACGTGGAGAGAAGAGGCTGATGCTGCTGTGGAAGGCCGTGACATCAGATAACCACGCTGTGTGTTTGCTGTCAGCGCGTTAGTATCACGTCTCCATCAGAGGAAGCCGTTACTGTGTGAGTCATATTCAGGCAGCATTCATAAAGCCAGTGTGGTCCTCCCCAGACCCAGAACCCAAACACACACCAGTGGTCGCTCTCACACTCCATTACACACACACAGTGATGCTGAAGGGGCTTTTCTAGTTGAGTGCATTTACTGAAAGTACAAATGTCTGAAACTCAAATAGAATTGAAGAGTTTGTTATTGTGACTCCGTTTCAGCATCTAAGAGTAAATACAGGGCTATCGGCAGCATGCTACGCTAATGATGTGTGTGTGTGTGTGTGTGTGTGTGTGTGTGTGTGTGTGTGTGTGTGTGTGTGTGTGCGCGCTGCAGCCCTGGCAGCTGTTCTGTGTTGGGACAGAAGGTTCTGATGTGGATGTGATGGAACCCTTTGGGAGCTGCAACGGGTTCCCTCTCCGTGGTAATTAGAGTGGGCAGAACGCTGATGTACACACACACACACACACACACACACACTGATTGGTCCTCAGTGCTGTGATCAGGGCGATGCTCTACCGTACTGTTAAAGTAATGTGGTAAACAAAGTGATTCACTTTACTCTCAGGTTATAAAAGACGTCTGCAGAAGCCCTGCCAGAGATGTTCTTGTAATATTAGCATTTAAAGTGCAAAGAGCCGTTCTGTGTCTAGCTTAGCTTAGCATAACACACTCCGGCACGAGTTGCAGCGTCTACAAGGATTGGATGAATTCATGAGAATGCACTCACACGTATCTGTTGAAGATGTGTGGTCATGGTGCTGAGAGCCTTCAGGACCCAACAGAGACACGCAAAGCATGCTGGGAGAGAACACAGGTAGCAGATCCAGCCCTCTCTTTATTGACAGCTTTATGTTGTGTTTTCATAGATCATGTGTCCGTGACGTAGAGACGCTTCATACCAAGAATAAGAAAAGCATCAGCACACGACTACCTCAGTGGAGCTGGAACAGAACGTCTGCTGGACCAATCAGCCGGCCCATGATCTTCAGCGGCCTTCCTCTGGGGACCATGACATTTCCATCGTCTCTGCTCTTTAAATGTTGAAACATGGTGACAGGTGACAGATCTTGCTCCATGGAGACGACAGGGAAAGTCAGCGGATGACAACGGTTCATCCTCTGGGGAGCAGGGGTATTCTTTACAAATGTCATGTTCTTTTCTATGCCTCCCAGCTTGCGACAAAACATATGGATATGGATATGTACATATATATGTATATATATATATATATATATATATATATATATATATATATATATATATATATATATATATATATATGCTGGAGGCGGGGGCCGTGTGCTGGAGGCGGGGCTGCATGCTGGAGGCGGGGCCACGTGCTGGAGGCGGGGCTGCATGCTGGAGGCGGGGCTGCATGCTGGAGGCGGGGCCACGTGCTGGAGACGGGACCGTGTGCTGGAGGCGGGGCTGCGTGCTGGAGGCGGGGCTGCGTGCTGGAGGCGGGGCTGCATGCTGGAGGCGGGGCCACGTGCTGGAGGCGGGGCGCGTGTATGAGGCGGGGCCGCGGTTCCGGACCACTGAGCACCGGACCGCCCACAACCGAACACACTGAGATTGCCTCACATATCCACGCCTTCAGCAAACCAATCTGCCACCTGGCGCTCACACGGGTTCACAGGAGACGTGAGACCCAGAGCTGCATTCAGTTCAGCAGCTGAGTCGGACTCTGACCGCGGGCCTGGTCCAGCCCCAGGTGTAGGTGCTGTATGGATCTGCTCCTTCACCCCCGTGTGTTCTTGTTAAGCCAAGAGATTCCAGACTCAACTATCTGCCATCTTCCTCCTCCGTTTATCTGCTCACAGCAGGCTCACCAGCTCACACCGGCAAGCAGCCTACAGTACACACACACACACACACACACACACACACACACACACATGCACTGCCTGGGTGTTGCCGGCTGATAAAGAAGCAATTAGAGCCATCAGATCCCGTCTGCTGGATCTCCTCGCTGGTGACATTGACAGTTACTTTATTTTCCCGGTCCGGGTCCCGTGATGACGCCTCTAAGTCGCGGGGACTTTCTTTAACTTTCCCGTCACGCTGTGAAGGCCGTCTGTCAGGAAGTTACCTGCTCCGGCACCAGGAGGCCGGATGACACTCCATTCCCTCCACGGGACCCGGCACAATGGCTTCAGTCCAGATACCGGAGCTCAGTGGAGGATTTAACGCCTTGATATTGATCATGTTCCGTGCATTATGTTCTTATTGAGATTGACGCCTCATGGCTGTTGGCTGTCGGCTCCATCAGCCGAGTCTCCATTGCTAGGCTTGCCTGGAGGCGGAGCTACCTCTTGAGGTGTGCTTGTCTCAAAGGCTGCAGTACACACCGTGTGCCACCGGGCCCAGCTGTTGGTTTGGTGTTGTCAGTAATAGCATCAGGCATCTCAGGCGGGTCCTGCCTGGTCCCTGTCTTTCAGAGCGACAGGGGGTCAGCCTCTGCTTTGTGAGGATCTGTTCCCTGGTTCTCTCCTTAGTACTGATCCTCTCTAGACCTCCATCAGTCCAGACCATCATGACTAGATATTTCTATATGTCAAGTTATCCTGAACGCTCGTCATCGGGTCGGATTCCCCATGAAATCAGATGAAACCATGAACTTCTGGTTCATGGTTTCATGAACCTTCAGCTCAGCTCCAAAGGCCTCCAGCAGCGACCAGCCCTCCTCCTCCTCCTCCTCCTCCTCCAGGAGCAGAGCTCCATCCCACTGGGAGCCGATGCTGACGCCATGCTGCTGAAGCCCGGCCGTATTGCTGGGCCTGCTGGAGGGAGGAGAGACGGGGAACCAGAACCAATTCTATTCAGTTCACTTTATTTTATACAGCCCAACATCACACATACAAATGATCCTCAGGGCTTTACAATGTGTATACAACATCCTGTCCCGGACCAACATGAGAGGTTCTCTAAAAGGACCCGGACACACGCTTGCTTTTGTCCACAGGGAGCGCCAAAACCAACACAAAATAATCTGAACATCAGAGTTTTTTCTTCAGCAGCTCTTTATTTGGAAGTGTTAAAGAGACAGTCCACTGTATGAGCGAGTCATCAGCCCTTCATGTTGCTATATATAAAGCACAATGCTGTTTGTATTGCCATGACATGTTGCTATTATGTTGGAAATTCCATTTTCCAAATGTAAATCCAAAATACAGGACATGGTTGACTGTTCTCTGTGACCTGATGGTTAGATTTTCCAACGTGGATTCTCAGTTGGTCAGACTGTCATCTGTCATGTCTTCACCGCTGACAGCAAGCAGCTTCGTCTTTTCTTCTTCTTCTTCTTCTTCTTCTTCGTCTTTTCTTCTTCTTCTTCTTCTTCTTCTTCTTCTTCGTCTTCGTCTTCGTCTTCGTCTTCTTCTTCTCTTCTTCTTCTCTTCTTCTTTGTCTTCTCTTCTTCCTGTTTCTGATGGAAACGTTCGTCACATTAATGTGTTCAAGGACCCTTGAAAGATGAAAGTGCTTTTGCTTCTGGCCGTGATGAATGGTGTCATTTTGGCGATCGTTTAAATAATCAAATCCCGGGGTTCAAAGGGTATTAAGCGTGTTTGTTAATGACTTTTGGGTGGACGTGTCTGACAGTGAGACAAAAGGACCAAAGAGTTCTCCACATTCTGGGTCTAACCCTCACCCCTGTGAAGGCCTTACTGGGCCCAGCACCACCCAAACCTTTTAGAAGACTCTTCTTCTTTCCTTTTAGAATCTACGCCTCTAGTGCCACCAACACATCTCAACCTGTTTACAACTATTATGTTGTCAGATCACCTTGAAATGTGCTCAACACATTCATGCTCCCATGAGGATGAACCCTTTGTCTGTTAGTATTCTGCATAAAGACCATGAAGGTCTTGTCCTCTGCAGCCCTGCCAACAGAAGTAGAATAGATGATAGATGGATGGATAGTATATTGTACATGTAGCTTTAATAACACAGTAAACCTCTCTCTCTAATTATAAACCAAGAATGTTACTGCAGCAACAGAATCAGTTACGTTTTCACAGCACCACTTGTTGTTTTTTCCTCCACCTTAACTCGATTTGCTCGCATTAGAAAGGTGCAGATCAAGTGCCGGAGTCCCTTGTTTCTTTTAATTGGTGCCAAATATTCTAACTGCCCAGATCTGCCCTCCGGCTGCTCACACCGGGATGCCCTCGCTCCTCAGCTGGGTCTTATTGAGAGCATGTGTAGGTGTGGCGTCTGCTTGATTAAAGTGATGATGGGGATGAGGAAGAGCTTTCTTTGAGAAACAATGGCTCTGTTGTCTTTTGTCCCCGTCTCTCCAGCCGGCTGTTGGTCCACACGAGAAAAACCTTGGTGTTTCCATGAAGGCTCATGTTGTGCTTGAAGGCCAACAGTCCGCTCAGTGGTTGGTTGGACTCTAGGTGTGAAGGCGTAGACGGGTTAACCGCTCCCTGGTCCTTGTTTTAAAGCAGCGTTAAGACTGCAGAGCTGTGATGAAGAGAGGGAGTGATGCAGAGTAGTACAGCGCTGTGATGGATGGATGAGTCGTTCAGCCCAGACGCTGCTCTGAAGGTCTATCTACATGTTGATTCATTCACTCACTAAGGAGAGATTGGAGGCACATTATTTGAGTTATTTCCAATTTCCTCTGAAGAGTTTTATTATGAGACTGATATATATATATATATATATATATATATATATATATATATATATATATATATATATATATATACAGTATATATATAGACGAGAAGCCAATCAGTTCTATGTAAATTCAAACATTCAGCAGAATGGAATTATCCTTTATTTTCTAAACTCATTTTTCCACCACTTTTTGTTACAAATTCTGGTTTTCATCATCAATGCAAATATGTAGGAAGAGATGTTCCCAGCACAGCACCCATATGTACAGGTGCATTCTGAGGTCTTTTCATCGTTGTCAGCGTATCACACACAGACATCACGGGTTGCGTAGAAGCAAAGTGCCTTGCGGCAGCAGAGTGAAACCCTAAACTCTGTCTTCCCATCATGATACCTTTGTTTCCCTGCAGCCGCAGTCGGGCTGGGAAAGTCCAGAGTGTAAGTGATCCTCATCCTCATGTCAGGCCTGTCGGTCTGCAGCAGGTCTGCACACCTCCATCAGGGGGTTCTCCCTCCTCTCCTGATCACAGCCTCCATCAGGGGGTTCTCCCACCTCTCCTGTCCTCTTGTCTCCTATATATATATATGTATATGTATATATATATATATATATATATATATATATATATATATATATATGTATGTGTATATGTATATATATATATATATACGTGCCATATATGACTTACCCTCTGGATCCATTCAGTTCCCAGTGGACTCCTGAATGGATCCAGAGGGTAAATTGAAAAAGCAGTGTAGGTAATAATGGAGCAGTCTTTCTTCTCAATGAACTGTCTTTGGTATAAGACGTTTTAGGGCAAAGCATTGCATTTAGAGTGGAAGAGAGTCCTCTTCCTCAGCTGAATGGAGTGGAAGTGATACTGGATGGCTCAATGGCAGTGAGGTGGTGTTTGTGGACTCCACTCCTGGGAGGACGTTTCATATCAGCTAGTTCAGCAAGTTCCATAAAGACGTGGTTTTTATCATCATATTTCCAAGACCTGGTTTTCTAAACTGCAGCTCGCCTTCTCAACACCGACTCATCCTCATGTTCAGAATGAATCACAGGCTTGAATGTTCTTACTTTCCAGCTGCAAGTAGCACGGCATGGGTTTACAGCCCAGTTCAGTTTATTCTCATCAGTTTGGGAAGGTGGTCCTTTTTTTTTTACAATCAGAAGGGTTGAGATGAATTCATGTGGAATAAACTGTAAGAACTTCCTGTTTGTATTGTAATAAATCATTGAAATCCCACAGCAGGATGGTCCTGTAGGGCCCAGCGGTGTTTACACTTTGCTGTGTTTGAACGTCCTGCTTGTGTCTGTCTTCGTCTCAGAGGACCAGATCCCCCACGGCTTCCCCACCATCGACATGGGCCCCCAGCTGAAGGTGGTGGAGAGGACGCGCACGGCCACCATGCTGTGCGCCGCCAGCGGGAACCCCGACCCGGAGATCTACTGGTTCAAAGACTTCCTGCCCGTGGACATCGGCAGCAGCAACGGGCGCATAAAGCAGCTGCGTTCAGGTAAAGCACTCACCCCGACATGTTGATACCTGACCATTCATACCTGCTCAGGTTTGGTTTACATCATGGCCCACACAGGTTGAGGGGTACCGACACTCCAAAGATCATTTACGTCAAACAACACAGGACTTTAGAAAGATCTGCTGTTTGATATTCAGAAAGTGAAACGCACAGTGAGCTCGTGGTAGAAATAAAAGGGTATCAGACCCCGAGCCGCACCTGTGAGGGAGCGGCGTGCCAACAGGACTCAACCTCCAGGACAGAGATGAATGTGAGCGGCTCTGTGAGGAGGTGGCCGGAGTCCAGGGAGCAGAGAGGGCATCGCTCCGCGCCAAAGAGACACACACACACACACACACAGTCAGCTGCCCTTTCTCTCTCTCTCTCTGTGAGAAAATAGAAACGTTCCCTACAGAACGTGAGCGCTGTCAGCGAGTCAGGAGCAGGTTCCCTCTTCCTCTCGTCTCCACGCTGACAGGCAGGACATCTCAGGCTGGGCGTTAGGTCGGGACAACCCGCCATGTGTTATTAACCAAATAGCACGGCAATCTGTTTCAATTAGTTTCCTAGCACCGTGGTCTCATGCAGCCCCACAGCAGCCGAGCACAGATGCTTCCTTTAATGGAGAATCAGAGTCATCCTGGAACACACAAGGCGGAGGGGAAATACGTATCCGTGTGCAACGTCAGCGCTCCGCAATTATTCCATTTATTTGTTTCAATAGAATTCATTATATAGAGGAGTGATTGGATTTGCTCCTGCATTAGTTCGTCCTATTACATGACTTTGATCCATTAAGAAACACTAATAGCTTCATTTTTCAATTCGAGACCTTTGCTCTCTTTTGGAAAAAAGAAAAAAAGAAAAGTCCTCTGGCTTCTGTGAGGCTTCCTCTGGTGCTCCAGAGCTCAACTGTCTTCAACTAATTACAACCCAAGCTTCGCCATTGAAGAGTGATGGACCCGGACCAGCCGTGGACCCTCTGGGTCCCAGACCAGCGAGCTCTGTGACCGCCGGCCCCGGGATCTGATAGCCAAGAAAACGGGACCAAGCTCTTCTGCGGAAAACAATGCTGGAGTGAAAAGTTCCTGGTTCCCAAACCCAGTAATACGTGTTAACACTGGCCACAGCACCACCAGACACTGAAGACTGTGTTTACTTCAAGCAGAACACTCCTGGGGCCAATGTGTGGACAAGGGCCCAGCTGAATTGGTTTGTCATTGGCTCTTACAGGGGCGCTCCAGTGATGAAGTCCTGCTACTCCAGAAGGTTGGTCCACTCGCCAGAGACAGATTTAAACAGAAGAGAGGGGTTTAAGATGGAAGCAGCAAAGTCGGATATGTTCCAAACTCTATCCATTAGTACGGGTTAGTTAGGCTTAGAGCATTAACTAGTATGGGTTAGTTAGGCTTAGAGCATTAACTAGTATGGGTTAGTTAGGCTTAGAGCATTAACTAGTATGGGTTAGTTAGGCTTAGAGCATTAACTAGTACACGCTAGTTAGGCTTAGAGCATTAACTAGTATGGGTTAGTTAGGCTTAGAACATTAACTAGTACACGCTAGTTAGGCTTAGAGCATTAACTAGTATGGGTTAGTTAGGCTTAGAACATTAACTAGTATGGGTTAGTTAGGCTTAGAACATTAACTAGTATGGGTTAGTTAGCCTTAGAGCATTAACTAGTATGGGTTAGTTAGCCTTAGAGCATTAACTAGTATGGGTTAGTTAGCCTTAGAGCATTAACTAGTACACGCTAGTTAGGCTTAGAGCATTAACTAGTATGGGTTAGTTAGGCTTAGAGCATTAACTAGTATGGGTTAGTTAGGCTTAGAGCATTAACTAGTATGGGTTAGTTAGGCTTAGAGCATTAACTAGTATGGGTTAGTTAGGCTTAGAGCATTAACTAGTACACGCTAGTTAGGCTTAGAGCATTAACTAGTATGGGTTAGTTAGGCTTAGAACATTAACTAGTACGGGTTAGTTAGGCTTAGAACATTAACTAGTACGGGTTAGTTAGGCTTAGAGCATTAACTAGTATGGGTTAGTTAGGCTTAGAGCATTAACTAGTATGGGTTAGTTAGGCTTAGAGCATTAACTAGTATGGGTTAGTTAGGCTTAGAGCATTAACTAGTACACGCTAGTTAGGCTTAGAGCATTAACTAGTATGGGTTAGTTAGCCTTAGAGCATTAACTAGTACGGGTTAGTTAGCCTTAGAGCATTAACTAGTATGGGTTAGTTAGCCTTAGAGCATTAACTAGTATGGGTTAGTTAGCCTTAGAGCATTAACTAGTACGGGTTAGTTAGCCTTAGAGCATTAACTAGTATGGGTTAGTTAGGCTTAGAGCATTAACTAGTACACGCTAGTTAGGCTTAGAGCATTAACTAGTATGGGTTAGTTAGGCTTAGAACATTAACTAGTATGGGTTAGTTAGCCTTAGAGCATTAACTAGTATGGGTTAGTTAGCCTTAGAGCATTAACTAGTATGGGTTAGTTAGGCTTACAAGCATTTGTGCTGAATGGTTCGATACAGGACGTTGACACGTACCAAACCAGACATGTTGTGTACTGCTACACCAATAGCCATGCTTGGAAAAATACTGGATCGCATAATGGAAAATAAAGAGTTATTTCATGCCTGGTAAAATAATGTGTCTTTCTAACACATTGTAGTCTGCAAGCCCGAGCCTAGATAGTGACATCACTATGACGTCATCTGGGTTATTTTCTCACACAAGAGAAACTGCTCTCAGTAGTACTCCCTATGCAAGACAACTGATCGTGACTGAAGTCCCTGGAGGTCCCCTCTAACAGCCAGTCACGCTTCCATGGTAGTGGACTACACACTGGCCACCATGCATGGTGCTCGCCAACATCAGGAGCAGCTTGGGGTTCAGTTTCTCTCCCAGGAATGCTGCGCCATGCGGACAAGAGGAGCTCCACGTCCACGCGATGGGATTTTGTTTCCATTTCATTCGTTCTGCTTGGAAAGGGCAAAATGGACAAAATGTGGACGCAACCATCATCTACGACGGCTGCCAACCCAGTCCTGGACTCTGTTTTGGGTCAACGCTACAACGGACAAACAAACTCCCAATCCAGACATTGTGAAAATATAATAAAGTCCTATTATTTTTCACAATGAAACCCCACAAACCTGTCATGACGCCCTGGCTTCATGCTGCAGAGGCGCGGGATTCCTCCGGCCAAGGAGGGAAGTCATGGCAGGTCTCGGTCTCGCCCGGCCCTCTGAAAGCTGCTGATGTCCCCCTCATCAGACCCACGGGGCCACACAGCTTCAGGGCCCCCCTCCCCTTCTGCTATCTCTCACCACCTCTCTGACACTGGGGAGTGGCTTGGTTTATCATCCAGATCACCGGCATCTGCATGGTGACCATCCCTCTCTGCCGTTTGCTGCATAAGCCCTGATATGCCCAAATGGTGCCAGTTGCTAAAGGTCACCAAGACCAGGGATATACAAGATTATATCACCAAGACCAGGGATATACAAGATTATATCACCAAGACCAGGGATATACAAGATTATATCACCAAGACCAGGGATATACAAGATTATATCACCAAGACCAGGGATATACAAGATTATACAAGACTATAGGAGGAAACGCTATGAATACTACGTGGGCTGAACGATTAGTCTTTTTTTAAATTGTGGTTTGAGAATCATAGGATCTGCATTTATAATATAACCTGTTATTAACAGTGTCCTAACACGCTGAAGCAGGTGCAAGGTTTAGTGGGTGACCCAGACTTTCCCTCAGCTATAGTGACAACTGCTGCCAGGAAATGTGTTCGCCTGCAGCTAATTAAAGTGAAGTCTGTGCGATAGTCAAACGAAACAAAGACCTCTATGTTGTTGTCTGCTTCATATGCCCTCTGAATAACAGTGTCTGCTCTATCAGGAGGAAAGTAGACCAATGTGTTGGGGCTTAAATGATAAATGATGTAGGCATCAACAACTTGGTTGAAGGAAACACTTTAGTGGTTGACTTCATCCAACATGGATCCACAATTCAAAAGTCAATTGATTTAAGATGTAAATTGGCTCGACAACGTTCTCAACAGACTCCTTGGGAGTTGTAGTTAACTTCTTCCCCCAACTTTTCATGGACACAAGCTTGTCGCTCTGGCTTTTTATTCTGTTCGTCTTTAGTGGAGAGTTTCATGCCCATCTAAGCCGGAATCTAAGGGGACACGAAACAGCTCAACCAATTCACCACGACGCTTCAGCCTAAGTCGCCATTGGGTGGTGCAGTAGTTGTCAAGCGTAAGCAGACAGCTGCTGGAGGAAATGTCGGAATCACCCGCTTAACTGTCACGCACAGCTTAATTTCAAGCTTGATCGGTAAATGTCAGAAAAATCCACCAGTTTTTACAGAATTGTGAAATCAAGCCCAGCATCACTGGATGTCTAGTTTGAACTCTTGGAGGACCCCAACCAGAAGCACCCGCATCCTTTTATCCGATTACACTGAGTACACGCTTAACCTGTTTCAAAGTGCTGTAAGCTTGATTCATAGGAAAGAACAGCCATCAAAATTGGAATATTGGTTGCAATTAGATATTCTCCTGGAATCGTTCAGCCCTAAATGATGCACGGGGGAAATGTCCCGAATGATATGACAACTGTGATTAAAATACATCAATAGAACGCTAATTTTGGAGCTTGATATTAATATCCAGCGACGACGCAGTGTATTCCAGGACACGAGGGCAGGTTTCTTTGAGTTGCATCAGAGGGAGAGCAGGCGGCTTGTGTTTGTATCAGGAAGCCGGAGAGGGAACCAAGACTGTGGAGTCGGTGAATGAGGGGTCAAGTAGCCAGGTGCTGGGGGGGGGGGGGGGGGGGGAGGGGGGGGGGGGGCTCTCTGTGGAGCAAATATCCAGCTGTATCAAGCAAATAAGCACCATGTGTGTAAATAACCAGGTGCACAAATGACGGACATTATTCAAACAATGTGCTTGTGAGGAAATAACATGTTTGTACAGGAGGAAGCGGCTTCCATCAAGAATACATTTTTGCACAGTTGTCATTTATTACATTGATTTTAATTGAAAATGATGAGGAAGTGTTTTTCTCACGCTCAGCTAACACTTTATTTGTATTGAATGGTGAGAATAGCAGTCGCTCTGATCACGGCTGTTTTCCTCTCTTTGCTCTCCTGCCCTTCTTGTCTTTCTCTGTTTGTTTCTCTTCTCTTAATGCTAATGGTTATCTCTAATCTTATTTGCATTCAAATTACCTCACCAGGTGGTACACCAATCAGAGGTAAGAATGCTGGGTACAAAACAACCTCTTCTCATCCTCCTCCTCCTCACTGCCCCTCACCTTCATCACCTTTGTCCTCCTCCTCCTCCTCCTCCTCCTCCTCCTCCTGTCACCGTTAGTGTGTCTCATTTCCAGCACCACTCTCTCTGCCGTCACCACGTTGTTCAGGAGGTCTTGGGACAGGAGACAGTATGTTGCGTAAAACCTGTAACGGTAGTTTCCAGCCTACCAGCCGGTGTTCTCACTCCCAACCCGTCCAATGGCAGCGCTTAGTCTCCTGAACTTCCACCTATGAGGCCCGAGGAACCCCGTTAGTGTCAGTTTGGGACGGATCAGGGACGTCAACATCCTCTTGTTTTACAGATAGCATCTTTTCAAAATAAATGTTGGTCTTAAGAGGAAGTTAGGTTTGGGCAACAAAACCATTTAGTTAGATTAAGACTGTGGTTGACATTAACTTGAAGACTCACAGGACTCTCAATACTAACGACTCACGTGAGAAAACGAGTCAACGTTGGCTTTTAGTTTCAGACCAGACCCTCACAGCGGTCTCCTGGGGGAAAGTCCTGTTTGTTCCACCCTGAGCAGACTATAGCGCACTTTATATATATATATATATATATATATATATATATATATATATATATATATATATATATATTTGCTTAATACGCTCTATGCGTCAAATAAAGACGTGGATGGGTTTACATTGGAGTTGGGTGACAGTCGGTCACAGAGGAGATGACCAAGTATTTGACGGGTTTGAGTGAGAACGAGTTGTTCTCGCTCATCTGCAGGCTAACAAAGGGTTAGCACCATGCTAACAAACACAGTTTACCATCGAGTGGAACAGAAAGTCGCTTGTTGAAAATGACTAGCTAAACGTAATAGGCACTTATTTTGGTTGTGTTCACGCCGACTGCTAAATGTTTGGTGCAGTTTGTTCAGTCTCACTCTTAGCCTCTGGTTCACTCACATGGTGGTCTGAGGTTCACCAGGAGTAGAATAATGTCACATTAATAAGTATATCTACGTTTTCATGAAGGCCTACTGACACCACAAACCCACCTGTGGCCTGTGTCCCCACTCTTTTCCAATGAAATAGCTCTAAAAGTTGCTGAATCTAGCGATAAAGGCCCAACATGATCATGATGAACATTAACAACAACATGGCTGCTCACAGCCGTCAACATGGCAGCTGTGGAAGTCTCTGCTGACGAGCGTCAATCCAATCATTTCATTCTGGCCGAATGAAGATAGCGTATTTTATTCATTGATTGCTTTTGGGATGTAAATAGAATTTCAACAAATATAACACAAAAAAACAGAGTTTGAGGAACTTTATCGTGCTTTAAAGAAGACTGTTCTATCCTCAGAGATACCAGAGGTGATAAACATCACCATAATCACCATGATACCCTCTGTGGTCTGTGAAGGGATGACGATACAGGTCACCAAATCTATCCAATAAATGGAAAAATACACATTTTCTTTTCAGTTCTGGTTCATGTTTGCAGGGACTTCCAACTGAAAAGACATTTATTGGTCGGCTTTGGTGACTCATCCAGCACCTTCAGCACGAAATGGACTGATGGAGGAAACTACAATATACATACTATTGAGGCACAGCTAAAATACAAACAGTAGACAGAAGCACAACACATTATCTATCTTAACTATTTTAACGCATTACTATGGTTAGCAAATACATAAGTTGCCCTTACAAATGGTTTAGTCTGAAGTCTCCTCGGTCAGCAGAGGGACTAAAGCGGCTTAGCGTTGCTTTGCGTCTGATTGGTTTTCAGGGATCACATCTTTTACATTTGTAGAGGGAATCAAACCAAAGAATCCCGTAGTTGATCTGCTTTGCTTTCACCTGAAGTGGACCTGAGCTGAGATGTGTGAGTTTGGTTCAACAGCTTCCAATCAGCCGTAACGAACTGCACCAAACAGGTCCGGCCTGAGAGACTCAGACCAACCCATATGTGAACACATGCTCAGTCACTCCAGTGAGGAAGTGAGTCCAGTTCTCCAGGAATTAGCAGTCTGCAGCGGTCTGGTCGTGGAGGTGTAAAGCCTCGACCTCCCTGTCAGACAGGGAGCGCACGCTTTAGTACGGACGGCTCAATGTCTGACGAGCGGGGAAGTTTTGTCAGCTTGGAACATTTTGGTTCGGGGCTTCATCTGCGAGAAGTCACACACAGCTGATTAACCTTTGTCACGCCAAGAGGTCAGAGCGGACGCCATCTCAGGAGAGAACAAAGCATTTCCTGCTCAAACACCAGAATGTTCAATGAGATAAACAGGCGTTTGAGGACATGCATCCCAGATGAAGGTTGCTCCGCCTCCTCTGGGCTCGCCGTCTGCACCAGACTCACCAGGGACGTTTCCACACGCACGTTAACTAAATATAGTTCATGACATCCTGTTACAAACCCATCCCATGGTGCATTTCAGGATTGTATTCTGAAATATGTACATTGTTAACCTTTTTATTATTTTCACATGTCTTATTGTCCGCTGCAAAACTGCATGATGTCACATTCACTGCTGACATGTAATATTGCATAAGAACACATTCATGTTCTCAAACCGAACCTCTCCACTGGTGAAGATGAAATGTTTGTTTGGAGTTGTTGTGAAGTGAATGGATTTAAATCAGGTAAGTTTGATCTTTCATTGCGTGTGAAATGAAAGCTGTCATGAGATGTTGGAGTGCTTTTAGAGCAGCGATCATTGGAGGGTCAGAGGAGAACGTGGTTTGCTAAAGCCTTTCACCAATCAGGGTTTACAATAGTTCTGCTAATTTGGGATTTAAGCAATACATCTTTAAAGTTGCTAGAAGGAACTTTTAACTGGTTATGAAACCGTCAATCCTCTAAATGACCCAAACGAGACCCTCAGAGGGAAGCTACGTCTATGTCTATATATTTATTCTTAATGCTTGTCATTGGGTCCGATTCCCCGAAACATCTTCAGACTCCAGCAGTAACATGAGAGCTTTCTACAGAAAGCAGCTGCAGATGTTCACAAAGCGCTGGAGCTCATAGAAGCACAAGATGAAAGTTCCTTCTAGTGACTTTAATTACTTCTGATGTGTCAGAACTGACATGTTTCTCTCGGCATGTCGTCTTCGTCACATTGGAAAAGCCCCATGATTCTGTTAAGAAAGCTGTTGGGACAAAGTCTGCTCCACAATGTGTTCAAGACCTTTTACTGGAAGGTCTTCTGATTGACATTCAAAACGACCAGCCACCAACATGATGGAGCAAACAATGCATGTACAGTATGTAGACTTCCATCATCCACCAGCTAAACATAGTTTGTTTTCTATGATCCAGGCGGTAATACCACAATATCACATATGGTAACAACTGAAAATGGCATGGTTCATTTGAGCCAATGAGCACTTAGATCAGTCATTTCCCATCATGCATTAAGAGATAAAGTTGGTGCTTAATGTGAACAGCTTCCATGAAAAGACCCCAAACCAACACTGACTTAGTGTGTCTCAATACTGCCTGCTCTGTGGCTCTCAGCCAAAAGATGACTCACACATTGAGCTAAACGATGTCCACCATTGTACAGCCATGCTGGAGGCTCAGTGAGGCATCTGTAGATGAATACACAATGTGTGTGCTCGTGACTTTTAGGGAAACTACAGGTTCTGTGATTATCGCATCCAAGGGACATCCCACCTAGAGCAAGAACAATGCACCGTAGGATTGCACCAACCTTATCCTCAGCCTCTGCAGGCGGCGGTGCTCCACCTCGCTCTGAGCCTGGCTGCTGTCACGCTATCTTCATTGTTGGTGTGACTCCAGCAAGTAGTCACAGCCCAGTCCCTAGAAACACATGTTGGCCTTGTAGGCTTCTACAAACCACGAGATACAGGAAATGTCCACATTTGTGAACCAAAAACGCTTACGGGTAACGTTGACGTCGTAACGCTGACGTCGTAACGCTGACATTGTAACGTTGACGTCGTAACGCTGACATTGTAACGCTGACGTCATAACGTTGACGTTGTAATACTGACGTCGTAACGCTGACGTTGTAACGCTGACGTGGTAAAGTTGACGTCGTAGCGCTGACGTGGTAACGCTGACGTGGTAACGCTGACATCGTAATGCTGACGTGGTAACGCTGACATCGCAATGCTGACGTGGTAACGCTGACGTGGTAACGCTGACATCGCAATGCTGACGTGGTAACGCTGACGTGGTAATGCTGACGTGGTAACGCTGACGTGGTAATGCTGACGTGGTGACATTGTGACGTTGACGTCGTAGCGCTGACGTGGTAACGCTGACATTGTGACGTTGACAGCATAACGCTGACGTGGTAACGCTGACATCGTAACGCTGACATTGTAACGTTGACGTCGTAACGCTGACGTTGTAACGCTGACGTTGTAACGCTGACGTGGTAACGTTGACGTCGTAGCACTGACGTGGTAACGCTGACGTGGTAACGCAGACATCGTAATGCTGACGTGGTAACGCTGACATCGTAATGCTGACGTGGTAACGTTGACGTCGTAGCACTGACGTGGTAACGCTGACGTGGTAACGCTGACGTGGTAACGCTGACATCGTAATGCTGACGTGGTAACGCTGACATCGTAATGCTGACGTGGTAACGCTGACATCGTAATGCTGACGTGGTAACGCTGACGTGGTAACGTTGACGTCGTTGCGCTGACATTGTAACGTTGACATTGTAACGTTGACGTGTAACGTTGACATTGTAACGCTGACATTGTGACGTTGACAGCATAACGCTGACGTGGTAACGCTGACATCGTAACGCTGACATTGTAACGTTGACGTGGTAATGCTGACGTGGTGACATTGTGACGTTGACGTCGTAGCGCTGACGTGGTA
Source organism: Myoxocephalus aenaeus (assembly GCA_038501785.1). NCBI lineage: Eukaryota > Metazoa > Chordata > Actinopteri > Perciformes > Cottidae > Myoxocephalus > Myoxocephalus aenaeus. The sequence continues at coordinate 424,156 of JBAMJR010000182.1, forward strand.
ACGTTGACATCGTAATGCTGACGTGGTAACGCTGACGTGGTAACGTTGACAGCATAACGCTGACGTTGTAACGCTGACGTTGTAACGCTGACATTGTAACGTTGACGTCGTAACGCTGACGTCGTAACGCTGACGTCGTAACGCTGACGTCGTAACGTAAGATGACTTTCTTACAAAATCAACGCCTACTTTTGGTTTCACACAGGACAGCTGTCTCCTGGGTGAAAGTCCCGTGTTTGTACATCTATACCCCCGTCCCACCCACCATTACTGGACTCCCTTACTTGTTATACTCTGTATGATACTACGTAACTTTTAATGAAGGACGCCACTTGCTCTGGCCGAATGTAATGTCCACATTCAACATATCCGTGGTTTGTGGAAATTCCAAAATTCTTAGCACGTTAGACAGAAGTCCTGGATCGTCTCGAACAAACCTGATCATAATAGGTTGATGCCATATCTGATTAGATTTAACTTACGCCTCCAAATAAGAAACAAAAAGAAGAACATTAAATGCTTTACTTGTAGGTATGGAACGCAAACATGTCAAAGATATGGACATTTAAGCACTAATGTGTGTGCTTGAGTCATATTACTCCTCTACCATTTCTGTGTGTGTGTGTGTGTGTGTGTGTGTGTGTGTGTGTGTGTGTGTGTGTGTGTGTGTGTGTGTGTGTGTGTGTGTGTATGTGTGTGTGTGTGTGCGGTGCAGACCTGACCTCTGACATTCTGGCCTCCCTCCCCAGGAGCGCTTCAGATCGAGAACAGCGAGGAGGCGGACCAGGGCAAGTACGAGTGCGTGGCCGTCAACAGCGCCGGGACTCGCTACTCGGCTCCGGCGAACCTTTATGTCCGAGGTAAGACCCCTCTTGACCCCTCTTGACCCCTCTTGACCCCTCCGCCCGCCGCCGCTCAGGTCACCGTGTCCAACAGTAACGTCCTCTCCCGTCTCTTCCACACCGACGCTCTGCTCCTGAATGCTAATAGGAGCGCTGGGTCCAGACCTGCCGGTCTCTCTCTCTCCTTCTTTCTCATCTTTGTCTCCTGGGAGCTGAGTTGTGTACTTTTCTCCGGTGTGTACTTTTCTCCGGTGCCCTGTTAGTGTGCTTGACCCCGCTAACCTCACGACGTGTTTGACTCACCCGGGTGAAAGAGAGGTTGGCTGCGGCTCTGCCTCTTTGTTTCGGGGAAGGTGGAGGTTTACGTGTCAGAGATGAGGGCAGGAAAGCGCTCCAGTGGATTGAGTCCTCGGGGCTTCTGATGCGTAGACCTCGTCATCAAACAAGTCATTTAGCCTCGACCACTAGGTTCTCAAAGGCAATGTTCAGTGCTCAGGTTGACTCAGTAGCTTAGTCTGTTGTTCGTTTGCGTTTCCATTCACAATGCTCTTTGACGCACTTTCCCTTTAAGACAACGTCAGAGTTCACTTCTGTCACAGATGTCATTATGACCTCTCGTCTTGGCTCCAAAGCCTTTAACACATTATACTTAACAGAAAGCGTATTTCATGGTACTGTTCTTTTTCTACAGTGAAGAATGCAAGTTGTCTTTGAGAACTTAAAGAAAGCCAGATGGAACTGTGCATTAGTAACAGTATTACATTTGAAGAAGCGCCCCCACTGAAGCAAACAGAGCCGTAGCCAACAGAGTCCGGTGGTGAAGTAAATGCTTTGTGTCTGCTTCTCTTTTCAAGGTTCCTGTGCTGCTTTAACCTTTAACCCCTCCAGGTGTCATGGCAGCTTACGTCTCCAAAAGTGTCCGTCTGCTTTTTTCCCTCTATATATCTTTTTAGATTTTTCTTTATCTTTTGGTTTCTTCTCATCTCTGCATCCGGTGTCCCTCCTCCACTCACGTGTCAGTCATATACACACACACTGTATATGTTCTGTCCATCTCTGCCATGCTTATCCTTCTGTCTGCACATGATGCCGCTCTGTCGCTTGTGTTGGACGTGTGAGAAAGCGTGTTCCGTTGGTGAGAGGATGCGGATGCTGTTGTTCCTACTTTACTGGCAGCGGAGCGACGTCTCTTGGTCCACTTAGCCGTCAAGACAAGAAAGATGCTATTGAACACACACTCTGTGGAGAGTTGGCCTCGGTGCTCAATCACAGCACGCATGTGATCGATAGGCTCCATGATCACGTGCATGTAGTATGTGCTACTCTATTGTGTCAATTCATTTCAACTCAGGTCCAATCACAAGCTTTTCTGCTGCTTTGTAACCGTCTCAGCTGTAAAAGATGGGCTCCGTTGTGCATTCTCCAACAAAGTCCGTTCACTCAATGAAGTGGTGGAGTTGTTCTTGTTGCCTTGAATCTTGAATTCATTGTTGTTCTCTCTCCACGGTCAACGGAGAATCCAAAAGCTGAGAAGAAAATGATAAATGTAAATGGAGACGGAACTCTATGAAACATCACATCAGCATTGTGGTGCAGTATATACGGCTCACTTAAGCGTCGTTTATAGTGAAGCGTTCAGTCATTCAGAACAAATGTGTCGGGACCCAAAGGGTAGGAGATTCAATCTGGGTCTCCAAATAAATGAGCAGATTTACGTCCACGGTTTATTCTTTAACATTTATACCTGGACACGTGAGGAGCCTGAATGTTGTTCTGGTGACTGAAGCTTCTCGTACGGTGAATCTAATATGAAAGGAGAGCAGACATTGAAAGAAGAATCAAATAGCCTGTCAACATGTTTTGGTCATTCATAAAGTATGTAACATGTGTACCATAAAATGCGGGTAATAAGCCGCTACTTTTTTCTCTTTTTTCCTACAACTTTGACCCGTGCGGCTAATTTAAGGATTTTTCCAATTCTAAATTTAGCAGCAGTTGCAGAAACATACAGTACAAATTTCACAAATATTCACAAATCCCCTTCACGAGTGATCTCACTGTAAAAGAGGGTCCTCTCAGCAGCAGCCAAACTCCTTGCTGTCCTCCCCGCCCCACAGTGCCTCTCACCCAGCCACCCTGCTTGGCTCTCCGCCGGCACCCACCGACGACGCCACCACGCTCACCCGAGTAGGCGATGGAAAACAGGTCTGACGGCGAGGGAACCCCTGCCTTTCCCACCACCTCCACAGCGCGCGACGAGCTAACGAACTAGCTCGCGACGAGCTAACGAACTAGCTCGCGACGAGCTAACGAACTAGTGGCTACACTGTTTGAGTAAACAACACTGAACATGTCAGCGCTAGCTGCAGCAGGTAGTGTGGCATTTGTTATAAATGTATGTTGGTACATTGATGTTCATAACAAATAGTACATGTAGGGACTCTGACCTCCAGATGCAGTCACAGGTGGGAAGCTGAAGCACAACCTGTGACGTAGGGTGACCATATCCATAACACCAAAAAGGAGGACACTATTCGGTATTTTGCTGCGCGTCGGGCCTAACAACACCCTTGAACAGTACATTATTGTCGATACAGTACTGCCTCGAGTACCTTATTGCTTTTATAATACGGTTACCTGTGACTTTATAAATGTAATAGTAAGCTGCCTTTCAGCACAAAATAGTTGTAGCCACCAAACGTTGTGTATCGCATTTCAGCGACAGAGAAAATAGTCCCGTATGTGTACGGGACGCACATACGGGACTATAAAACTGACTGGACTATAAAACTGACCGGTTGAAAGCAGGCTGGAGGATGACCCTCAGCACCGATGTAAAGAAGTGCTCTCTCTGCTTCTTACAGTACATGTTTTCACCAACATGTCCCCACTGCGGGACTAATACAGGAATATCTTATCTCACCTCTTATAAAACAAAACGTATACAAACCTAAATGTCTTAATATAACATTTATAATGTAAACGGATGTTTTGACATTGTTTTGTCCCCGTTTATTTTAATCCATCGAGACTTTCCTCCGGTTTTGGATTCTCCGATCACCTGGAGGAATCAGAGAAAGCTTTCTTGAGGAACAGGTAACGCGTGGAGAGCAGCTGGGATCCAGATGTTCATTCAGTGAAGTCCTTTAAGGACTGCTGACTCATCAGTCAGGCTCAGTGGTCTGTGACCAGTGTCCTCACTGCTGAGCAGGTTACTCTCTCACCTTTCCCCATAAACAGTGAGCCATGCTTTCTCATTCTGAGCCCCTGGTCAGTATCTCTTAATTATCAGAGAGCCTGGCTGGTAGTTGTTTTTGGCATTACATCAGTCGATCTGACTCATTACACAGCAGTGGAAATACATCTTCAGCCCAGAAGTCAGAGTCCTTGAACACCGGAGGAAACCTCCACCCTTATTACTTAAAAGCCCGTGTTGTCATGGGCTGGCGGGTAAGTGGACCAACAGACCCGCTGGTGCGGATCAGCTCGCCCTCCACAGAAAGATGAGTCTGTTCTCGTTAGGCACACGGCAAAAGGAGCACGCCTTTCCAAGGTGAGTGTTTGAGTAATCCGATCAGGGGAAAGCATCTTTATGCGCTCATTGATTCTCGCTCAGAGGGGATGGGCAGAATAAATGTGGGCGGCGGCTTCGTGCCTCACAAAGTCTGCCGGGCGGCGAGTGTGTGTGTGTGTGTGTGTGTGTCCGTCCATATATGTGTGTCGACTGTAAACACCGGATTAGTGCTGTACAGTCGCATTAGGATTCACACGTGATGTGTCTCTTCGTGCTCATGTGAGAGTGTGTCCTTTTGATTTGTGTGCACTGCATTCTTATGTGCCATATGACGTGTGTGTGTGTGTGTGTGTGTGTGTGTGTGTGTGTGTGTGTGTGTGTGTGTGTGTGTGTGTGTGTGTGTGTGTGTGTGTGTGTGTGTGTGTGTGTGTGTGCATCACTTCACTGCCCAGGCCGTCGTCTCTACTGTGATGTTCTCACTCATGATTGGATAAGCAGATATTTGCCTGTTTTACTCTCTCTGTTTCTCCTTGTCTTCTTCCTCCTACTCCTTATTTTGCCCCTCTTGTTGTTTCTTTCTTTTCTTTTCTTTTTCTTCTTTTTCACGTTATCTTAAACCCCTCCATCATCATTGCACTCCGCCATCCAAATATCACAATCCAAAATGTCACCACTCAGATCAGCGGGAAGGTTGGTTCTCTTCATCTTTACCCCTTAAAGCCGAGGCCTGGAGACTGGAGCCGTGCTGCGCCGGCGTCTCTCGCTGGGCGCCTCAGGCCGGTCCCGGCCCCTTTCTCAGGACCCCGACCTCAGTGCTACCCCTCTGCTACCCCTCAGTGCTACCCCTCAGTGCTACCCCTCTGCTACCCCTCAGTGCAACCCCTCAGTGCAACCCCTCTGCTACCCCTCTGCTACCCCTCAGTGCTACCCCTCTGCTACCCCTCAGTGTTACCCCTCTGCTACCCCTCAGTGCTACCCCTCAGTGCTACCCCTCTGCTACCCCTCAGTGCTACCCCTCAGTGCTACCCCTCAGTGCTACCCCTCAGTGCTACCCCTCTGCTACCCCTCAGTGCAACCCCTCTGCTACCCCTCTGCTACCCCTCAGTGCAACCCCTCTGCTACCCCTCTGCTACCCCTCAGTGCTACCCCTCAGTGCTACCCCTCAGTGCAACCCCTCTGCTACCCCTCAGTGCAACCCCTCTGCTACCCCTCAGTGCTACCCCTCAGTGCTACCCACTAACCCCGCCCCCACACTATCTGCTGCCTTGCACCACATCCCATAATGCTCCATGGAGCTCATTCTGCTGACATCTTGTGAAATGGACACGTCTTTAACGCCAGTGAAGAGGTTTTTGCACAAAAGATGACTTTTCCTCACCAGGAGAGAATGACATGAAGGATGTGACACTGGATTGTAGGAAGGAGGTGCTGTGGCAGGGGAAAGTTCTTCTTTCCACTCTGCAAACATTGCGAGATCAGAGAAGTCTTTTCCGTTGCAATTCCTCTTCCTTTTCTCCAAAGATCTTGTAGTTCCGAACTTTAGTTTTGAATTGTGACAACGGACCTCAACACTACAGACACACCTCTTATCCTCTCTTCACTGTGTGCTCATGTGTACTCAGGTGCAGAAGATCAGTACATGGAAGTAGCAAAGCAAACACATTCTGTCAGCAACAAATATTAGATTCCTAATATTATAACAATATGACCAGCTGGTCTTGTCTAGCTCCTGATTCCTTGCGTCTAAAAACACTGGTGCATTTTTTGCATTACTTTGATACATTTATCACATATTCCAAGTCACGTAAGTCGTTAGTCACTCACTAGTCACGTAAGTCGTTAGTCACTCACTAGTCACGTGAGTCATTAGTTACTCACTAGTCACGTAAGTCATTAGTCACTCACTAGTCACATAAGTCATTAGTCACTCACTAGTCACTCACTAGTCACATAAGTCGTTAGTCACTCACTAGTCACGTAAGTCATTAGTCACTCACTAGTCACTCACTAGTCACATAAGTCGTTAGTCACTCACTAGTCACGTAAGTCATTAGTCACTCACTAGTCACGTAAGTCATTAGTCACTCACTAGTCACATAAGTCATTAGTCACTCACTAGTCACTCACTAGTCACGTGAGTCGTTAGTCACTCACTAGTCACGTAAGTCATTAGTCACTCACTAGTCACGTAAGTCATTAGTCACTCACTAGTCACATAAGTCATTAGTCACTCACTAGTCACTCACTAGTCACGTGAGTCGTTAGTTACTCACTAGTCACGTAAGTCATTAGTCACTCACTAGTCACATAAGTCATTAGTCACTCACTAGTCACTCACTAGTCACGTGAGTCGTTAGTCACTCACTAGTCACGTAAGTCATTAGTCACTCACTAGTCACATAAGTCATTAGTCACTCACTAGTCACTCACTAGTCACGTGAGTCGTTAGTCACTCACTAGTCACGTAAGTCATTAGTCACTCACTAGTCACGTAAGTCATTAGTCACTCACTAGTCACATAAGTCATTAGTCACTCACTAGTCACATAAGTCATTAGTTACTCACTAGTCACGTAAGTCATTAGTCACTCACTAGTCACATAAGTCATTAGTCACTCACTAGTCACATAAGTCATTAGTCACTCACTAGTCACTCACTAGTCACGTGAGTCGTTAGTCACTCACTAGTCACGTAAGTCATTAGTCACTCACTAGTCACGTAAGTCATTAGTCACTCACTAGTCACATAAGTCATTAGTCACTCACTAGTCACTCACTAGTCACGTGAGTCGTTAGTTACTCACTAGTCACGTAAGTCGTTAGTCACTCACTAGTCACGTAAGTCGTTAGTCACTCACTAGTCACGTAAGTCATTAGTCACTCACTAGTCACTCACTAGTCACATAAGTCGTTAGTCACTCACTAGTCACTCACTAGTCACATAAGTCGTTAGTCACTCACTAGTCACGTAAGTCATTAGTCACTCACTAGTCACTCACTAGTCACATAAGTCGTTAGTCACTCACTAGTCACGTAAGTCATTAGTCACTCACTAGTCACATAAGTCATTAGTCACTCACTAGTCACTCACTAGTCACGTGAGTCGTTAGTCACTCACTAGTCACGTAAGTCATTAGTCACTCACTAGTCACGTAAGTCATTAGTCACTCACTAGTCACATAAGTCATTAGTCACTCACTAGTCACTCACTAGTCACGTGAGTCGTTAGTTACTCACTAGTCACGTAAGTCATTAGTCACTCACTAGTCACATAAGTCATTAGTCACTCACTAGTCACTCACTAGTCACGTGAGTCGTTAGTTACTCACTAGTCACGTAAGTCATTAGTCACTCACTAGTCACATAAGTCGTTAGTCACTCACTAGTCACGTGAGTCGTTAGTTACTCACTAGTCACGTAAGTCATTAGTCACTCACTAGTCACATAAGTCATTAGTCACTCACTAGTCACTCACTAGTCACGTGAGTCGTTAGTTACTCACTAGTCACGTAAGTCATTAGTCACTCACTAGTCACATAAGTCGTTAGTCACTCACTAGTCACGTGAGTCGTTAGTTACTCACTAGTCACGTAAGTCATTAGTCACTCACTAGTCACATAAGTCATTAGTCACTCACTAGTCACTCACTAGTCACGTGAGTCGTTAGTTACTCACTAGTCACGTAAGTCATTAGTCACTCACTAGTCACATAAGTCGTTAGTCACTCACTAGTCACATAAGTCGTTAGTCACTCACTAGTCACGTGAGTCGTTAGTTACTCACTAGTCACGTAAGTCATTAGTCACTCACTAGTCACATAAGTCATTAGTCACTCACTAGTCACTCACTAGTCACGTGAGTCGTTAGTTACTCACTAGTCACATAAGTCATTAGTCACTCACTAGTCACGTAAGTCATTAGTCACTCACTAGTCACATAAGTCGTTAGTCACTCACTAGTCACGTAAGTCATTAGTCACTCACTAGTCACGTAAGTCATTAGTCACTCACTAGTCACTCACTAGTCACGTGAGTCGTTAGTCACTCACTAGTCACTCACTAGTCACGTAAGTCATTAGTTACTCACTAGTCACGTAAGTCATTAGTCACTCACTAGTCACATAAGTCGTTAGTCACTCACTAGTCACGTAAGTCATTAGTCACTCACTAGTCACGTAAGTCATTAGTCACTCACTAGTCACTCACTAGTCACGTGAGTCGTTAGTCACTCACTAGTCACTCACTAGTCACGTAAGTCATTAGTCACTCACTAGTCACGTAAGTCGTTAGTCACTCACTAGTCACTCACTAGTCACGTAAGTCATTAGTCACTCACTAGTCACGTGAGTCGTTAGTCACTCACTAGTCACTCACTAGTCACGTAAGTCATTAGTCACTCACTAGTCACGTAAGTCGTTAGTCACTCACTAGTCACGTGAGTCGTTAGTCACTCACTAGTCACGTAAGTCGTTAGTCACTCACTAGTCACGTAAGTCGTTAATCACTCACTAGTCACGTAAGTCGTTAGTCACTCACTAGTCACGTAAGTCGTTAGTTACTCACTAGTCACATAAGTCGTTAGTCACTCACTAGTCACGTGAGTCGTTAGTCACTCACTAGTCACGTAAGTCGTTAGTCACTCACTAGTCACGTAAGTCGTTAATCACTCACTAGTCACGTAAGTCGTTAATCACTCACTAGTCACGTAAGTCGTTAGTCACTCACTAGTCACGTAAGTCGTTAATCACTCACTAGTCACGTAAGTCGTTAGTTACTCACTAGTCACGTAAGTCGTTAATCACTCACTAGTCACGTAAGTCGTTAGTCACTCACTAGTCACGTAAGTCGTTAGTCACTCACTAGTCACGTAAGTCGTTAGTTACTCACTAGTCACGTAAGTCGTTAATCACTCACTAGTCACGTAAGTCGTTAATCACTCACTAGTCACGTAAGTCGTTAGTCACTCACTAGTCACGTAAGTCGTTAGTCACTCACTAGTCACGTAAGTCGTTAGTTACTCACTAGTCACGTAAGTCGTTAGTCACTCACTAGTCACGTAAGTCGTTAGTCACTCACTAGTCACGTAAGTCGTTAGTCACTCACTAGTCACGTAAGTCGTTAATCACTCACTAGTCACGTAAGTCGTTAATCACTCACTAGTCACGTAAGTCGTTAGTCACTCACTAGTCACGTAAGTCGTTAGTTACTCACTAGTCACGTAAGTCGTTAATCACTCACTAGTCACGTAAGTCGTTAGTCACTCACTAGTCACGTAAGTCGTTAATCACTCACTAGTCACGTAAGTCGTTAGTTACTCACTAGTCACGTAAGTCGTTAGTCACTCACTAGTCACATAAGTCGTTAGTTACTCACTAGTCACGTAAGTCGTTAGTCACTCACTAGTCACATAAGTCGTTAGTTACTCACTAGTCACGTAAGTCGTTAGTCACTCACTAGTCACATAAGTCGTTAGTTACTCACTAGTCACGTAAGTCGTTAGTCACTCACTAGTCACATAAGTCGTTAGTTACTCACTAGTCACGTAAGTCGTTAGTCACTCACTAGTCACATAAGTCGTTAGTTACTCACTAGTCACGTGAGTCGTTAATCACTCACTAGTCACGTAAGTCGTTAATCACTCACTAGTCACGTGAGTCGTTAATCACTCACTAGTCACGTAAGTCGTTAGTCACTCACTAGTCACGTAAGTCGTTAGTCACTCACTAGTCACGTAAGTCGTTAGTCACTCACTAGTCACGTGAGTCGTTAGTCACTCACTAGTCACGTAAGTCGTTAGTCACTCACTAGTCACGTAAGTCGTTAGTCACTCACTAGTCACGTAAGTCGTTAGTCACTCACTAGTCACGTGAGTCGTTAGTCACTCACTAGTCACGTAAGTCGTTAGTCACTCACTAGTCACGTAAGTCGTTAGTCACTCACTAGTCACGTAAGTCGTTAGTCACTCACTAGTCACGTAAGTCGTTAGTCACTCACTAGTCACGTGAGTCGTTAGTCACTCACTAGTCACGTAAGTCGTTAATCACTCACTAGTCACGTAAGTCGTTAATCACTCACTAGTCACGTAAGTCGTTAGTTACTCACTAGTCACGTAAGTCGTTAATCACTCACTAGTCACGTAAGTCGTTAGTCACTCACTAGTCACGTAAGTCGTTAGTCACTCACTAGTCACGTAAGTCGTTAATCACTCACTAGTCACGTAAGTCGTTAGTTACTCACTAGTCACGTAAGTCGTTAATCACTCACTAGTCACGTAAGTCGTTAATCACTCACTAGTCACGTAAGTCGTTAGTTACTCACTAGTCACGTAAGTCGTTAGTCACTCACTAGTCACGTAAGTCGTTAGTCACTCACTAGTCACGTAAGTCGTTAATCACTCACTAGTCACGTAAGTCGTTAGTTACTCACTAGTCACGTAAGTCGTTAATCACTCACTAGTCACGTAAGTCGTTAGTTACTCACTAGTCACGTAAGTCGTTAATCACTCACTAGTCACGTAAGTCGTTAGTCACTCACTAGTCACGTAAGTCGTTAATCACTCACTAGTCACGTAAGTCGTTAGTTACTCACTAGTCACGTAAGTCGTTAATCACTCACTAGTCACGTAAGTCGTTAATCACTCACTAGTCACGTAAGTCGTTAGTTACTCACTAGTCACGTAAGTCGTTAGTCACTCACTAGTCACGTAAGTCGTTAGTCACTCACTAGTCACGTAAGTCGTTAATCACTCACTAGTCACGTAAGTCGTTAGTCACTCACTAGTCACGTGAGTCGTTAGTCACTCACTAGTCACGTAAGTCGTTAATCACTCACTAGTCACGTAAGTCGTTAGTCACTCACTAGTCACGTAAGTCGTTAATCACTCACTAGTCACGTAAGTCGTTAATCACTCACTAGTCACGTAAGTCGTTAGTTACTCACTAGTCACGTAAGTCGTTAATCACTCACTAGTCACGTGAGTCGTTAATCACTCACTAGTCACGTAAGTCGTTAGTTACTCACTAGTCACGTGAGTCGTTAATCACTCACTAGTCACGTAAGTCGTTAGTCACTCACTAGTCACGTAAGTCGTTAATCACTCACTAGTCACGTAAGTCGTTAGTTACTCACTAGTCACGTAAGTCGTTAGTCACTCACTAGTCACATAAGTCGTTAGTTACTCACTAGTCACGTGAGTCGTTAATCACTCACTAGTCACGTGAGTCGTTAATCACTCACTAGTCACGTGAGTCGTTAATCACTCACTAGTCACGTAAGTCGTTAGTCACTCACTAGTCACGTAAGTCGTTAGTCACTCACTAGTCACGTGAGTCGTTAGTCACTCACTAGTCACGTGAGTCGTTAGTCACTCACTAGTCACGTAAGTCGTTAGTCACTCACTAGTCACGTAAGTCGTTAGTCACTCACTAGTCACCTGACTCGTTAGTCAATGTCGACTATGCTCTTTTCATACCCCTTAGTGATTTATATTTTCCTGTGAAGATGGAAAGTGCTCCAGCTCACACTGACGCTCCCCTGACTCTCCAGGTGACGTAGTGAGTCATAGTTTGGAGAACTGACCGGTATTTGACTTCAGGGCCAGAATGCCATCGTCTGCCATGCTGAACTGAGGCAAAAATCTGATGAAAGATTAAATAATTACGACTAGTGATGGCATCATCTGAGTCGTCCTGGCAACCAGCGGGATGGACGTGCCTGGTCGGCCTGTCTGTGTGCTGTCGCCACACCTCACACTCTTCTGATGAAGGAAAACAATCTTGACATAATTCATGCCCACAACATACTCTGAGTTCAAAGTGTGTGCTCACTTCACAATATGTCGTCCTCTCCAGCATGCTGATCACGTTTGTATTGTCTGGGCTAATTCAAAGGCCCGGCTCTCACCTGCTGTCCGACCATCACGGCGCTCAGCGCTCAAAGCGCTTCACCGTGCTCTCCTCTTATCTGTGTCTCCTGGAACTCTAGACTTCAAGAGAAGGAAATAGCCTGAAACATGTTTACAGCCTTTTTCCAAGACTCTTACCGCTGGTTCATTAATAGGAGAGCATCGAGGAGCTCAGGAATTATACAACTGAGAGCATTGAAGCCCTCGCTGCCCTAGTTTGTGTTTGAAATGTGGATTTACAGACTCGTGATGCATCAACTTTTTTATTATTTTTATTATTCTTTGTGGCTGTATGTCTGAGGCCAGAGAATGCGTAAAGAAATGCTGCATGAGCGCAAAGGAACGTATGTCATTTTACATTTCACTAACACTACTCTTTCAGTAAAGGAAGGGCATCAAGCCATTCAGGACTTATTGTAACCGGATGCAGAGAAGACTGTCAAGGAGAATGAATGGGTTTTATATAGTTTGGGGGGGAAAAGCATACTTTAAAAACAAAATGTATGTAGTGTAGCTTTGTGAATTCACAGCTGAAATACAGATGTAATCATGTCAACTTAATAAAAGAGGATTCTAGGGAGCGCCTGGTAGCCGAGTGGTTTCAGTGCATGACACGTAACCGCAACACCCTGGCTTAGTCTGGGCTTCAGGACCTTTGGTGCATGTCTTCCTCTCTCTCCCCCTCTCCCTTGCCCATTGCTACACTGTTCTGTCAAATACAGGCCAGAATGCCCCAAAAATATAAACACAAAGGAAATGAAACACGGTATGATTATTTCGGACACAGTAAGAATGTAGTTCCAGATGTGTGACCGAATATAAAATCACCTTTAAACCAAAAAGCTCAGCTACACTTATAAATAAGGATTACAAGCAGGTTCTCCCTGAGTGGGTGAGGTTCTGCCCAGAGTAATTAGCTTCTAAAGGTTTCCACTCCATCCAAAGAACCCTTTTGGAGGAAATAAACGGAGTATAAACCATACTAGCTGTGGGTTGCTCTGCAGGTAGAACCCCTCTGTGGGTTCCAGATGAAACCCTCGGAATACAAACGGGTTCCACTTGATAGTCTTGTGATATAACAGGTAGAACACCCTGGGTGGGTTCTTGTTAGCACCCTTTCTGATAGAACCTTCAGAGAGTGCTGGGTTGAACCATTACACCTCTCAGAGGAGCTTCTGGGTGGATCCGTTAACTGATGGTCTAGGTACAGCCCTTCATGTTGGGTTTGAGTTACAAAAACAACATGAAAGGCTCCCTGGTCAAACCGCAGAACCCAATATGGTTCTTTTTAGCACCTTTTAGTTTGAAGAGAGTATCCTAGAGATGGTTTGTGAACCAAGGTGTTTCTACTACTGAGTGTAATGAATCTAAAGCCACTCGTAAAGCTCAAAGCTGTGTGGAGAGATAGTTCAACATATGAATCATATCCTGTCTGAATGTATGGACACCCTCAATGAACTTACTCATTGTTGAACTATGCTAACTATGTTAGCTGAACCTAACATCATAACTCAGTTTGACTTAACTTACCTGAACTCATTTTCATTTCACTTGTTTCCTAGTCACACGTTCTGAAGTAAGTAAACTAGAGTCAGTTCTTCCACCCAGAAGCTGCAGTGCTGGAGGAATAACGGCTCATTCATTGTCCTGCCAGCTTCAGCAGAGACCGTATCATTCAGGAGAAAGAAAGGCGCTCACATTCAGAATAGGAGGTTACCTCCTCTGAGCTGCAGTATGTGTGTCTTTTACCTGGTATAGGAACAGGAAAGGAGATGATTAACATGAGGCATCGCTCAGTGCAGGCCACCTCTAGAAGCGTGGCTCAACAGCTGCTTTGGCACAAGGAGCATTATGTGATGCACAGAAGCACAACATGTTCCCACTTCTGCTTCCCAAGTCCACTTCCTTATCTAACGGCACCTCCTGCTTTCTGAGCCACGAGCTTCTCGCTCTCTAAGCTCAAAGTTTAAAATGATACTGATTACTTTCTATGAAACATCAGGACGATATGATAATGTGTACATGATGGTGAACTAGTCATTATGATTAATAGTTCAGGTTTTGATGAAACAGTGTGGATTATTTAGGTAATATTCCTCCGTGTAGAAACGTACACCTCCAGTGGAGTCCACTCTTTGTTCTTGAGCGTCTCTTAGAAATAACAAACCGAAAGAGATAACGGGGGATTTGGTCCAAACATGTTTTTTAGAAAATGAACCAAAACAAATCTGTAAACACAAATTATATTATATTCAAAGCATTATAGAAAGTCAAGATTGTTAATACAAAAACTCAAATTCTCCTTCAAGTTGGGCGTGGAAAAGGTTTCTGACATCGTGTCAACAGAGAGTAGCATCTAACACGTTCCAACTTTTATAATAAAATAAATTCAGACTCTGGTCCTCTGCGTTGGCTCTAGCGTCAGTTCTGGACGCTCATCACAGTTTCAACAGCAAACTTCCGTGTTGACGGGAATCCTACATCTCCACTCATCACGGTGTCTTTTCAAAATATACGTCCAACGCAGGTTGACTTAGTGTTTAGGTTGACTTAGTGTTCAGGTTTACTTAGTGTTTAGGTTGACTTAGTGTTCAGGTTTACTTAGTGTTCAGGTTGACTTAGTGTTCAGGTTTACTTAGTGTTCAGGTTTACTTAGTGTTCAGGTTGACTTAGTGTTCAGGTTGACTTAGTGTTTAGGTTTACTTAGTGTTCAGGTTGACTTAGTGTTCAGGTTTACTTAGTGTTCAGGTTTACTTAGTGTTCAGGTTGACTTAGTGTTCAGGTTTACTTAGTGTTCAGGTTGACTTAGTGTTCAGGTTGACTTAGTGTTCAGGTTGACTTAGTGTTTAGGTTTACTTAGTGTTCAGGTTGACTTAGTGTTCAGGTTGACTTAGTGTTCAGGTTGACTTAGTGTTCAGGTTTACTTAGTGTTCAGGTTGACTTAGTGTTCAGGTTGACTTAGTGTTCAGGTTGACTTAGTGTTCAGGTTGACTTAGTGTTCAGGTTGACTTAGTGTTTAGGTTGACTTAGTTGTTAGGTTGACTTAGTGTTTAGGTTGACTTAGTTGTTAGGTTGACTTAGTGTTCAGGTTGACTTAGTGTTCAGGTTTACTTAGTGTTCAGGTTGACTTAGTGTTTAGGTTGACTTAGTGTTCAGGTTTACTTAGTGTTTAGGTTGACTTAGTTGTTAGGTTGACTTAGTGTTTAGGTTGACTTAGTTGTTAGGTTGACTTAGTGTTTAGGTTGACTTAGTTGTTAGGTTGACTTAGTGTTCAGGTTGACTTAGTGTTCAGGTTTACTTAGTGTTCAGGTTTACTTAGTGTTCAGGTTGACTTAGTGTTTAGGTTTACTTAGTGTTCAGGTTTACTTAGTGTTCAGGTTTACTTAGTGTTCAGGTTGACTTAGTGTTCAGGTTGACTTAGTGTTTAGGTTTACTTAGTGTTCAGGTTTACTTAGTGTTTAGGTTGACTTAGTGTTTAGGTTGACTTAGTTGTTAGGTTGACTTAGTGTTCAGGTTTACTTAGTGTTCAGGTTGACTTAGTGTTCAGGTTGACTTAGTGTTCAGGTTGACTTAGTGTTTAGGTTGACTTAGTGTTCAGGTTGACTTAGTGTTTAGGTTGACTTAGTGTTCAGGTTGACTTAGTGTTTAGGTTGACTTAGTGTTCAGGTTGACTTAGTGTTTAGGTTGACTTAGTGTTCAGGTTTACTTAGTGTTCAGGTTGACTTAGTGTTCAGGTTGACTTAGTGTTCAGGTTGACTTAGTGTTCAGGTTGACTTAGTGTTTAGGTTGACTTAGTGTTCAGGTTTACTTAGTGTTTAGGTTGACTTAGTGTTTAGGTTGACTTAGTGTTCAGGTTTACTTAGTGTTTAGGTTGACTTAGTGTTCAGGTTGACTTAGTGTTCAGGTTGACTTAGTGTTCAGGTTGACTTAGTGTTCAGGTTGACTTAGTTGTTAGGTTGACTTAGTGTTCAGGTTGACTTAGTGTTTAGGTTTACTTAGTTGTTAGGTTGACTTAGTGTTCAGGTTGACTTAGTGTTCAGGTTGACTTAGTGTTCAGGTTGACTTAGTGTTCAGGTTGACTTAGTTGTTAGGTTGACTTAGTGTTCAGGTTGACTTAGTGTTTAGGTTTACTTAGTTGTTAGGTTGACTTAGTGTTTAGGTTTACTTAGTGTTTAGGTTGACTTAGTGTTCAGGTTTACTTAGTGTTCAGGTTGACTTAGTTGTTAGGTTGACTTAGTGTTTAGGTTCATTACGCAACAACACAATGATGGTTGATCAGAAACAGCCTCAGACTTGAAACAAGTATTGTTAAGTTGACTGAATGGAAAATAATGCTGTGAATTGTAGTTTATCTGGGCGGGAAAAAACTTCCATCTCAACATGGAGTGGATTCTGACTTGTTACTATGGAAATAAAGGAAAAAGACACAATGAGCATTAGACCTGGAGCTGAGATGTCATCAGCTGCTTTCACAACATGTGTCCTGCATGCATCCTGCAGTCCGCATGCCGTGCATGGCGTCCTCAGAGCGCATGGCTGTTTCTCCCCACAGTCCTATCTTCTCCTCCAGCTCAGCTTTTCCTCCGTGAAGACTTGACTTCCAACTCGTCTTCTCTCCTCCTTCTCCTTCTCCTTCTCCTGCCTTCTTTCTCGGGCATGCCAGTAGATACACGTGTGTCTGCATTCTAACTCTCAGCTGCTCCTGATGTGCATCTGTTACTAGCTACATGTCAGTGTGGTGACTGAGTGAGGCATCAGTCTCACCCTGTCATCCACCCATCAGGTCCTTGTCCAGGCCACCAAGAGCAATAATAACATCACTTTTAACTGCTGCCTATGAACTATTGTCGTGACTTTGTGACCGTCTCCATGTCCTCGGGTAACTTCATGGTTTTCTAATTCACTAATATGAGAACATGCCGCTCCCCTCAGTGCTGGCCAGCACACGGATACATCAGGATGTACTGACCACCAACAAGCAAGCATCTCAGGGTTATCTGACTCCAACCAATAGGAAAGCCTCAACTTCACCTGGCAAGCAAAATCAATATCTATTCATGAAATTTCACAGTTATTAATCAGCATGAGTCTCAAAGCCTTGGGCTCCCCAGGAGGATCTGGACCAGGAGGCTCTCTGGGTAAACCAGGTCTACCTTTATAACCCAGACCTGGTCCCAGCAGGAGGGACGAGTCCAACCCCTCTGAGGACCGCTCCCTGGTCCTGGTGGAGGGCTTCATGGGCTTTGGGTTTTTGGGTCCCTCCGTACTCGGGTAAGCACACTACCGTTCAAAAGTTTGGGGTCACTTAGAAATGTCCTTATTTTTCAAAGAAAAGCACTGTTTTTTTCAATGAAGATAACATTAAATTAATCAGAAATACATTGTTAATGTGGTAAATGACTATTCTAGGTGGAAACGTCTGGCTTTTAATGAAATATCTACATAGGTGTATAGAGGCCCATTTCCAGCAACTATCTCTCCAGTGTTCTAATGGTACATTGTGTTTGCTCATCGCATAGAAGACTAATGGATGATTAGAAAACCCTTAAACCCTTGTGCAATTATGTTAGCACAGCGTAAAACAGTGATGCTGGTGAGAGGAGCTATAAAACTGGCCTTCCTTTGAGCTAGTTGAGTATCTGGAGCATCACATGGGGGTTCCATTATACTCTCAAAATGGCCAGAAAAAGAGAACTTTCATGTGAAACTCTCCAGTCTGTTCTTGTTCTTAGAAATGAAAGCTATTCCATGCAGGAAATTGCAAAGAAACTGAAAATGTGTCTGGGTGACCCCAAACTTTTGAACGGTAGTGTACGTCTGGTCCATCCTCGTGAACCTCTGGTCCACCCTGAGGGAACTTCTTCCACCTGGAGGAAAAGGTCAACAATTACCTTCTGGTGGTCAAAGATCACGGTGACCTCACAGAACACATGTAGGGCCATTACTCAAGAGCTAAGGTGCTAAGTAAGACACTTACACAGACATGTTTAATGGGATAAAACAATGTCGTTTGGACAGACGTGTACATAAACGTCAACATGACTTCTAGTTTAACCAGCGGTGATCCTAGGAGTGTTGCTCCTGAGCC